>CM067352.1:33530663-33553163 GCA_034190875.2 Urechis unicinctus | reverse complement strand
TTCACAAACGTCATTATATATCGCATTAGGGGATAAAATATGCAGGTTAATGTCATTTCATTTATGATGCACCAGATCTTTAATATGTGTGCGATGAGTTTCGACATTTCCTTCAGTACTGGATCGCCGACGAAAGCTGGCACTTGCAACTCAGCCGCGTGCCTTGCGGCCCCTCATTTCTTCATTCTCAGAACTGTTTGTATTACAGAGAAAGCGATCAAAGAGGAGAGGTCAATTGATTTCTAGTAGCGCTTCAGCTATTCTATCTATTACAAGAGGACCACATAGTATATCGAACAATCAACGTCGTATTATAAAAAAAAGGTGAACCATCAAAGAAATATGCTTTTTGACACATTGACATTGAGCTACCTAGGGATACATGCCACATTGTTGAATAATGAGCCAGGCCTCTGATCAGTCTTCAATAGATAGGCAGACCGACTATCTTCAGAAACGACTTGTGTATTCAGGTCATGCTCCTGTGACATGACTTATCTACTCGGTACACAAAACCTTCATTCGTTAGGCTTCTCCTAACTACGCTCTTGCTACTTGAATGTATCATACATAACGCGATATAGTCAGATATGTTAATGATGCCTATATTCTACATGAAATCGTAAGATAATCCTGCCTCAGGGATGCATATTGTTTCTGCCCAATAGTAATCACAATAATATCAATTATTGCTTGAATCATGTCACTTTAGAACACATGCATAAAAAAACATACAATACATTACTAATGGTAGTTGAAACTGATATTCACACATTTATAAATTAATAATAGCAAATTACGTTTATTGTACGTTTATTGTACCTAATGCTTACACATCATGGCCGCCAACCCGCTTGATATGAACGAGCTGTATAAAGAGATGACTAAAATGGTGGTATCCTCATGGTACGCTACCCGTACAGCTTTTAGTAGTCGTTGACTACCGCACGATGATTCATTTTACAGTAATTGTACATAAGATAGACTGAACGAGATATGATGATAACTGTTATGCGATCGGTCGGCAAACAAAGTTCACGAGCCAAGCGGCCAAGCTTATAGCTACGCTAAGAGGGCTCGCTCGCGCCTCCGTCCGTCACAATATTTGCTGCTTATCATAGCGTTTATCTGAAAATCGCACGTTATAGATTGATTCGGGGGCGCTGTACTCTCGAACAATCAGAAGACTCCATATCCTCAACATGAGCCGAAAAGCGCAGATCCCCGAGGAAACCATTACGATTCTCTTTGGGGTTTGACGAAACCAAACAAAACACGATTTATGCCGCCTTATGAGATCATTTTCAACATTGGCTTCGAAGCTTTAGAATACATAGTAGGTTTCATCTCAGCCGTGCAGATATACAGAGATTAATAACATGCTCTGAAACAATTAATCATGCAAAAGTGTGAGAATCAATAAATAATAATCTTTATACGCGAGTCTTGTTCTTTCAACGTTGCATTGCAATGGTTACAAACTATTATGAATCAGATATGAATGGTTATGCTTGGTCAACATTTCATACAAGGATGTTTTGACAACGTTAAGTACAAGGTATGATTAAATCATCGATATGGCGCGGTTTGTTCGCAAACGAGCACCACCCGCCGGTGTCACTATGAGAGCCCCTTTATTTATAATCGTTTATGTTTATCTTTCCTTTGATTGCAGGCTTCATGAATGAAGTCGCAGTCTTTTACTTCAACATGCTGTACTTTCAGATGGGCTCATTACAGATATACCAAGAGACTGCTCAATTATTCGAGTCAATTGCAAAAGTAGCTGTTCATAAATGCAATGTTGCTTCCGAGAGAAGGTCAACAAACACCCTCGCTATTTCGGCATGCATATACGCTCACATTATGGGGGCAGAAATGACTTCGAGAGGCGATAAGCACGCAATAATGTGATCCTCTGCCGCAGCCTCTTTGTCTTGACATATGCATTTCATAAACATACTGCACTATATTGTATGAGTGTTTGTATCCCCCAATGGAAGCTTTCGTTGCATAAAGTTTGAAACCGTAATTTCATATTTCCATCCCGAACGACAAGCGTCTGGCCCATGACTCACATCACGATGATCCTTAGTGCCATCGAGTCATGTTGATCGCGCATTTTGACTTCATCATCACCTATGGACACGACTTGATTAGCGTCCCTGGCAGTCGTAGAAATAACAGTGAAAAGTAGTCGTTGTCTGAAACAGCACGCAAGGTAACATTATATGAATCATACTGAGTGGGCACATTAGAGTGACAAATTTTGTCATCACGCACAACCCTTTCGGATGCCGGGAAGTGCTTTTATCCATCACAATTATGTATGTCAATATATATATATATATATATATATAGATATATAGATATATATATAGAGAGAGATATATATATATATATAGAGAGATATATATATATATATATATCTATAGATATATATATATATATATATATATATATATATATATATATATATATATCTATATATCTCTATCTCTCTCTCATATATACTGATATATCTCTTATAGATATATATATATATATCTATATATCTATATATATATATATATATATATATATATATATATATATATATGTGTGTGTGTGTGCGCGTGTGTGTGTGTGTGTGTGCGTGTGTGTGAGAAAAGATAAACAAATTACTGCCAATGCTCAGTGTACGCCTCTCATTTTAGAAATCTCTCGTAAAATGGTACCAACAATAAATTGCATTCAACCAAGTATAATGCATCCTTAGTTAGATCACTTTAGCTTACATCGATATTGCATTCGTCTTTAGGTCCACCCCTCATAGTTTCTAATACCGCAATTGTCATTTGCCGTTTCATTGCAAGTGATGAATACCAGGTAAATACGATACAAACAAAAGAACACTGAAGTGGACGTTTCATATATCCAACTTGAAAATAAACAGGTGCACCGTCCACAAGTCTCTTTGACCTTTTATTAGCAATGACTTTGCAGCAAACAAATTGATAGTTAAAACATAACACATGAAGGGATTTCGCGATGAAGCTTCCTTCTGGTGGTTGATGATTAATTGCCCATTTACTGCTCGCTCTGCACAGCAAGCAACTGATCGGCGTCAAATCGGCATACAACATACATTGTACAACAATGTTTTCACTCCGAAGCGCGGCTTTGACCACATATTTGAGAATAACATGATTTCACACAATGCGCTTACTTTGTCCAAATTGTACACACAATTAGTCCTGAAATCCGTTAAGGCCATGATAATTATACTAGAAGGTAGCGTGCTGTGTCGTGCAGAGAACCCAGCAATTGATATGTTTGATGTGGTTATGCTCTTTATAGAAGGGAAATAATTCGTTAGTCCGGATAGAACACAAAAAGTATTTGGTCGTAAAAGTTTAATCATTTGCACATCTTTGAATTGCCATGCCATAGCTGGTCCTGGGGCAGCCCCTATTTCGTATTCCAATAAAACAATGGCTCTGATTGCCCCATATATATATTATGATAATAATCCCAGAGTGACAACGTGAATTAGTGGTGAAGCTGATGCCTCAATGTGATAAAGCGACAACGGAAATTAGAAATCGCAAAACATTTTGACAGAAAGATAACACCAAACAATAATTAAGGTTGCGCATTATATTAACCAATAAGCTTCTGGCCAGGTTCGCTGATAGGCATATGATGATTTTTGTTTGCTTGTTGCTAACGTTACTTTGCCAATGAATATTTATGCGGACAGACCTACTCCAATTAAATTAAACGATGCTGACGCTTTGAAACAAATGACCATTTTCTCCTAAACAGATGTGAATGATCTATTGTGGAACAAGACAATGATAGCATGCTGTCTGAGAGTGGATATGTATGTGTGTTATAGTGCCGACTATCAAATAGTGACCGGTTTGATATTGCAAATACCCACTATCAACCTTATCATCCATGCCTCTCATGTTGATTCATTATCTTTCTGATATTTTCGGCACAACAAAACGGCCATTTTTAAAGAGCAATATCTAAAAATCAAATGTCTTGTGAATATTTCAGGCTGATTCAGTGCCCTGGATCTACGAAGTACGTGTCCAGACAGGATAATGGCTACGCTCAATTCCTCCTCCGACATTTTGTGAGCACCGATCATATAAATCGGCACATTGATGTTCTCGTTGTTTTTGCATAATGGAATTTGATATAGGTTGAAATGTTCCTGGACAGAGCAAATGGGCTTCCAAGAAGATGGAATACCCGCACGTTGCAGTGTGGATATGTCGGCGATAATATTGCTAGGCATTGTATATTGGCAAAATTACCATAAGTAATATACCCCACAAATCGGGTTCGCATGCGCATACCTTTATTTTCCCTTTTATCCTCACAAAGATGTGATATGAGTAGATTACAATATATACCCAATAGACAATATAGGCTGTTGGTAATATCTGTCAAGAAGTACCTTTAATCGAACAGAAATGATGCAATACTGGTGACGCCTCTATTCACTGCCGTAAAACCGCTTTCATTACCCCGTGGATATCCCCCGACTCGTGAAGAGGTTATGAAGCGAGAAATGTTATTAATAATTTGAAAGCTACAGTGTGGAATCAGAACAACCGAAACGTCACACCAAAATGTTGTCTGAATGTTATCTGCCAATATAAGCATGTAATTGCATTTAGTTTGCTTGCCCTCTCATACAACACTTTACACTTTTCGTCCCAATCAAGCAACTCATATCTCAAACATAATGCCAAGAAGAATGTAGGAGAATGAACCAATGAACATTTGACACAGATTTGTGTCGATCGTTGATGTTGTGTTTGTTTCATAGCATAATATAGGTCAGTCTCAGGCAGTGCGCCACGGAAAAAATCTATTTTGAAGTTTCATGCTAACTGCATAAATGAGCCATTTACATATTCTTAACCATGGAGATATCCCAGAAGTAATGCAGAACACCAGCCAGAAATTCATTAATATGTCATGTGTTGTATTGGACACAGATAACAACCTGTTTTTGGGCCTTTTCGTAACAATACCTGCTGGTTATACCAGTGGATCGAGAATACACACACACACACACACACACACACACACACACACACACACACACACACACACACACACACACACACACACACACACACACACACACACACACACACACACACACACACACACACGCACGCACACACACGCACACACACGCACACACACCCATACACAGACACACACATGCCTTGTGGCAGTAACAAAGTTCACGTTTTATCAGTTAGTATGGCATTGCTATCGTTGCTCAATTCACCGCGGAACGATTACAACAGTAGACGTTTTAAAGAACGTCATATGCGTTATGACAGTCGATCGACTGTAATTGTAACAAACAAAGCGATTACTTGTAAACCAGAGGCGACAGAATGCATCCTTAGTTAAAGTACGAAAATCATTACCCTAAAGCGATTCTTGCGATCACAACAGCCAGGCCCAATATTTGGTTTCTGATGTATCCAATACAACACGTGCCATGTTCCGCTATTGCTGGCTGATGTTCCATATTACTTCCGGAATCTCTCCCTGATTAAGTCTGTGGACTTGGACATTTCCCCACTAAATGGCTCATTCATTTTGATGCATATGACTGCGAACAAGAGGAATTGTTTTGCTGGAATGGTTCAAGTGGAATGGTGCAAATAGAATGGTTCAAGTTAATTTTTCAATTATCCATTGATAAACAAGGCAATAAAGAAATCCCTTCATGCACATTATAGCTTCGATTATGTATGTGCCGGCAAAGCATCGCTTATCTCACCATTCATTACTCATGGTGCTTCCATGAGTTTTCCCTTACGACTAGTGACGCAATCGTGGTCGATAAAATAAGTAAGCGCTGGTTTAAACTCAGTTACGGACAGAAATAAACAAAACTTTTTGGTAACTTGATATGCAGCTAAAATAAAGCTTTAATGCAAACCTTAATGTTTGACACTTTATATGACCTCGCCTTGTAATTACCGAGACTCACAACGAATGCCAAGCAAACAGATGGTCATATTCCGCCATTTGACCCATTAGGCAAACGACTTGGCAAAAAAATGCGAGTAATAGTGAGACCGCAAATGTTCTTTCGAAGATGTTAATTGTCTGAGGCTCATAATTAGTTCTGTATTGGCTTGTACGAGAGAGATATTCTTTGCAGGTTCATTATCTAAATATACGAGAACTGTTAAGTGATGATAGAGCAAAGGCTCTTTTGACATTGCGGCTAATGTACATAAGTACTCCGTGATTAAAAAACTAACTGCGGCAGCAGCAAGCGATCGATTGCTTGTGCAAGTCTTAAAAGCAGTGGTACAATGAATTTTTGTTAATAATATCTAGTTAATTATACGTTTATGTTTAGAAGCGGAGTATACTTGTCCTTTGTCACTTTTCACGCTCTACCAGATTCATAGAGCCTGGAGTCCACATTGATTATTGGCAATGTTTTCTGTGTGATAGCTGCCTGCATTCTTGTATCCGACGGGATCACTGGTTTCGAACGAAACTGTTTTGCATTGAATCACTGGTGAGCGTAACTAAAGTCTATCTCGGGTAACTAAATGTTCATCTTTGCCTGTGTTATTTTGCAGGTAATATACTGGCCGACAGTGTACATATGATTTGCTCACCACATACATTTACATTCTCATATATAGCGCAACATAGTTGAAGTAATGGATATCCCTTTAATATTAGTGTTAGACCTTATTAGCTATTAATGTCTGCTGTATCACGGCAAACATATGGATTTTATATGTTGTTATGCATCGACAAATCTTACCAAAAATTGTAATATATTGAATGTGAGCTACCCCTTAAACAATTTGTCTAAACGTATTTTTTGCTGCAGCAAATTCTCAGTTTATATCAAATCCGAAAGCAAGGCAAACAAGATTGACAAAAGAAATCTCCTGAATAATGGAGCCAGTGCTTGAATTTGACAATGGTTTCAACAGAATATTTAAATCTAGAGGAATGAATGCACTTTTTTGCACATGGTCAATTCGATACATGATTGCCCGCAGATCGATAATGTGAGGAAGCATATGATTTATATAAGAGCAAGAAAGCAGGCTTTTCTATAATAAAACATTGATGGTGAATTGCGCTCTGTTTTATTTCTGTTTGTATGGGTTTTTAATTTGCAATCCAAGTGCTGTCAATAAACATCAAGTTTGGTGTTTTGTAAATTATGCATCGGGGAGAAGTTCATTGCAAAGTACCAATTCGATGTTGTGTATAGGAGAGCCAGTACCCATTTCACTATCTACATCTCACTGTTACAATCAGTGATATACATCGCTGTCACTTGTCGTTCGCTTTATGTTTACTTGATTGCAATTAGTCTATGCGACAGAGAAATCAATAGGTGCGATGCTTACAGCGTCACATCCTTAGCTTCAGCGTAGAATTCACTCAAATCTAACACTACACTAAATACACAGTATAATGCAAAAAAGTTGCAAAATTTGTCTCCAGGTCTGTCATAGCAAACGAACGGTTAGTTACATGACGACATTCAGTTTGAAAGATGGCGCCGACTTTGGATCAAATGCTGCAAGTTACGACGAAATGGTGATGAAGATTAAAAAATACCTCTGTGTCCAATCATGCTTTTCCCGTTAAATAATCATAACTGTAGCATAAAGGGTAATATGGCCATCATGACCAAGCACCAAGCTCCAATCTTACGTACCTCGTTATGAGCTTCAGTTACTTCATGATGATGTCATGGGCGTCACATCAATAGGAATGAAGCAATTGCAGAGAAAGAGAAATGTTTGCCGAGGTAGGAGTGGCCGGAACAGGGCTCCCGTTATATGGTCCATGTTTATCATATTATGTTGGCCTCACATTTACAAAAAAAGAAACTCTTTGCTCGGTTTTGGAGGTTTGGAACTAAGTAACACAATGAGGTTTCTTATTTTCTACCAGGCAGTGGCTACAAGGTCCTATTTTTCGCCAAGAAAGCGAACTACCTGTACACCATTGTAGTTTTTAAGGCGTTGAATATGGTCTGAATTTTTATCGCTAATACGAAGGCAGATAAAAACAACAGCAGTCCGATAATTGCAGTAGGAGCGAAATTATATCGTTAGTTTATATGAGTAATCTGGTGTTACGCAACATCCATATAATCAAATATGCGCAATGTCATTGCATCAAGTAAAACATTAATAGGATATAGCTGGTATGTCGAAATTTTCAGGTACGTGTTATAATGTTATAACACACTAGTATTATATGGCTGAGGATTGATGCCATTTGTCAGTTTTGTGATTGATATGAACTCCACAACTGATCGGTTAGGCTCTTTGCATGATTACATTTACTACCGGATATACAAAAAGGAAACGAAACGGCAGTGATAAATGTAAATATCAAAACACCTTGTCACTTGGTTGTTGTCTAATGAATACATTTACCGAAATTTGAGTCTTAAGTAGGTTATTCTTATCATGCGAATGGCACTTGTGTTGGTCGAAGTAATGCGACCATTCATTTTGCCAATATCGGCATCGTTATCATGCATAATGCTCTGTTACAATATGTTAGCGCGGACTGAAAACGTTGCTGTATCTACATTACCAAACAACAAGGGATGTATACAAGCCGAGAAGCATCTTTGCAAAATGATAAAATGAAGGACCAGGGTAGCCGCAACAAATGCATGCGCCCCACTTCTGCTTTTGAACGCACATCTACAAAGTTAACCCAGCACCGGTAGTCCCATTGGTGGCAATATTAGGCGCCAGCCGCCGCAGCCCATGATGTTGTTAAATCAATCACTTTGGTACATTATACTTCTTATGTCCCTGTGGCTGTATCAATCAAATGCCTAACACAACGGGCTAATGTCAGCGGATTAACTCGGTTTCTGAAGAATGCAAAGGAAAACCATTCAGTATTGAATAGGGTCATAGGTAGCTGAAAATAGCAGAGAAATAATGTAAATGCTTATTCGTAATTTGAAGATGAGACGATGTGATTCCGGTTTCATTTATTTTTGCCAATGTGTTTTTATTGAATATTGCATGTAAGATATGCCTTGTCGATTCCGTCGACCCAGTGATGCACTTACCTTTCATTATTTTTGCATCAATAAATGGTATCCAAACATGGTATAATTGCTCGTAGTTGAATTATACGCATCCTACATACAATCGGTTAAATGTAGCGTTATGACACGTAAATATACTTACATCCATATATTATGAAATTGATGAACATTGTTCAGTGTTTTTATAGGCATAGGCTGAGGCAGCCGCATAGTGATTTGATAGACCCCTCAGCTTTTGAGCAATCATTATCGCCTTAATACTACACTTGCACTTGATCTTACCTTGCAAGTATCCATTGCAATCCATTTCATCGGATTTACGGCCTATAATTTGATTTCTTTACAGCATTACTCTCGATAAATACTGAGCATATACTTGATGTAGTCCTTCCGCGTAACATTGTATTCCTAATTACATTATATTCCGCAAACATTCGTGTTGAAACATAAGCTTAATCATATTTACAAATACATGCAAGAGACCTACTCTTATAAATCCCCTGGACACTTGCATTGTTTTCTAATCACATGCAGTGCTCTATAAACTCGTTGAGTAAAATCTCAAAAGATCGACACCATATCCCTCTTCGTGTGACGAGTAACTGCAACGTAATATTCGGTTCCACAAGTTTGCCACGGTTTTCAACATGATCTTCCATTGGCGCCACAAGCCTAGTATTTTAATGATCTCCTGTCGATGGGTAGTGTATCATTTGTAATGATTAGAATTCGTAACACGATTTGAGGGGCCAAACAATGCCAGTAGAAATCGCAAACATATCCTATTGCTGACAATCTACGCTAGTTCACCCCGTATTCTTCGCAAGCCACTCTGACTAACTATAATACAGTGCAGAGAAATAGATATAACTAACTGCAATAGCCAATATAAGGTAGGCCAAAAAAGGACTTCATCAATAGATTATCCACTGTTAGCTTTACTATTCGCTTAAACACTCATCATTGTTTCATTCAACATATAACCTTGTTTAATGTAGTACAGGCGAATACAGCTACACACGAGTAATAATTACACACGCATTTGCTGGGCATGACAGGTGTGTGCAGGTATATCGCAAAGCGTGCTTATATGTCACATCAATCACTGAAGTTCATCATATCAAATCACGAAACACGCGTCTGATATGACTTGGTGCAGCATAAATCCATTCCTACAGCAAGGCTTATACTTATGCAGCTATAATATCCAGCTATAATATTCAGTTACAAAGCGAGTACATGAGTGATTCAATCACGCCATTATGTCGTTGTGCTGTGCAGGACCTTTTCATTTACGAACACCACACATATAGCTACTGCTTAATTTTGGGAATATATTGCTCTGATCCAATTTATGCGATTGAGACATCGTGCAATTAGCCTTTACGAGGTTAAACGACGGCGGGCGCTAACTAGTGCCATTAGAGAGGCGGCCGCTGTCGGATCTCTGCGATGTGTGCATTCTCAGCGAGATGCTAGGTTTAGATCTAACATTTCGTGTTGCATCCTGTGAACATGGAATTGTTTAGCCAACAGCATTCGCGACACCATGTAAGGCTATGATACTAGCTTACCAATGTACACATCGCCATTGATTAGAATTTCGTTAAACTGTCCAGCGATCATATGTTTGCTTCATCATTAGCAGGAAGCAATAACGCATTGTGATGGTTAATGACGATACAGGATATGTTGTTAGATTCATACATCTCGCATCACGCGAGAATCATTAAATAAGCCTCGTAAACTCTTTGAATGCAGTTTACGCTATGTGCACATTTACTGTTTAAGACATTTTTTCCTGCACTATCTTGCAATGAATACATAACAATAAAAAGCCCTTGAACGGTTTTTTTAACCCAATGTAACCACCGAAATCTAACCAGGATGTGATATAATCCGCGATTTTGTGACCAAACCCTCTGACATAGTGTCATTATTAATGACCATTTCGATTGGCTGATATCATGTCGTCATTGTGCCGACGATCTGCATTTACGTAGTCTATGGTCACAAAGAAGTTAGCTAAATAATTTGCATCAAAGACAACACGATGACACGGTGCTACAAATGTTCGCAATCTTGTCGCATGCCTTGTTTCACGGCTTGTTATTGAGCTCATTGTTAAAGGTATGGTCTCGTATATGTACGCTATTGCATATATTTTTCCCAATCGCCTCTGTTTATAAGAGCATAATTGAGAGTCGGTAATTGTCCATCTTTGTTGCCTTGCCATTTTGCGATCCCATATAGGAGATAAGTTAGGCAACTGACAATGTACATTATCAATTTAGTCATGCAATGTCTGAATTGTTTGTCGTTCAGTGTTTGGTGGTAGAATCCGAGGTATATCTCGTTTGAAGATTTGGCAGCTGATTAGCCGAGCTCATTATAAGCAATGCCTCATGATGTGTTGATAAAGTACAGTGCAACATTGAATGAATGTGACATCAAACGCTGACACACACGAAGACAGGAATGGTATTACCATCACCATTAACCTATTGGCAACAGCACCAAGCAAACGAATAATAAATGAGGGGGAGGTTGGCATACTGTTATACGGAGTGTACTACCCAGGCATACCAAACATAAAGATGCCAATTAGGATCGTTACTAGGTGAGGCAAAATGCAAAACCTCTCATAAATGCGAACGCAATTACGCGCCCGCTAGCTGGTCAGTAGTGCTTGGCAAGTAGGTGACACAAACAGTTCATGCTCTCAGTCGATCCATTAGTAAATCAGTCAACATAGATGTTGAATCGTGCGATATGCTTCAAAATGTATAATTTAATGCCAAGCACTACCTCAAATAGTGCGTTGGACAAAGGTTTGCCTTCATTTTGGTGCTTATATTGCGTTAGAGAGGGAAACAATCACAAACCGGACAGCTGCATATTGGCATGGTGTAGCTGCTTCCGTTCTGGCTCGACTAAATTGCACCCAACAAAATGATACTTTATTGCATGGCTTTAGGGTTAACAGGTAGCGTGCTGTACGTCACGGTGAAGAAAGAATAGCAGGGCTTAATGCTGGAGCAAATAATTAACTTTGTGGCCCTCCGATTATTGTCCGGTTATTCGTAAAAGAATAGGGGTAGGATCTCTATTTCATCGCAAAGCTCAAATATAACTGGTTTGAACAGCTTGGCACACTATATTGTATTATGTCATACAGCGCTTCTTATGCTCTCCTAATGTAGATTTTGTTTCGCTTGAAACCTCGTTTTTCACAGGTATTGTTTTTCGTATGTTTCTTTTATGGGTCATGGGAATGGGCTCTTTCGATTAAGTAAATGAAGCGCTAAAAATCATGAATCCTGTTTGTTGGTTACTAGCGATGCCAAAATAATTTACAACCCATTCGCAAATTCGGTCACGACGATCAGTCAGAGAACAGTGGGATCCATATATGGGCATATGGAATGCAGCTGATTATCAAATAGATGTTAAATGAAAAATAGGCCCGTGATCATTTATAAAATTGTATTTGCCGTCCTCATCAACAAATAATATAATGTAGCAACGTACAATACAAAAACTCTCAACAGAAATGAGATTTACTAGGCATCATTTATACAAGACAAACTTTTCCAAATGGTCTGTAGAATACGTTGTAAGGAGCTCGGATCACACAATCTGAGCGGTTGTGAGAACACTAAATAGTATTTTCTGTGGTTTTGATTGCATAAATGCATACCAGTACTGACCTGTTATTTACCCAACGACCTTTGCAAGCAGCAAAATGTGACCAACGTAGCTATGTACACAATAGGTAAATGTCACACCTGTCGAGCGGGATGTTTGTTTCTCTATGTGATTGCACTGGATAGCCGGCATTTGCTGTTAATACGGCTAAATGATAGTTTTCTTGAAGATGTGCAATGGAAACGAATATTAATGCACGTTATACTGGCACGTATGAACTGTTAATTGATGAAAAACAATTATATTAGTTTCTGCTTATTGCTACCCCAATCGCTACAGCTTGTATTTCTCATTCAACAGCGAATTGATTATATTCTATAATGAACTATGTATATCTATCTATAAAAGAGGTATGCATATTTCATATAAAAGCCTGCGCCAACTCAGCGGAAATTATGCAGATGATATGATTGGTATACATCTAAGGGCCAGTGGGGGCTCAGGTTCCTGACAAGCTCACCTCTTTTGTGACAAATGATTGGACAACTCCAGTTCTTCTGCCCTTCACGATGTCGCTTGTTATTGTGATTTCAATTTGGCTGGTCATTTAATCTTATTGAATAGTAAGGTGTTTTGTGCCCTTATTCACTAGAGACATTGTCGTGCTGCCACAATGACAAGGTAAGTCGCAATAATTGTGCTTCGGGCCGATCGATTGTGTTAATATACATAGTACTGTTAGAATTATGTATAATATGACTGTCAATTACAAGTGATGTATAAAGTGATATTCTTCATTTTTCTGAAACCATTTTACGTTCCAAGGAGGCTCAAGGGTTTTATTGTATTCGACTCGCACCATTCAATTAGATGCAAGCGTCTGCCTTAAAACCTAGACTTTGCGAGAAATATGATTGACGAGGTCTGCGACGATTAGATAAGTGTCCTCATTGTGCAAACTCCCCGTGCCACTGTTAATTGAACTGTCATACCATCCAATGTCTTTTACCATACAGATGCATCAGTAAAGAAGGCTCACTCACACCTACGTCCGACACGACACCGGTTTGCAGCACGCTGCTTGACATAATGTCTGTAATAAACCCAAGGGTACTGTGCTGATAATTTTGTCCGTGTGAATATCGTCAATATCTGCAAGGCGAGTAACCTTAAGACATTTGGCCAACAGTCTCATGTGATTAATTGTTGATTTTATAGCCGCTCAATTTGACGGTGGTCATGCAGTTTAATCAATAGAATACGTTCTAACTAGTTAATCCGACAGGCTCTTGTCTATTGGCAGTATCTAATGTGATCCGTTTGTCATGAGTGTGTTTGACGTGGATGTTCTACATCTATTACCAGGAACTGATGTTATCCGTTTGCCGTTCGCCATGCGTTAGAATCACGCGAGCGTTAACGCATACATGTCCGAATATACTGGGAAGATACTTAACAGATAAGTAATTACTACCTACCCACTAATAGCAAATATGCATATTGCATATCAATTGTCTGCCGTAACAATATGTTTTTAATTAACTGATTATCGACCTAATATAACTTTTATCATGAACTGTTGAGAATAACTATTGACAATGCAAGACAATAATGCGTAACCTAGAAGGTTTCGAAAAATTGTTATTCACCAGGTCCACGCAGTTAATGGATATAGCGCAATACTGAAATATTTGGCAATGATTCCTATGTATCATATCGATAGGTAATTGAAAATATTCTTGCCAGCAATATCCACCGACAGTGCTAGAGTGCCCGGATCGTTTATCGTGCTGTTCTTACGCCTTCGCATTCACCAACCAAAAATGCGTCGGATTACCTAAAGAGCGGATGAAATAAGGGATTATTCAACGGTCAACGTGAAAATGTTTTACGGCATCGACAGCCGTTGAGTTTAAAGACATGCCTTAAGTCCTCTTGCATCAAAACAACTGCACATAGACACCTCCCCACCCTTCCCCAGGACTGATGGGCAAAATGATTCCGAAGAAACCCAGACGAGGAGCAGTGGAAAGCAAAAACGAGAGATTAAATGTGTGTAAATATTACAGGAGGGCTTGTAATGTCACTACATGGCACCGTAAGGACTGAAGAGTGATGGCAGTTTGATGGAAGTGAGGTGGACAGACCGCGTACAAATTGTATCCAATAGATGGAACGTTTAGAACAACACCGAGCTGGAATGGTTGTCCTGAGACCACTTAAACTGGCGCGAGCAATCCTACTCATTGATCTGCGTCTGCCAACGCATCATGTGCCTCTCACTTGACGCTAATCTGAAGCCAATATACTTTGTACAGGTTTCCATGCCAACAACAGAGAGGCTTCGTATCATATCAAGAGCGTTCGTCATATAAGGCTAAATGATTCGTTATTTCCTCTTACACACACCACATTGTCGTGTAATAGGCCTCATTTGAAATTGGCTCTAATGGTAAAACATTGTCAGCCGATTGTGTAGTGCTCCAGGAAAATGTGGCTTCATATTAGCCTAATACAGTTAAGTACACTTCACAAGAAATTGTGTCCCTTATGTTAGTTGTAAATGAACCTCAACAATGCATTATGAAGCAAGGCACTTGTGGAAATGTTCACATGTATAACAATCGCCCGGCATCCAGTCTAAAAGTTACTTATCCCTGGAATTGTTTTCTGCTACATGGAGCGTAATAAACAATGCACCATATCATCCAACAGCTCAAACAGTGTTTTATTCGCAAACCAACCTGATATATACGACGCCTATAATGAACCTTTAGGCGGGCATTTATGCCAACGTTGAAATGTTACTATTGCTCAATTAGAGTTTTACCTTTGACCATTACAGATGAATCCAACTAGATTGACAGTGTAATAATGTGATAGACACCCTACCCATCGGCGGTAACATAGAGAGAGTTAGCCTTCGGGTGGACTTAATCATACCAATAGTAATGAGACGTCTGGCACGTTGTACATCAGTTATATATATGTTGTATAGAAAATGGTAAAACCGCATATTTAGTGCCCGGGAAAATGGACTACGGGTGCCTTGACTATTCAAGTGCATGCCTCAATGGACATTTGTATTTGCATGCAGACCTCAGCAATGAATTGCTAGGCCACGCAAGTGCCACCATCTTGACTTTTATGTCATTAGCTAGACGTTGCGTGACGATCATTCGTCAAGGTGGCTCCTTGTTTAGGAAATATTCCTAAGAGTTTGTCTTAAATTGGTCCAAATAAATGGTTGGACAACTGTTCTCGGCAATACCACAGACCGACGAGGCTGATAGCCTACGTTCTACAAATTAGATATTGAAAATGTTGGCATAAATCCCATGACAAAAACATCCGAAAACATGATCGTTTTGCCTCTTTATACACGAATGCTTGGAAGCAAATAAACATAGACAGAATTAATGTTTTGATTGAGGGTATTCATGGCCCTGATGTTGAGATTCAAGTACATGGTTAGCTTCACTTCAAAATGATGTATAGTCCGCATACGGATTGTTACATGTGTATTGGCACATTAAAACAGAACGGCAATAGAAATTGCTGATGTACGATATGTTTATTTTTAGCTAACATTATGACTAAGCATAAAACGACATCGACACAAGCTATCACGGGTATAGCGAGATGAAAATTTACCAGTTGTGATATACGGTGTATCAACTGACCTGTTTTTGTTTTGTTATTATGTGCTTAATATCTGTTGTAAGGCAGGATGTACTTCGCAGTGCCATGCATGCTTCAATAAGCCTAGTAATCAAAAGTGACGTCACTAGTCTTGCTGACAGCCTTTGTCTTGTTTTATGTGACTAAATAACTCATTATGGCATAGTTAATCAAACGAAGCGCATGACACGTATGATTCACCGCTATCACCATTGGACTTGATTGTGTCTTCCCGGGCTTAGTCACGTAGCCGCAGTTTGCATCCCGCGTTAAGTGCACTACTAATAAATGACTAAATATTTTATGAGAACGGCGAGTGTTTGCTTCATAAAGTTTCTTTGGAAGGCATCAAATAGTCTTTGTGTTATCATGATTTACAGGTTCTTCTAACATGCGAACTTTAACAGTGGTTAGGAACGGCTAGTGAACTACGTACCGAGCGTCATATAGAAAAGCAAAGCAACGATGAATAAGAAAAAAGATCCTCATGGATCATCGATCTTACCAATAAAATGTCACACAGGCGGCTTAAGTGAGTTATACCTATTACGTTACTGAGTACACTATTCGATGTCAATCATGCCGGTGAGCTTTTGCCTAGTCAAAATAAATGAATAAGTGATTCATTCATTTATTCCATACAGTATCTTGAATTAGACGATTCATCTCCGTTTTTCTGTGACTTTTCACGTAGTCAGCAGCTCTGTCTGTTCTGGCTTACCTACTGAACTGCTAAACCTAATGATTTATGATACCGGATAGCGAATTAGGCATATCAAAAATGCAGTGCTCAAATGTTGACTCTACGTAGACGCTGCTTAACACCGTTATTTGTGCTGCTTAGAGTATTCAATTTGCATACTTTTCTTATGCAGTGCGCAAAATGAATTGAATTAACTCAATGGTATAAGCAGTATCCTTCCGATCCGAACTAAAATAATGTATCGCTTTATATGGTCTTCCGAACCGATAGTTTATAATATCATATTGTGTTTTTATTTTAAAATATTGAATAACATTTAGTTTTATAACTTTTGTTGTTCTCATAGCAACGGCGTTGAAAAGTGTACATCGTTAACTTCTATCTAACTGCTTGCATAATCAGCGTCTTTTAGTATTCCATTCGTGCCTTGTTTTGTTTGGCAATACCGAATAAATCATGCCTTTTGCGTACCAATAGACTTACTACTCTGGGTGTCGAAATATAGAATACCCAAATATTTTGTTCGTTATAATAGCCGAATCTAAGCAATCTTGGATCGAGATTCAATGAAATCAGCGAATGTGGATTACTGTGTCTTTCGTTTAAAGCAGCACCAGACAGGACAATGGTATGTCACTATATGATATTCATCAACATTTTTCCGTTCGCAAAGTTCGCGACCGAGAAAACCACGCTAACATGGGTCGAGGTTAATTGAACAGTATCGTAATATAATAGTTAAAGGTAAGCAATTCTTATCACAGGTCGACTGTGATAATAAAAGTGTGTATGCATAGACCACAGTACTTTTCACCTTACGACCGTACGGATTAACAAATCGGTGGTTTCGTCAGCGCATCAAATCAAGGATGGCAATAGTCGTTGCAACGACATTCTTGTGCTGGTTTGGATGAGTATACGCGAGTCGCCAGGGGCCGCTTTATATCAACAAAAGCATACGGGCCTGTTGATCCAACGTCTTGGGGATGTGCCACACCCCAAAATTAACCGAAAAATTCCGTGTGATTTTTAGGAAACGCTATGTCAAGCAGCGTGCTGTTCGCAGGGGGCGTTATCACATATTGTGTCGGGTGGAGGCGCTAGTGAGCCCACTTAGCATGAATAGAGACTCTCTAGTGATAATATGATCACAATTATTCTGTCTAATGATTCATTACTAAGAGTCATCTTCAAGTTGGGATGAGTGTACGCAAACACAAAAACATGATGTGCATGCTGTTACAGAATGCATCAGATAGACAATGGATAAATAGCCTATAACTTGTGCAAATAATTTACTAATAACTGTTCTATGCAAAGCGCTTAAAAGGGCGCTGTGTTGTCGAAGTAAGTAACACTTAATGTACAATCAAGAGGTTTACGGCCACATTTGCATTAACTCTAGTGAGAACAATCGTGTCAGGTAAAGGTAAATGTGATTGTTTATGTGGAATGTCAATCATTAATGAAGCAGGCGGAACAACGCAAAAAGTTCAACTGCATCACAATTATATGTTTTACAAAGGCATACAAAAACTGTCAATTGAGCATTTAATGTGATTGTACTACCTGGATTTGAACTATTCAGAGGAACACTCCGAAGGTTTTACTGAATTCAGAATTAAACACCACTGTTAATGCAGGACTTTTAAGGCGATGTTATTCCATATAACAAAGGCAGCAAAATTAATCGACAACGCATCGGCGAGGATACACAATATGACTCAGATTCAACTCGCTCGATGTGCAGTGTGAGCTCTATTCAAGCCATACCATTTAATAGACTTTACATTGTAGAGATTACCCAGCGGTTGTAACATTCTGCCTACCTGTTGCAATCAACTGGGCAATAACGGCATCCACTATAATAAAAAAAAGTAATGGTCTAACCGTAATTCGTTGTTAACTATTATGAGGTGTTATTCTCGGTTGCTGTCGAAGACCTGAGACCAGACTTTGTTGAAGTAATCTATAAATGTTCCTTGCCTTTTTAGTTTTTCCATGTTGATGCCTCACCAGCGGCTGTCAGTATTAATATAAGCTTACACAATAACAAGAGTCGTTTGTAAACTTGGCACGGGCATTCTCTTTTGTGCCGCTTTGCATATAGTGGAATGTATCAGATATTTGGAGAATGCATTAAGAGATACGATGAAACATACTTGAAGAAAACCTAAAACGGCATATTACCTGAATGAATACCCATGTGATGTCCTCTGCGCTATTCATGCTTGACATATCAAAACCACTTTAGGGAAGATTAGACGCTTTAAATATGCATGCGTGCTATGCGTTTGCTCATTTCCATTGCAGTATTAACAACACGGAGAAAAGAGGATAAGGCATTTTTAATCCCACCTTCTTCCTCAATCACATCACATGAAGGTAGGAGTGCAGCCCCACTCGAATTTCATGTTATCTTTTCCTAGAAGTTCACTAACCAGGGTAATATTTCCGGCAAACAAGGTGATGGATTATAATATATAGGAGGGAAACATCTTTCGCTGCTTAAGTCTGGTTATGACAATGTCTTCCATATTCGTATATTTCAACTATATGGGGAAAATAACACGAACCTTATATTCCCGTATAAGCAGAACCTTCTGCTTCATACAATGTCTTACACACCGCTATTTTGAGTACTATCTGTGCCAAGTATTTACAGTTTTGATATTTTATTATATCATAGCAAACAAATTGCTCTTACACGGCCGACCGGTTTTAAGCAATATATATAGATGCTTTAGCGTCACTGCAGACAACCCCACCAGTACGAATAATCTCGACCGGCATTCCAAGCATAAATTGAAATCAACACCCTTGGGTGGGTCGAACGACTGTCACATCCGGAGGCGGAGTCTCCCCCTTGTGAATGCCGGCCCCCTGCTTTGCTTGCATACTTTAACAAACTGGGTAGCGCATCGCTACTGCAGCTTGTGTCGCTGGCTATCTGGCTAGGCTGATATAGCATAGCTCGGTAAGCAATCTTTGGCAGAGATCGCAAACAACAGGGTGTTGCCCAGGTGTGTCTAGGCGACGGTTGTCCATTAATGCTAAACGGATACGGGCAATCTCACATGGCAGCGTTTTAATACAGACGCACTACCCATGCCCGCTTAGTCTGATATGCTTGATCGGGACAGCTGAACATGACTGTCACTCTAACGTGCGGAATTTTAATAACCTGTCTGGCTATCAAAGCTACAGGAGATTACTTTACGAACGTCGGTCTTTGGACAGAACACATTCCACACAGGTTTAGTTCTATATGCAAACACAACAAGAATATCATTTTTGATCGATTATGTTTGTGTTGATTCACTCTTCATATTTCTTGAGTCTTCGTCAACGACCGCATATATGACGTTGGTAAGCAATTAACGATATACCGCATACTTGCAGATTGCAGATTTATTTGTCAAGAACAACAACATATCATACATTATCAATATTAATTCGCGTAAGATATACAAAGTTTGTTGGTGACAAAGAGGACGAGACATCATGAGATGTATGAGTCCTCGTAATAGTTCAAAAGAATAAATTGCATTTAAGGGAAGAACATTGAACAAAATCAAGAATAATTGATCATACACTTATGGGTATAGCACTGTAAGAATGAAACAAAGCCATGTGCCAGGAGATCATACTTCATACAATGTACTTGGCACGAAAATAAATTCGCAGAGCTTTTCAAAAAGAATGCAAAGAGCAATATACATTAAACTTCGTACTGATATGACATGTCAAATATCTGCACTGGGGATCAACAACAGTAACATCATAATTCGCACATTGTTGTAACACGCTTGTTCTGTTTCGGTGGCTTTCATGATAAGCCATACAGCTGCTTCATCAGTATGTATAAGGCAGAAGTTCTACGTTGTGACCTTTGAGTGGTATATGTAGGTAGCATTGTCACCTGACAAGAGCCTAACAAAGCACCTGGTGGAAAAGGCACCAACAAGTAGGTGTCGGAGGACGACAAGTACTTGACGGATCACAGCCGACACTTGTGTTATTTGGACCACGACTCATCCAGATGGAACTCGACAAACATTTACCACCTTATGGTGATTATAGAAGTGTAACCCTTTATAATACGCCATTTGTACACACACCGATTTATTATTTTGATATTTTAGTCTAGATAATGTCAAATCATAATTAATATCTTTGTACGTTGGGCAAGAATGCTCAAAGAAAATATTGTTTGACTGCCTGGTGATATAAGCACGTTGGTCCGCAAATCAGCAGTGTGACTAGCAAAACGTTACCATCGTATCTACCAAGAAGGCGAAACATTGACCAGCCTGAAACGGACCTAATGCACATATAAGAATATCCATATTTGGTATGGATATCCATCACTACACATTCTTGTTAGATCTATTGGGTCCAAGGACTAGTAAAGCTAGAATAAATCATATTACCGCCAAATTAATTCAATAACTAAGTTAATGCTGCTAAATGTCCGGATAGCTTATATCCCTTAATCGACAGTCGATAAAAAACGCCAGCAAAAAACACTAACAGTCAGCTACTTCTTTGTGTTACCAATTGCCCGTAGTGGTCCATTTATAATACTTACGCTTACCAATCAGGTGTGGAGGCGAACTGCACCCAAAGTAGCATGGTATGCCTAGTGATATTGATTGGCTTACCTGCCATTTGTTGACTGCCTCTATGTAAGTAGATGATTGCTTGGACGCTCCCAAAATAGTTGGGTAAGTGTCAACATCAAACATAATTGAATCGATTAATATCGCTTTCCCAAGAAGCTGACAACGTTATTGGTGACCAGATTGCTAACAATGATTCACCGCCTAGTTTCAAGCCAACATTACATCTAATTAGCGACCGCGATAGCGCATTGGCTAAGCATTTCCATTATTTTCAAACATTATATTGCATATTGGATCCTTATTGATTCGGTTGGCATATATCGTTATATTCCCTGTGTTATTTATTATCATTTCGGAATGAAAGAGGCTGAACAGGAGTGGTGTGGTGTGTCGAACGGGGATCGTAGTATATTAACGGCTCCATTGTAAATGTCGGGACCAACTCAATTTCAAATAAGTTGGAAATCTCAAACGAAGAATGACCAGTGGCTCTCCTCATTAATCATGACGTAGTCTCCATGAGCATGTGAACTTCCATGAATCAGTTGCGAATAACACCATGCTTTATTGCATTACTCTTAATCACATCTGTTCTAGCCTAGCATTTGTCTACTTAAAATGAGGGTTATAAGGAGGAATCAAATCATTGTTTCTGTTAACCCATCACACAACGGGGTAACGTTAATTAAATCAAAGATATTTCTTGGGTGCTCAGGAATAAATTGCGCAAACTCATTCAGAGTTGC
>CM067352.1:33511914-33530563 GCA_034190875.2 Urechis unicinctus | reverse complement strand
TTGGGCACAGGTATTTTTGTGACTACCCACTATACTCGAATAAATCTAACAAAACCATTTTTGGTTAATGTTGGATATGATAGTCACTCCTTTCTAAATACCTTTGGAAAAATCGCTGGCAAATGCAAGTGTAATGATGAGGGCATGGTCCCTGGGACAGGCGAACATAAAATGGCGGCTAGCTGTTAAATTGACAATCAAATGATATTTACTTAACAGCATGACAGTGAACGAGGTTTGCATTCATATTCTGCGAAACACGCGACTAATGGGTTAACGCCCGTTTTGCGGGGAAGCATTGCTCACTTATTGTGCCCTGAAAACCTGTTACCCTTACCTGGCTTTAATATGGATTGATCATTTAGTTCTGCCGACAGGGCTCTGTCAACCTGTTAAAAAATGTTCTCGATGAGATATGGCGAGTGATACAACAGGTTTACTCTTCGACTTCCCGAATGGGGATCGTACAAATATCATCCTCGCGTAATCATATATATCTATGTTCCGTGGTGATAAACTATCTATCTATTCAAATCGAATACTCTGGCAAAGGGTAAGTGATAAACAAGCTACAATCCTGGCGCGTACAAAGACTTGTCTTGCGAACAAAAACCGCAATATCCTCCCAAAAATATTTTTGACTTCTGGTGACGCTAAGTGCAGAGAAAGACTTTGGAGGGTACCTTTGAACCGTATGGATCGCTTACGGGCTTTGCAACTAATGCTATATCACTCACATTGCCGACGTTACTGGAAATGGTGAGCCATTAACGTGCGGAGCTGTTTTTATAGCGCAGATATCGATGAATTATAGGTGTTCTCAATAATAAAAAAAGATAACAATTGAGTTATTTTAGCAACTGGTTTATATTTTAAGCAAAATTAAAGCATGGACTTGGCACCGAATATAATACATCTTTGAGGTTACAATTATGCAATTGGCGGCACTTTGATGACAACGATGATGATGATGGTAATGATTATGATGATGATGATGATCATCATTATATATATTACTTCGGAGACTGCAAAAATAATAAGCTTAATGCAGCATACTCAAAGGGATATGACTTTGTGAATACCTGCTTTAGATATCAGCTAGCAAATGACAAAAAGAGGACAATTGCTGATGTAGTATTCATCACGGATCCAAACAAATGTAGATAACTATCGGAAATAATCAAAATATGCACGCACCCTTTTCAGTTTATCAAGGGTTATGATCCTAACATCAGCATGAACTTCTCAACATTGTATCACCACATTGAGCAGCAAGTCATGCCACTAGATCACTCCTCGACGGTTGTTTTATGCTTGATGAACACAAATTCCTACTGCAACTGATGTAAGGATTCGAATGTGGCGTTAAAAGGCACCGATTCATATGAATCACCCAATCATCGTTGTGAACCTATTATCGTATATCCCGTAATTCAATAATTAAGATAGTGTTGTGTGACAAAATGTTTCATTGGATGACAAATCTGGCTCACAGAGCCTTAAATATAACGATGTTATAGATAACATCTGACTTGTGTTAGCATTTTCTCATTGAGATACCTAACGTCCTAGTTCTGTACCATGCATAGGAGTGATGAATATTGTATAACAAGTGTAATATTGCGTTATTGCAAATGTCTGCAAATTCTCTATTGAGATTTTGCTGTGATATACGTTACTAACCCATGCCAACAAAACAAACCTGCCAATGGATACGTTTATATTGCCATTTCACAATGTGCTTAAAGTTTACTAATTTATGGGGAAATTGATCGTGCCATATTCTATTTGAAACGCATTATTAATGTGTAAGATCAAGTGAAACAGAAGGTGCTACCCTGTTGCAGGTGTCATGTGTCAGCTATTACAACATGTGTACTTAGTGGTTGTATTCATTGCCGCATTTTTGGCTTACATAAAGCAGGTCCGCTTCTTGATTAGTTACACTCGCTAGCGACCGTTTTCAGTCATTCCACTTCGTGTTGTAATTGCATTTGGTTTTTGTTGCATCCTGTTTTGATTACTACCCACTATCAGCAGCGATTTATCATTTCCTCGTTTTGGAATTACCCAAATAAGCGGCACGATTTATCGCAATGTTACATAGGACAACGTCTGATACCAAGTCTGCCGCATCTCGTTTATTTGATGATCAACTATATATAGTAAAAGAGTAGACTATGTCCCATGCGATGTAGATCAAGCACGTTACAAGCCACAGTGAATAATCTGTAAGGATCCATGATAATAGAACAAAATAAACATATACACAATGCGTTCCACAAGAAATACCTTGAATAATAGCAACTTTCACCATCATTGCAGAATATATTCATTTTTATCGGGCATAAGAAACAAAATAAGCTATTAGTCATATTTTGATATCCTATTTATTCAATGATACGTTACCGCTCGACACAATTCATGGATGTATCGGCCATACACAATGTGCTGAAGCTGTATGACAAAGGCTTTCTTAATTTATCTGCATTAAAGTCATGATGAGTGCTCACTGAGACTCCTGTAGGTGAGGGGACGTCTTTCAACGCACATAACGTCTTAGTTCACTCAGCTTATTTCGAGACACATATTTAGTCGATCCAAAATGCAAAACCGAGCAAAAAATAATGTTGACTTATTTGCAATGGAGAACTTCTGATGACATCCTATTTCGCATGATTTAATTTTGTAAATGATTCATTTTACAAATCAACTTTGTGCTAGGTTACTGATGCAGATGTTCAGTCGCCGTTTTATTGACCCATCGTTCTCCAGCAAATCAAATGAACAGTCATGGCGTCTAGCTTGCTCATTTTACTCAATGCATTAAACCATTCTGCAAACAGAAGCACACTGTATGTCACACACGACAGATTATCAGCACTCTGTGTTGTGAGTCATAATCATCTTTATTATAATTATAAGGTAGATAAACGCCAGGCAATATCAAACCACACTGTGTATTTATATGATCTGACGAGTGAGCCTGCAGTGTAGATACATTATCAACGCAGTTAAACGAACTCTGCCTTTAGTGCTAATAGCACTGCGATAGCCTTTGGTCTCTCCGCACTCCCACAAACACCTTTTCTTTGCTCCTATGCAATGTTCACCCTACTGCAACATTTTGTGCTAGCACAGATTTGCATAGTTCGCGCGTCAGGGGTGGGCCACTCATGCGTCATAGGCATCAGCAAATATGAAGCGTGGTTTAATCAGAAGAGAAGATGGAGGGGATACAATAGAGTAACAATGGGTTCCCAAAATATTACTTCTTGTTAGCTCTACCATGTATTGTCTATGAGGCCCACGTGGAATGCTATGGGTAGAGCCAATATTGTGGCGCATTATTTAACCTAATATGGGCAGACATATAGAGCCTCGTTCCCTGGGTGTAATTAACGTGTCATCCCGAGCAGCAAGGGCATGACGGGAGGTGCGATATTTCCTTCTCAAATGCCACCGTAGGATTGGTAAGATTATATTGTCTCTGTCTAACATTACATAAATAACGGTAAGTATTATGCATCGATATGAGGTGAAACAGGTAGTCTTGTGTACCAATAAATCATGCTCACAAAGTTAAGGATCTGCTTCTTAGCGTAGGCATATATATCCTCCTGAAATTACAAATAATATCCTTGATGCAGGCAAATCAATACACGTGGCATTGTCTGTTCTCATTGTCAGCTTTGATAAATAACCAGTCAAGTTCAACTCACGCATCCTAGAAGGTAAAAGTAGTACAATATAGAAATTGAACTCCTTTGTCTTTATGACGTCTGTAGCCTCTGTGAGACCGGTGGGACAAATCCGGCATTTCATCTAGAAGTGCAGGTTTTCTGTAACCAGCAGCAACTTTGAATGAGTTGGCACATATTGGTTTATTCCGTGGCACCCATGCAATGTCTTTAATATGATCTACGTTACCCAAAATCCGTTGTGTGATGGGATTAAATGAAACAATGATTTAATTCCTCCTGATAATTCAAAGTCGACAAATGCTGGGCCGGAACAGATGTGACTAGGAGTAATGCAATGAAGCATGGTGTTATTCGCAACTGATCCATGGAATTTCACATGCTCATGAAGACTACGTCATGATTAATGAATTCTGGGAATGCAAATGCATGACAATCTACATCCATCATGCCCTTAAATGGCTCCCCAGAGGTGCGTTGGAATAATGGTTCCTAGAGCAGTGTAGGTCACTTTTTATATGATGTGGGCAGCATGGTAGATTAGATAACGGGCACATAAAGCTCGTTAATGCAACATCCTCTAAGGCTTTGCTGACATACCCCACATGGTGCACAACGAACTGACAAATTAGATCGCCCCGGTGCCTGTTTGAATTTTTCATTGATATATGCGAGGATGGAAATTGTAGGACAAGTTTGAATAGACTCAGGCAATATCACGACAATTGTTTCTGCATAAATGTACTACTAGTCATGTCGTTTAGCGACATAACACTTAATGGTATCGATACGGTAGTAGGGTAGTTTCAGGACGTATATGTCAGAGGGTGGTGCTCTTGTCTCGATCCCATGTAACGAAACGAACGTACGTCATCTTTATATAGACTGTCAAGCAACTGACATTGAGGCTAGCTCAAGCAGCCAACGACTAGATCAAAAAACGAATCGGTCCTGATTGATAATAAACTTTCTATATCCATGCAATCATTCTCCGCTATGTCGGCAAAAGCGTCTGATACATTCAAGCAGATCCTTTCTGTTGAGTTGCATCATCCTCGCTGTGTATTATCGCCCATTATCGGGCAGCTAAGTGTTTGTCGGGCGTCCTTGCTTTGATTATTCTACACGTTTTTGTGTTCTTAAAAAACAGATGTATTTTGTTGCAAATGTTATCATAGAATTACTTATCCAAAAACCTTAGTATTTATTTGCTTCGAAACAGTTAACGGCAAAAAAGTCCCCCATTTGTTGTCCAGTCGCTACTTAGATATTGATCATCAAAGGAATGTTAGAATTAGGTTCAATTTCGCATTAAACATCGTTGCTAGTAAGTTGTTCCGCGTGATTAAAACCCGATGCGAGAGGAGAGTTTTCCTAAGTTAGCGCCTTTCCCAACGTTTAATAGAGTGAATGATTATCTGCTTGTGTTACAGAACTGCGCAGCTGATAATTAATATCATTGTTGAAATTATCCAATCCACTGAAACCTATACGATACTTGTACAAGATTACCTCTGCGACACTATGTTATAATTGGTGTCAGCCCTAGTATATGTAACTTTGAACACTTTCCAATGTGACTCGTGTTGTTTGGGTGACCATACATGAATGGCATATTATTGATGGGGCCTTAAAGGTGATGCATAAAGAGCCAGATGTTAACGTCATTAAATAGTGTGGGCAAGTGTGTTTTAATTATTTAGCATGTAAACCAGATGTGAAATGCTTCTCTTATTTTTACTGCATAATTTTAAAAGATGCTATCATGCATGGGTAATGCTAAGTTACTGTGTTCTCCGTATTAAGCACAATAAACTGGACCATTTTCTGGGGAAACTAATTTGCATGGCGTCCATTAAGAGACGTTTTGCTCTTATCAGTACATCGTGCAGCAATATAAATGTCAAATGCGCGACCAATAAACTACACAATCGATATATCGGGCTGAGTAGCACCATGCTTCGATGAACACTGTCAGTATTAATTTTTCAAACACAATACAATTGCACAGAGGAAACCGTTATTCTGCAATGATGATGTTAGATTATTGGATAATATAAATGCATGTCGGTTAAATGAAATGAAATTATTCTTTATGTTAAGTGTTGTAGTATTTGAAATACAATTCCGGCCCCTACGAGGTGTAGCGTTTAATATGAGTATCTAGTAATGAAGACAAATTAAGTCACGTGCGTGTAAGCTTAGCAGCCCAGGAGCGAATCTGTCTTGGATAAAAGGTACGAACTTCCAATGGCGAGCACTACCACATGGAATACATACTGTATAATACACGTACGAACAGTTAAGTCGGGACCTTTCAAAATATGTAATGGGCGCACATTGTGTCTCATCACTGCTGCACAGAGTCTATCGTATTTGTGATAAAAAAATCTGTCTTGTTTAATAGATGATCGGACGTATGAACTCTCTCGAACATAGCAATAGTCGCATATAAATACTGGTACAATAACAAAGGTAGATAAAACCGGACGAAATCAACGCAACGCTAGAAGGAAGCTTTCCTGACACTATGAAAATGGACCCACGACGGTTACGGTTTTATCGTTTAATACGTAGCTTGCATTGCCAGAAAAACTAGACTTACTAGCCATGGTTAACGTGTAGGAACGTCAGCTGTCTAAAAATAGAACTGTCTGTTCGACGGGTACCACACAGAGTGAAAATGGCATCAATGCGTTCACATACAAAATCTGAGATTAAATCAGTTGAAGGACGGACAGAATTTGCGGCAGAAGCGTTTGGTTTGGAAAAAGCTGATATTACACAGCAGACAAGCAGCATTGCAAAGGAACAATATGCTGCTCATTGAGAAGTTAGACCTAATAACATATTAATTGGAGATAAATATAAATATATGCAAACATACAAATATATATGTTTATATATGTATATGCAAACAGAAATGCTTCTCGTAAGGGATAATTTTTATGGATGCTATTATGATAGGGATAGTATGAATACCCACATAAACATGCTGGAAATATCATATATATGTATCGAGCTGTGTGTTAAGACAGCGTACGAGCATAATATCACCCTTGTTATGCTGTACGGTGACGTGATCATTGTTCTGAATTGCAATCTACGAAAAAAATAGAAGAAGATGCCACCCGGTGTGCTCTTCTCCTGTAAACGTATGGTGCATGCGAAGGTGAGCTAAATGGACGCTGTTGTTTTGTGGATATAGAAGCTCTGTAGAGCGAAACATAGCTGTTGGGCTTTCTGATGTGTTTAGTGATAGGTTTTGGTCGCTACAATTGATGTCCATTGTAGGTGTCACCCCATCAAGGTCCCTTACGTTGGAAGGCCAATTACTACTGCTGCATGTTGCGTGAAGTTGAGCCGGCGAAGATGTATCTACCAATTAACTGCACAGCTGGAAGTGTGCGAGCCATAGCCTGTTTGCAAAAACGTGACTTTGAAGTAGTTAGGCGAATTGTTCAAAATTACATGATGGGTATGGTTGATGTAAGAAGACCTAATGTCTGAGCCACGGTGCAAATCCCGTGCTTTATAGGAATGATAGTTCTTCTATTAACGGAATGTCAATTTATTGTGAATAATGGACAAAACAATTACTGAATGTCCACACCAACCACTTATCTCCTCCATATCATACAAATCCATTGATAGATTAAGATATCAAATCAGCATAACCTAACAATGTTTGCCACAGGCCACCTGCTTTTGATTTCTGGATTTCTAGTATTGAGGCTCCACTATTTGCATGCGGCTTTTGTCGATGGCGATATTAACACCTCGTGCTGTCTCGGTCAGCCAATATTGTAGAAGATTGTTGAGTCAGAATGAACCACCCACGCGCTTTAAAAAACTGTTTTATATTTTACATCGTGAAACGTTTGATTTATCACAATATATAATCGCATCAATGTGTTTCATTGCAACCTAGAATACACGCTATGAGCAGATACGTCAGCCAATGCATATTGTTTGAGATAAAATGGTTGATGTTTGATATTGAAATGCAATCAGTGACCATAGTCCATGGTAGTAGATGGTCTACTCCATTCTAGAGAGGCTCTAGAAACCCCGATGTCATCAGTTCTTCCAGAAACATACGTTTTAGTGAATCATAGGCTTGCATCAAGTTTAGCTACCATACAAATAGTACGGCCCGTACTTTTTCACCTATATCCGAGGTGGTATTTGGGATATTTATTGTATTATACAGTGCGAATTATTGTATCCCGAGCTATGGATTACCCTTGTTTAAGCTTCAAAGCAGTACCATGTCAACAGGACTAGATAGCTATTATATAAGATATGATGTGGCGCCATTCTGCACAGAGGCAGTATAGTTGCCGGTTATATCAACGATTGTCGTTAATACGGCCATGCTTGCTCACAAACTCTCTGTTGAAGAACATCTGACCGGGCACTGACTACGTAAGCAAAGCATGTTCACGTCGAGTTAGCGCCAGCTGAAGGCCACATGGCTATATTATTGAATAAGTGAAATATGTGAACAATGCTTCCACTCTCAAAGTAGGTAAATGTGATAGTCGTATATCATCAATCCTACTCAGCCACTATAATTCCGAAATGATAATATATAACACAGCGCATTTAACGACATATGTCCACTATTTGTATGGGTGCATAATGCATAATTGATGGCAGTGAACAACGCATGAATTACCTCACACACTTTTGCTTAACTGGTGTTGAACCTGCACCAAGAAGATGGATGTGCTATTGTTATGCACTCTTTAAACCTAGAGCCCCATACATATTGCCACTAGTGGCAGTCGGATATCATGCAGCGTTTTAAATACCGTACCATAGCGCGTATTGTGACACACCGAGACATCGTCGTTTTTAGCGAGATAAGCTAAATAAAATCTGATACAACAAAATGCGCTTAATATGCTGAATACGCTTGTCGCTCTGCCTCATGCAAATCAGGTTTACTTGCCTGGTCAATTAGGCATACCCGAAATAAATATTATCAATAGCGATAATGGCAGCTCTATACGACCACAATAGCTACCCAGATAATATCTTACACCGCATGAATAAGGATCCAATATGCAAAATAATGCTTGACAATAATGGAAATGCTTAACCAATGAGCTATCGCGGTCGCTAATTAGATGTAAAGTTGGCTTGAAAGTGATCGGTTAATCATTGTTACTTATCCGGTCATAAATAACATTGTCGCGTTCTTAGGAAAGCGATATTGACCGATTTAATTACGTTGGGTGTTGACACTTACCCTAACCCATGGTGAGCGTCCAAGCAATCATCTACTTACATAGAGGCCGTCAACAAATGGCAGGTAAGCCTTTCATTATCATTAGGCATACCATGCTACGTTGGGTGCAGTTGAACTCCACACCTAATGACAAGGTAAGTAGTATGAATAGACAACTGTTCAATTAAGGGCAATGGGTAACACAAAGAAGCAGCTGACTATTAGCGTATTTTGCTGGCTTTTTTGAACGACTGTCGATTAATGGATTTAAGCTTCCCGGACAGTTAAGAGCCTCAACTAAGCTATTGAATTAATTTGGCTGTAATATGATTTATTCTAGAATTACTTGATCCAATGGAACTAACAATTATGTGCCGTGATGGATATCCATACCAAACATGGATATTCCTATATGTGCACTAGGTCCGTTTCAGGATGGTTCATGTGTCGCCTTCTTGGTAGATACGATGGTACCGTTTTGCGAGTCGCACGGCTGATTTGCACACCAACGTGCTTATATCACCGCGCCAAACATAACGAAGCATTCTTGTCCAATGTAAAAAGATATTAATTATGATTTGACATTATCTAGAAAAAAATATCAAAATAATATATCGACGGGAGTACAAATGGCGCATTGTATAGGGTTACGCTTCTATAATCACCATAAGGTGGTAAATGTAGTGTCAGCAAGTTCTCAATGGAAGGCACAATCGCCATGGTCACAAATATGCCAATTTTGGCAGCGGCATATAAGTGTTATTCCGCTAAGGCACAAATAAAGCACATCCGACCAAAGAACTGTAAACCATTGATTAGATTTAAGGAAATACATACGATGCACCTATAACACGTATGTAGCTTGTGAACTAATGTCAAGACTGGTGGGTTCACCATTTACCCCATCCTATCCTAGTTATCTCTACCACTATCCCCTTTGCACTTTGTATGGACCGATGCGATAAAGAGCGTGTCACCTTAAATATGCAACAGAGCCAACTTGGGAAGAGAATATATAAAAATATCCCACTAGTGCACTGAATATATCTCGTAGGCCAATTCCTTGCGTGTTACACACGCACACAGAGACTATAACATATATCATACAACTCTTGTATTGGCAATGTAAATGCCATGTAGCGCTTAGGTCTCATGAAATAACACGAGGAAAATGTCCTGAATCATGGGATTCCTTCAACTCTGAACACTACACACCTAACGCCTTGTAGTGAATAGGGTATTCAGCTCTACAATGTGCCTTTATCGCGGTCGCTAATTAGATGTCATGTTGGCTTGAAACTAACATTTAACATAGTAATTGAGTCGACTGATCTGATGACATACAACCTTTGAAATGCGATGCATTGAATCTTTTGACTACTTCCAGGAAATTCTGTCAAGCTCAAGAGCAACATAGGACCTCAGATGATCCTCACGGGAAATGCAAACTAATTTTAATGTTTGACGTTAGCATCAGTACTGTTGAATCAATTAAATTCATCTTTGGGGTATTCTGAGCATGTTTTAGGATAATCGAATATTGGTCATGTGCAAAACACTAATCTAGGTTTTGCAAAGTTAGGACGAATGGCATTGCATTAATACAAATTGTTTAAACGTGTTAGCGCAAACACGACATTTCATGCATAAATACCCATATGTCGCAAATAAATGCGAGCGTTATCATTTCTGATATTTCAGTAAGTTTAATTCTTAAAATAGCACTGCGTGCCAAAATATCTGTCACTTACATGATAAATGAGCAATCTGCGCACTCGTTGGCCGGTGAATAAACCAGTCAGGACATACGTCTCTACTACTGTCGTAAAGTGACCGGGACGATATGCTATTGGTTCTGTCAAGCTGCCATGAGCCTGATAAAACGGACCAATCACGAGGAGTACAATCGTCGTCGTGTTGCTCAAAATAAAGCATGTAAGAAAATTCCAAGTGATTTGTCAACGATGTGCAACCAAACATTCACTCGGATTACACCAATAAAGGTCCCTTAACATTACAACGTATCTAAAGTATCTAAAGCCCTAGATGAAGTATTCTACTTGAGCTTTATACCGTCCACTAATTGAGTTGTAAATGACTTGACTCTCAACATTGTTCCGCGCTTAATATTGCGAAGAATATCAATCCGTCTGTCAAATGCATGCATTGCCCTTATCGGTATTCATTCGTCTTGATCGCAGTGACACATATCGCCAAAGAGGCATACTATGAAAATCAATAGCGTAAGGAACCAGGTTAAAGGTGTTATATAATGATTATCTAATTGAAACATCGCATGCCATGTTGTTCGATTTTGAAACATCTGTTGGGCAGTCCATGGCTACATAAACTCGACAGATAGTAAATAGGAAACAAGTTGTACATTCTGAGAGAAAACAAACTGTTAAACCTCCAATTAAATGCACAGGTTGCTACAATAATACAACGCGAATACACTAAACAGAAACACGTAGCTCAAATAAAAATCCCAAACGTTAAAACAACTTTAAGGGAAGAGTAAAGGTAACAAAGTGGTCACTATTCGCTTTTCTACACTTCATAGCAGAAATCAGGGATGAGTGTAAAAATGTCGCAGATAACGATAACGTCATGCACTGATTTTGCGTGTCACTGACAATATCTCAGTATGCATCACGAAGTTCTGCATAGCTGTGACATACAGAGATTTGGTCAAACATACATACACATCGCAGATAAGTTCATACTTATCATTAGGGTGGCAACAGCTCAAATGTCCTGTTTATGACGTTTTCTGTGTTTGCACACACAGCCAGGAGTCATAGTAGGCCAAAATCCAATGCATGAGGTTTGCTTTGTATTTATCCTGCACGTGGTGTGAATGCCAAAGTGCACACTTAGTGTGATTACCGATTGTTCTATGCAATTCGCAAGCACGACATCGGCCAGGATTATATAACGACACTTATCATGCGATATAAGGGCTCGTATTCTGGTTCTCTGTCACCGTTCAATTTCTCTCTAAAAGAGCACAAAATTTGTCAATAGCCAGGAATAAATGATGATTATGGTTACAAATGTGGTCAGACGAGACGAATTATACAATAAAGTAGAACTTATGATTCGTTTACTAATGCAGAGCCGTATAGACCGTGTTGATTATTGATACTCGGCCATATATCTTTCTTTTCCTGTCTGTCGGCGTGTATCATATGGAGAGCAGTGCTACAATTGATTGCTCGGTTAAGAGGAGCATCGCGAAGAATCATTACCAGAGATAGTAACCGTAACTGTTCGATAGCTTCGTACCTATTAATGTCTATACGTAAAAATCGTTGCTCGCTCTCCACCGCTCAAAACCAACAGTGCTGTTTATACATTTGGCAAGTGATATATATTGTAAGGTACAAAACTCTAAATTCGATCCCTTATCGTCCCAGTAAAGTATCAGCTGTATATACGCTGTAGGGAGATAGTGTAGTTGCCATGGTTGTGAAATGTGCACAATAACGCAGAAACTGGTGAGCGTGTTTTGTGAAAGTGATCAATTTCAAGATGATGTCGCCTGTAGGCTATTATGACAGTATTAGTTATTTTTCTTATTTCGTATATTTGACATGCAAGGAGACAAAGAGTTTAATCCAGAGCTCTTTAGGTTTTTTTTATTTAAATCTACAGCCTTATCACCGAATGGTGCAAACCTGTTTATGCTTTGTAATATAGAAAATATATTGTCACACTTTGAATGGAACATTAACCTGATTGAATGGCGTACAGCCAATTTCGATATTATCCATGACTAATAATACCAACATTAAGGCATCAAGCATTCGGTGTAAATGACTGAAAATAAATAGCACTGCATGACTTACCTAAGCGTCTCAGTATGCCTGCCTCATTCCTGTTCAGGTACAGTACTAGGAGCAATCGTGTGTCAGCTATATGGAGATGAATCTGGCTCTGAAGCAGTTCAAAAGGGATTAAACTGTCAGAATTGCTGTCAATTCTCTGGCAACATGTCGAGCTGCTTGGGGCATTTATCTTTGAGGCGTTTGTAAGTTCTAACCATTTGGCTGATCAAGAGAAACATTGAGATCGTCTCCCGTCAAAGACGGAATCAAAATGCGCTGATGCTTGGAGCGCTTTACGCTGCGGACATTCACTAGCAATAGTCTGGCGGAAATGTGATATACATACATATATATATATATATATATATATATATATATATATATATATATATATATATATATATATATATATATATATATATATATATATATATATATATATATATATATATATATATATATATATATATATATATATATATTGATGATGGTTGATAAATAAAGGAAATCAATCTTGCACCCCACTAGTAGTATAGAAAGTAGGGGTGCGAGCGCACCTCCCCTTTCTATACTACAGTGTCAGCCCTTCCAGCCGATTTTCTCCAAGGCCACACCAATAGTTAGTCGCCATAGAGGTCATTGAGTTATAAAGGCGGAAGCGCCCAACATAGCTACCGGATTTATAGCTACTTCTCGTCTTCTCTATTTTTCTGCCATGTCCACGAAACCGAAATCAACCGCCCAGAGCCCACCACCAGCGACAAATCGCCTTCCCAAGGGGCCAAAAACCCTTCCAGACTCATCCGCCAGAGCTACCAACACCAGGAAACCGCCAAATTGCACCCAATTGAAGAGATGGCTACCAACGAGTATACAATGGATATAGCAACCACATTCGAAAGCATGGGCATACGAAGCGAGAAGAGCATTGGGCCACATCTCTTGTTGGAAAACGCCCATGACGACATGCTGCTCTCGGACATATCAAAGGCTGACTATTAGGCCGGAAACCTTTTACCAACGCTTCTGCGGCCGTTGGAGGGGCTTCCCCTCTTTGTCGACGACATCTTTGTTTTTGGCTATATACGGCGGGAAGAGTGTGTGGAGGTTGGGGGCGCAATCCAGTGCAGCACGGGGGAGGAGGGCAGTGCCAAACGGATCTATTCATATGTCGACAACGCGGCGAGAGAGCTTCTAGCACCCTACTCCAAAATGCAGACGATCAATACTAAGCTGGTACACACGATCCGCGCAAAGACGGGAGGGGGAGCCATCTGGAACACCATCACCCGCATTGAGAGAGACACTAACAACAGAGCAAAATATAACTGGGAGGAGCTGCACCCCGACACACTGGTGGCCGGATACTTCGTCTCCGAGATCTCCATCGACGATGTGTTAGCAGCTCTCCCCGCCCTGGAAAGAAGACTGCAAGTGATGGGCTATGGGCTGTACTGCATTGACTATACACAAGACTTCTCGGGGGTCCTGGACAGGGGTGCCTTCGTAGAACATCTCGGCAGCAACCACGACTTCCACATGCAAGCAGCGCCAACCCGGGTCCACAACCCCTTGGAGACCGACCAGCCGTGCATCGTCGACAACACAGGCAGCGTGGAAAAACATGTCTGTACATGAATGCATACATATGACGGATACACGGTACGAACGAAGCTATACAACAAGGTCGTCTCCAACTTCGAAGCCTGGGTAGGTCTTGGAAACAATGGGTGGCCACCTCGCAGACTGCGTAGACTGCCCCAACGACCACCTGCAAAAGACCTTTGAACACCCAGACGTCCAAGAACAAGATTGTACACGCATTGAGGTATCGGTCTACGGACCCCCCCCCCCCCCCCCCCCCCCCCGACGAGTAGTTGAAACCAATGGAGTACGTCTCGTGGGTCTGGGGGAGAAAGAAGACCATTGCCATCGGTGTGGAAACCTCTGTATACCCGCTCGAGAAAATACAAACAAACATTCAGCCCTTTCTACCTGGGACCAGGCCAAGAGGCTGGAGATGATTCTGGTCGCCAAGAGCGCAAAAGAATGGAAGCGGGACGAGTGGGAGCGAACGAGCTTGGGGCGGTGCGCCAGGAGGAGCTGGATGCCTTCTGCCAGGTGGCGCAGGAACAGAGGGCCTACAAGGAGGCGTCCGAGTAAACCAAGCGCCAAGTGTTTGCCGCACGGGAGGGCCCTACCAGCCAAAGTACACCATCTCGAGAATACAGAGCAGCACTTCGAGAAGGAGGAGAGCAAGCGGAAACAACAGCGGGAGGCCCAGAAAGGACAAACTTACTGGCTCCCGTCTTTGAAGAAAACCCTGGTTCTGCATTTTTTCCACCCCGGCAGCAACGCCTCCCCTAGTGCATAGAAACGGAAACACCGACCACAGCGGCTTCTTTCCCACAGGGCTTTGCAACACTGCATAGCTCGTCTTTGTTTAGAATCTCCCTTTGCAAGCTAGATTTGCGGTTCTTACGCAGGATTGCAGGAAAGTTGGAGAACCTTGGCGAGATACCTCGTTTCCACTCCATATACACCCCATTCCAAATGTCTATATGCACGATTGGCCGGGTTCCAAGAGGCTACCATACCCTGAAAACGCGCCAAAGAGCATCCATTTGAAGATATGGCTACTGGGAGTGTACTACAATAGAAAACGAGATCCAGACCACCGTCGGAGCCCTCCTCAAAGAAACAGAGACCACCAAGGTCGCCCTAGTCAGGCAAATATACTGTTCTGGGGTACCAGTCAAGCGGGGGAAAGACCTCCACTCACGTCGTTCTACGAGACAGCAAGGGGACAATCCTTGTGGTGTGGGCAACCCGCCGACTCGACGCCATTCTAGATACTTTTACCTCAGTCTTCGAAACAAGCGTCGACGCCACAAACAGAACCACTGCCTGGAACTTCCATGGCGACCTGCAAATCCAGATCCAGTCAAAGACATCCTTCCAGATAGCCGGAAGAACCCCATAGCCCTCCTCTCGTATCCCACATGAGAGTGCTGCGAGGCCTTCAACAAGCCCGGCTTCCGCGACTAGCGGCACATGGTACAGTGGCCCATGCCCAAAAGGGATCCTTCTTCAACGAAAACAGCGCAGGCCGCGGAGCCGGCTGGGCAATTTTCGTTCGCATGTGGGCCCGCCCTCCTCTGCCCCTCCTCTAGATCCCTTTGTCCGACACTGTAGAGCTTCCAGTCCACAACACCACCAAACTACCCATATCCCACCATCTGGATCCTACTAGTGTACCACGCCAGACAGTGCAAAGGAAACACCAGTTCTTCTAGCACCGCACACCAGTTTGCTAGCCCCACACACCAGTTGGCTAGCACCGCACACCAGTTCTTCCACCACCAGCACCCACCGGACCGAACTACACTGTGCCTGTATTGAAAGTAAGGTTTGGTATGGTATACCATGCGTAGGCAACCGCTATCCGACCAGCAAATCCAAGAAATACATGCTTTGCAGGGGATCGCTTCTGCAGACGAGGTCGGAAAAATGTATGGAATAGGAACTACAAGATTCTACAAAATATGGAACGGTGACCAGCAGGTGGACAACGTGCAAGACGATGGAGAGCGTTTGTTTTCTACAAATGGGGAAGACCAGGTGGACAAAAAAGACGATGGAGGCCAACAGATTGCCCGTCTTCCCACCAATAGTGGTAACCAAATGGGCAACGTACTGGCAAGGCAGGGCGAGCAACAGATTGCCGGTTTTCCGCCTATGGTGGAAAACATACCAGACCTTCCTTGGCCCTAGGCACTCCTAGTGTGTACGACTTCTGCCAGGCTATTTCCCATATGGCCGAAAAAATCGATACGATTGGCAACAAACTAGACGATTTGGTGGAAAAGGAAGAAGTCATGGAAGAAGAAGAAGAGGTGGAGGAAGAGGTTGGCTCTGCGGTAGAAAAGGAGGTTGGCTCTGTTGTTGCCCGCATCCAAAACTGGGAGTATGGAGGCATTGCGACCTTGCTTGCCTGGCGGATTTGGAAGTATACGAGTACAGCCCACGATGCGCAATTCCTAAATCATTCGTACCACGCCAATAGTGGAAAAACTAGCCAGGGCGACACCTAGGGACGACCCTTTCTATATGGAGTAGACCCTTTCTATATGTTGCCTAGATCACAAACTGGGTGCATGGAGGGATTGCGGGGGTGTTTGCCTGGAAAGTTTTGTAGTATGCTTGCAGAGACCCCGACGCACATCCGAGGACTTTTGACACCTATGGCTGCCAAGAAGGAGGACCCTTTCTACGTAGAGTAGGCCGTCTGGGGTTGGCCCTTGCCTGGCTTGCCTTGGGGACCGTGATGTGGGGCGTTGGGGGAGGGGCCTCGGTTTCGGGGTCGTGTGCTGGCAGAAAAAAAGTAGCTATAAATCGTGTAGCTATGTCGGGCGCTTCCGCCTTTATAATGGAGGACCTCGACCGGATGAAGAAGGGAACTTACAGCGACGGTCGCAGATATTTCTCACTCGATGACCTATATGGCGACTAACTGCTGGTGTGGCCCGGGAGAAAATCGGCTGGAAGGGCTGGCTGACATTGTAGTATAGAAAAGGGAAGGTGCGCTCGCACCCCCACTTCCTAGACTACTTCACTCTTTTGTGGCTCTGCAGTTTTCCCATCTCTGTGCTATTTAACGTTGACGACTAGTTTCGATAGGAACAATTTATAGCATCATAGTCACCATGTTGAAACAATGATAGATACCTGAGAAATAACCGAACATAAATGTTGTATTCCGTGAGATCAACAGCCCAGTGGGTACACTGAACTGGATCTATCATACTTTACTGATCATTATCCGGTAAATGACACACCCAGTTTAGGAACAGATGCTGCTGTTAGTGGGGCCGTTTCTACAAGAAGGAACTGAAAACTAGCAAATATGCTCGTTTGCCGCACACAAACAATACAAACATATGCACCCCTAAATTTAATGCGCGATTTGCTTGAAGTTAGTCGAAGTCAAGTATTTTACGTAAAGCCAAACCTTAAGTAGTTCTATCAGGACGCTCAGAAGGCAGACAGAACACAACCAGCGTCAGAAATGCGAGGAAGATACATGGAAGCGTCAGAATGTATCCGAGAGCACAAATCGTCAACATAAGTGTGAATACCAAGACACTGTAATCCTCTGGATGGCTGGGGGGAATGCGCTCTGATGAATGATTCCTTATATCCAAAATGCGACCCTCATGAAAATCCGCCTCAAATGTCTTAATGGCAAGGTCACCATTTGCCAGGTCAAGATACGCCTCGTGCGCTTCATGAGTCCACGAGGCGAACCACACTGAGCAATGTTGCTTGTCAAATGGGGAGGAGGTCACGGTTATTGCGCACGAACTCAAATATCATGTGCGGAACCCAAGTGATATCCCCGTTGTAATGTACTAGTACACGGCTGTTACGCATCTCGTATATTGGATCCGCCCTGGTGTGAATGGAACAGCACATGCAGGGATTATATCAATTAGCAAAACATCAGGAAAATCAAATAGATTTGCATTGTACTCAAATCTAGTAAAATTTCAGGGTCTGGTAATTTTAAATAATGCATTTTAGATACTCACATGTTAATAAGCATGACGTCCAGTACCCATCTATTTCATGTATTGAGTCGCACGTGGTCTACTCCTCCCCAGAGCACTGGGTTCCTTTGCAAATGCTCATCACGCCGTTTTTGTACAGAACAAAAACTGATTCTAACTTAAATTATTTACAACAAAAGTCGCTGCTCAAAAGACACCCATAGTTCCGTCGTAAAAGCACCAACCAAATCAATCCACATACTGCTGATCATAACCTTATCCCGCTCGTCGAGTCCTAGCCCAAACAACACAAGTGTCGGTTGTCACACTTGT
>CM067352.1:33461412-33511814 GCA_034190875.2 Urechis unicinctus | reverse complement strand
AATGACATATGGTAAGCTTTATGTGAGAACGTAGATCGGAAATGATGCAGTTGAATTGTAATTTGCCAGACGCCCACTGAATAATTTGTCAGCTACGTCGCTGCTGTTGTCTTCCTGAGGCAATTTGATAATAAACATGACATGTTTCAATTAGGTACGAGGAAAACGACTCGGTTGCTTTCTTTGTGAACGAATCTGCCAGTCTCAATTTCAAGGGAAAGGTACCAATTCAAGATATTCGAATCGCGTGATACATCTGGAGGGTAGTTTGATCATGGTTAAATAAATGACAGATAATCCTAGACTAAGGCGCACCCATGATGCTGTCGTTCCGACTCACATTGTGTAAGCCTCGCGCTTTTACAGCCAAACTGCTATAATGTGGGCAGCAACTTCTCTTCGGGCTTATCCTCGCCTTTTTCATTCAAGTAAAACTGCCAATATATGCTGCCAAATGGCTACCCTCGCTTAAACCTTGGTTACCATGTTTAGTATAGTACTGTGGCTTGGAAATCATTAACACGTAACAACACAGTACTGCTACCCGTACAGAAGGTGCATACTCAAAGCCTATTTAGTACATTTATCTGCCACCAGATTTAAACCTTGGTACACATACTAGAGTATTAAGTCTGTGCACTACTGTGCCAGGATCTTTAAGAAAACAATACTACGATTTCGAATGCTTTAGTGCTGTATCATGCGTACTTTAAGAATCGATCATTTAATTTGGTCCAGATAAGCAATATTTTAAGCACCAGCAGAATTAAAACGCATTTGCCCGTTGCAATATCCGATGATGAAATTTTTCCATAATTTGTTAACTTGGAAACACAACTACCGCGAGTTGAATAAGCACAATAAGCGTAATGCTCCGGATGGCATCCTTACTAATTCATTACGTTGATTTATAGCACACGATTACACTAGAATATAGCGGAGGACCACTGAGTTATGCAAATGCATTATGTGCTTTGCCTTTTTGGGGCTCATGTTATCGGCTGATGACTATTTGCATAATCGAATGCAAAACTACTATACGTATAATAGAATATGTTGTGAAGTAGAAGATGTAGTGACGGAGAACATGCTGTGAAGGAGAACATGAGTTAAAGGAGAACGTGCAGTGAAGGAAAACGTGTAATGGAGGAGTGCATGCAGTGACGAAGAGCATGTTGTGAAGGAGAACGTGCAGACAAGGAGATCATGCTGCGAATGAGAGCAAATAATAATAAAAGATTATCCTTCATTATCTAAAGGTTCCACCAAACGAGACTACAATACCAAATTATAGCAACCTTATCATGATATCTAAAACCGATCGTTTGTGTCAATTTATGTTATTTAAACGGTAAAATTATATATTCATTCTAGGATTGACGGTAATTCAATATCGAAACCACTATGACGTTTTCCTTTCACCCAGCAAGTGTGGAGGATGCTTCCCCGATGCATTGAAATATAAATATCTAGGGAAGTTATCATGATAATACAGATCCGAGTTGTTGATTTTGGTTTTCTTTTCGGGGCGCTGGAAATACGGATAGTCGTCATATTGCAACATAATCAAAAACAACATAACCTCGAATTGTTGGAGATTAATTCGCATATTGCATCACCATTTGAACCATGTGCTGCATATATAGCCTCTTGATTAAAGCTGATTTAAAACAATTTCACATATAATCAGGAGAAGTTTTGCCACGCCTGTCCTGCGAAGTCAAGAAGCGTTAAAGAGCAAATAATTCGATCATGTTCTCAACACATCACGGGTAGGTAGCAACGGAGAGCCATGAAGTTTCTAGCGATATCAAACAGTCGGGATGATCGTAAAGCTGCCTAATGCTAGTATACTAAGCAATAACATGATTGGTTTGCTGGCTGTAACTTGCTGAACCTGTAGGCAAAGGATATAACCAGCTACCATGGATGATGACGATAGCAATGGAATATGGTGAACCATGTTTAACCTGGTAACGTAAAAGAAGAAAGGTGCGTTTGTGACACATTCCACTTGTGGTGAATGTTAGATAAATCAATGATAAAAACATCGATGGTAACGATTTGCGCGACACGACGTGTATCGCTGAATGTATTCGGTTGGGACGATAATGAATATAACACTTATTCCGCAAACGCATCAATGCAAATGTATATCTGAATAATGTTTAAGTGCTAATTAGTTGTTGTTGAACATATTCAAACATCACATCATTTCCCACGTGCATCACCGTCATATTGTAGGCTTTTACACCGAAACATAGGGTAGTCACTAAACAATAGTAGTCACAATTAGCCAATGAAGTCATTTGAATGCTTTATATCCAGATATAGTCATCACTTGATAGCGCGGTTTACTACAATATGCATTAACGGCTTTTATCTAACGGATAGCAATATCCGAGTTTTGCCTTGTTTTAGATATATATATATATATATATATATATATGATATATATATATATATATATATATATATATATATATATATATATAGGACTATATATATATATATATATATATATATATATATAAATACAATCAACAGACATATTATATAGGTAGAATTTTATTTTTATACATACGTAACCCACCAGGTACTACTTCCAACAACGCCATTTTATATCACAACTTAACAAAATGTTTGAATTCACACAAATACGCGAGAAGAAAGGTCCCACTAAAAATGCCGAGATTTAAGTCTATGTTGATTAGGAGTTGTAACAACGTTGACCTTTTTCAGCTTACCTATGCAGTTGTATATGCATAATAAGCACGGCTGTCGTTGTGTATTGCAATATGTAATTGTCTGAATAGTAGTGATGAATTTTCACCTGTGCTTATTAAGCACAATAATGGTCTACAGGGTGGGCCGCAGTATCAACCAACCCAGTTTTGAGCATATTAATAGCTTTTCTATATTCATCATACAATTTCAGATGACAATGCTCAGAGAGACTTAGTTGGCATCTTGAATAATGAATTCATCTTGGCACGACAAACAACTACCGTTACCAACAATACTTATGGCCATGCTATTAATTTGGGTAGAGGCAGCACACATCTATATTTATGGCTCAATGATGATAGGAGTATTTCAAGCGTTATTAATAGTTATCCATAATGCATTGTGCGAGTATATGAGATATGAGTCCGGCGCATAAAGGCACTTTAATATTGCATCATATGACAACTACTAATTTCAGATATCTTGTTGCAATGCAACACACAAAGGGCGAATAGAGAATAGTTTTAACTCAAGCTATCTCGTGTTTACTACTGGATGAATGTAACATATGCGCAATTATATTCATTATAATTTTACAGCATATAATAGTTACCATTGTCATCTTTCATGGATTCCAACCTGCTGCATTGGGTCTCAAGTCATGTGAAGTTTCAATCAAATGAGAGTTTGAGCATAATGTTGTGCGTGTATGTCTATAATGACGCATTATTTTGGCCGAGGTATTCTCTTTCTGTGTAATTCTGCATTCATTTTAGTTTCAACTTGTGTATTTCATACAACTATGATTGCCGTCTGGGAAGTTCGAGTTTAGCTAGGATTATTGGTATTGAGCTTCCTTTTAGCTACGTGGGACTACTGTTGATTAATGTGTCACCATAGCGACCCGTCCGCTCCACGTTGCAATGTGACACGTTTATGATAGTATATCTTTTGACATCGCCCATTCACAATTGTATTGATAAAGGCTTCGTGTTGACATTTACATGAATGTCCAATTAAAGCTAAATATTCAAGGCCAAGTTAGACGACCAAGCATATCGGTTCATTTGTTGTATAACCGAGTTGTGACGGAATAACCTTGACAAAAGTCTTCTCAAAGTGTTTCAAAGTTTTAGCAATCCTGCCAGACCCAAGTATACATATAAGAGAGTAATTCCTCCGTGTATACCATCATGCCTTGAATCGGACCAAGCAGGGCTGTGATAATTACTGTGCTCACTACTTCAGGAAAATCAGACATTCTTTGACACACTGCCGTTTGCACTTTCAGGTCCATAAAGGCTGTTGATCATGGTAGTTCCAGCAAAACCGCATGGATTCCTGGATTTACTATGATCAACTAATATTTCAGGAAGATGGAGGACACACAGCTACAGTACACACTTTTTTCAAATGCAAAAAAAACGTATTTTACAGACGATGTGTACTACTGGAAAAAGGGAACGGCAATGACGAATCGATTTTGTTCTGGCACACAAACATCGGTTTTCGTTGTGTTTGTTTTGCTGCATGTATTGGAGAATGAGGTTGGTGCATTTAACGGTCTTAGGCTGTGTACGATCAATAGCGTTTTGCATGAACCGTGATAGCATACTAGTTATTCTGTTTATATTTGACTTGTGTTTAGCTGGTTGATGATAAGCATCTAACCTCAGCCCTCTATCTACGATTCAAAACCGCGTTGACCATTAAATCGCCAGGATCGCTTACTAATGGCAGCATTGTGGGAGGCTAAACTTCATGCATATCTGCCAATTTGACGCGCTGCTTGGCTGTCATACCAGCAGTTCCTGATACAGCCCTACCAAGAACGGATGCTTAGATATCATTATTTTTGCGCGGTATAACATTATATAACACGGATTTCGGATTTAAACATTCCACGGTGAAACTGGGGGACCTTAATAACAACAAAATTCAACAGTCTCATTGTATAATGAGTGAGTTAATGGTATTTATATATATATATATATATATATATATATATATATATATATATATATATATATATATATATATATATATATATATATATATATATATATATATATATATATATATATATATATTATATATATATATATATGTGTGTGTGTATGTGTGTGCAGCCTTTGCATCTTAAAACGCCTGTGCTTCTTGAGGCACGGCAGTTTTCTAAGCTGCTGAGTCATTTAATCCTATGAATTAAGTGTGACAGCGCAGAGAGGTTTTACACATGCACTGCTAATTCTTGTGATTGAAACCCTGAATCGCGTGGTTTGTGCTGTTACCCTTTAATAAGTCTGCGTTCGCTGCACCACGCAAAACAACCTGCGCCAAGTTGTGTCTGCTTGCTGTTCATGGCCCCCCCCCCCCCCCCAAAAAAAAAAAACAGCAGCCAGCTACTTACCCATGAACTGGATGTTTTTGAAAGCATTGATGTCTGCGGTGTAGCGTGATAGAATCAGCATAATTTCTTCGATCACCTTGCGGTAGTTCAGCGATTTTTTCGTCTTATTCTTAACCTGAGCGGTTTGGGCCATTTGATAGTTGCGGTTGGTCGGTTTTATTGCAACAAATTTCCAATTATTCAACTTGCTTGGTTGAATAACCCACATGTTGGGACAATGGGTAAATGATGGTTATTAACATCCCTTGAAGTGCCTCAAGCACATGTGGTTTTACTTCAGTCGTGTTGGACCGAAAAGATGAATGCCTTCTGCATTTACCCAAAAGACTCATAAACTCTGCTCTAATCAGGGTCTTATGTTCCGCAGAGATTGATCATGCAACCAAATAATCCACAGCATCTGAGACGACTGAATGTGTACGCATGTTATGAGAAATTATTTTCGGGTGTTATCGCCCAAACTCATACTGGCTATTGCTTTTAATGTCTAATAGGGCCAACCACGAGCCAAATTTGGTATTTCTAAAAGTAAGGGATAAATCTGAACTCGCGCTATATGAATAATCAATTTCACGAATTGAATTTGATTTTACCGAAGTTATTTCAATGTGTAGTCAGAAATCGGCAGCAATATTATTTTACGCTGCTGAACGCTGATGGTATGAGACGACAAAGTCTACATTTATAAATCACTCTTTTAAATGACACTTTAAAGAAGTTATACACATTTCCCATCTTGATTAACCTCCGTCTAAAAGAGCGCTCTGTGTTTCGATATCTATTAGGCGAAGTAAGAGTCAGCGAAACAGTTTCTTGAAGTTGGGCTCCGACTACCATCATATATGTTTTTCACTGATGTTGTGCAACCTGTCTATGGCACGGATATTTGATTGGACAGCGCAACCATGTTGAACATAATGATGAATAAACTAGAATATTCATGTTTAGAATGAACACTTGCATTTGATATAAGTCACCTACGCCGTCAATTAAAAACCACATGACATTATACTCTTTACTAAAATACATTATTGGGCATAATATTGACTCATGTTTTACTGATAAGCTTCAGTTATTTTGCTATATGGTATGTTAGAGAAAATTGATCCATCCAACGTTCAGGCTGTTAACTAACTCGTAACATTTACGCATCAACATACATTCGCATCAGTATTTAACCTGCGTAGCTAGGCTTATGACTGATTTGACGCAACACAGTAACTTGATGCACATGAATATGCGAGCAATTGATTAACAATACGCAGCTGTATCCACCCAACAACTGCAAGGCCTAAGATACCTACTATAGGGAGTTTTTAGTAGCCCTTTAAATAGATGGCATGACAATATGATTATTTTCCGTGACCTACATAACAGGATGCGGAAAAACAATGGTTTTATTTGAAAGAATAAGTACACCATTGCTAGCCCAGCACTTGGGATACACCCGCCAACAATGCTCAGAGACATACCGTTACCCTTGAAAACTACACCCCCCCCCCCTTGCATGTACGCCTACCCAGCAAATGTGTTGGGAACCTACATCAACGGGAGAGTATCAGGCTTGCAATGAACAAGTGAGCAGACCATCTTACATTCGTTGTGAAAATGTTATTTTCCTTGCCAGATGAGGCCAAATACAGGCATGGAATTCCATGTAGAATGTAAAATGTTTTTGTTATAAATCATGTTTGTTTCAAGGAGTGTTCTACATTTATAACAACACAGAGCTCTTCATTTGTGAAAGAGTGATATCTCTGACTGCATCGAGGATGTTGTTTTATTGCGCGTCAATATACCGGTGACTGAGTGTATTGTAAAATTTACCAATACTCCCTCTTGCTCCCTGGCATCGCGATATGCCTGCACACCATAGCTATGATCTTAGTTTACGGGCAAATACGCCGATGGCTTTACACATTAAGACACAATTAACTGGTGAATCTACAGTCAATCCCGATTATTTTGCTCATTATTCAGCCCAACCGAAATTGGATGGATGTTAATAGCGCATTATTACGCCTCTCGGGCCTTCGGGTGTTTATTTCCGCGGACGCAGTGTGTGGAAGGACATTGTTTGTGATCTGCTGCAGGGCTAAAATGTCGACGTGAATATTATGCGCGACGGCCTACTACATCTCACCGTTATTATCTCGCATATTTCTCTGTATATCTTGGCAGGGAGATAGAATAAGATATTGTAAATTCCTACACAGTAGATTAACTTGTATGATCACATAAAGATCATATCCTTTAGGGTGTGGTATGCCTTTCTGCTATCTATGCAGGATTGTTACTTCTCAAGCTTATTTTTAAGATTTACTGAAGGGAACACTAGAATGGTCTTGCTCATATAAATGACTAACATGGATTTGTAACTTGCACTGACCAACGATTTCGTTTCGAAGCATATTTTCTTGGATCCTCTTAAACTATTTGAACCAAAGTGAGTTCACCTTGTGTTAGAACGAGACTATTGAGCTTATGAATATGAAGGGTAACTTGTCAGGGCTTGATTTGACGAGCAACCGGACTGCCTGCGGTATGTATGTAAACATGACGTCCCGAAACAGACAAAGCAAACAATGAGATACATCAGATATGTGGAATACAATAAATAAATTGGCATGTGATGAGGTAATAAGACGCATATATGATATGATGACATGACGCTTACACTTCAGCGCTAACGATAGGTTGTTGAATGCTTGACAACTTTCTTGGATATTGATATCCTGCGATAAATACATTCATTTTCCTTAAACCAGTACATCTGCTATAGCTGGACTTCATTTGTGTGACGACACTATTCATGTATATGGGCCAATTGAATCGCTGTTTGCTGTAACAGCCCGTTGTTTTTCATTAAATTAATCAAATAATGCAATCAACAAGTGTAACTAAGGAACCGCCATATTTGCGTGACGACAACTCTGTTTATTGTCATCGAGCATTTTACGCATGTTTACTGTGCTGCAGCCGACAGAGTTGTTTGTCAATACATATTGCAAGAGCGCCGCAGTTTAATTGAGTGTAATCATTACTAATACCCTTTGACTGCGCTTTAGCCAGTTGCATTGTTAGTAATAAAAATAACAAGATTTCGCAAATCGCTTTATAAAACTTTATTTCTTCTGAAGGTTTGGGGTTATTGCAGATTGAATGACATTCCGTTGATGGAGTTCACTGTTGTGTCTTATCTTTTTTTATTAGGCCATATATATTTTATTGTTAATGGACTCCTCCCCGCCCATCTGGTACTTACACACACATTTTCTGGGCAGAGAGGAAATGGAATGTTGGCAATAAACTCTAGTTATATCAAGGGTTGAATAGCTGAATGTTGAGAGTCCCGCGGGGATACAGTTGATGTGCTCATCATGTTTAGATATATTGTACTTCTAATAACTGGGTTGTTAGTAAAATTACCGTGTGTTGGATGTTCTGCTCGGTCAAGAGGATATTGCTTCTTGCCTTAATGCTTAAAATGTTGATATGCTTGAAGCGAATCTATGGTTAAGAATAAATCTTTCAAAGCGTACCTTGCAGCTGAATTGCACTTTTGCACAAGGTGTATGTGTATTATGGTCTATGTCATTATCATAGTAGTGATGTCTGTATGACAGCTACAAAGCGGCAATTACTGACGTTCATCTGCTCAGTAATTCACACATTGTGTTTGGATATGATTGCTTATTCAGTTGTATGAGAATTTGTGTTGAATGTTACGGTAATCATGGGAGGAGGGGGAATTCTAAGCGAATATAAGTTTTGGATAACGGCATGGTTAATGAAAGCAATCAGGGCAGGAACATGACGGAGATTAGGGTTAAGTCACGGTGTGGATTTGTACGGGGTCACGAAGGGATTATGGCATTCCTAAGCTACGTTTAGTAACCGTGTCGCATGTACCTTCAGTTACAATGACCCGGGCCTATTTATGACTTCCGAAATGCCTGCAAATAGATCATTTCGTCTTCATACTGTATGTGGTCAAAATATTTTCATCAATTGCAATTACGATTTGTTATGGTTTATATTGCTTGGGGTTGCTTTTTTACGCTGTCTGTGTATTGAAGTGCTCACAAAAGATATCAGGATTTAAGTATGATTTGCATTGATGAAGATTGCTAATGGGCAGGACGAATAAGCTTCCCTGGTGCTGAATCGGGTTATCGAACGAAGGCAGGGTTGGTAATAAGCGACATGACTATATCAGAACATACATGACTTCATCTCGTTAAATCAGAAATGTTAAAAACTCCCAGGTAGTTAATAAATAAAGATTCTTTCAACTGCTTTTTGCCATAAAGGTATTAAACTGCACAAGACTAATTTTCACAATTCACCGAATTGTGCTTGTCCCACGATGGAAAACAGTCACACAACTGAGAATCATGTATCAATATGTTACCGAAATAAATGATAGCTTGTTAATTACATCGAGAATCCTCATGAAGATGCCGAATTCATATCAGCATTTTGTTTGGTAATTAAAGCTCACTACTTTGCGTATCTTCATTTTGTCATCTGATTGATCGCAATCATTGGGGTATGACCATATAACTGGTGAATTTACAGCTGCACTGAAGTATGACTAGATTACCTAATGGGTTACTTCGGTTATTCGTATTCGGTCTACGAGGACTGAACGTGCAATGTTGAAGCCTACTAGTAGGACTGAACATGTCGTTCAGCAGCCCTCCTCATATAGTGGCTTATAACGGTATGGTAGAATGTGCAAAATGTAACAAACCGAAGTGGTGCAACAAGTCCGTCCCTAAAATACACAATGCTACCTACATTGGTTTGAGTATGATTGTGACATGCCTTTAACATAACATCGCAAGAACATAGTTCAGAGTAATGATGTGTGCGCAAATAAGAGGGAAATGTTGGCTCCAACCGCACCGTGTAATGCGTTACAAGGCGCGCCATACATTTGTGCTGGAGCCTGTTTCCTTTTTCTGTCCAAATGAGCAGTATATATTTAATATATCCCATATGTTTTTCCAAGGAATAACCCGATCGACGGCAACTGTACCATGCAAATCTAAATGGCGCCGAGACAAATCACCATTTGGATAAATCATGCGCATTGCAGGGGATGTAATGTTTAATCGTGATTGTCATAGGTTAAACTTTTACTTTTGACGTATGATAGGAATAGTGCAATAATGACAGATATACCCTGCTGTTGGTCCGTATAAAACTTGAACTCATTTACGTAAAAAATAAATTGGATGATGGTTTCTAACCATATGCTGTAATTCAGTTCACACATCGAGGATAAATCTGAAAGTAATGCAAAAGAGCTTATTGCTACGCTCAGAGATGGCTCACTAGGTTAAGCCATGCGGTTAGTATGTTAAAGAGAGAAACAAAGCTAACATACCCCCGAAACAATCAGAACATTTTATTTGGTTTTAAGATAGAAGCTACGACAAGCAGCTCGCCGCACGCAGATGGAGTGCTCACATATTTTGTCGGACGGAGATGCGAGTAAGCCCCTTAGTGGCTATAAGCGTCGATCACGTTTATTTGCTATTGTGTAGTTTTTATCCATGCCCTGTGTAAAAATGAAGGCCTCTGGGGAATAATGAACATTCAGAGTGGCATGTGAGTTCATGCATCGGCATATGTTAATAATAAAGCGTCCTCATATGCCATGTTATTTTCATGAAACTTAACCATATTCTGTCACATCAAGAACATCACAGCTATCAAGTTAAACCGATATGAACCTCATCTGGGATATAAGTAGTTGACGTATTGCATCTCATTTCATTGGTTAAATGCATAGGATGAAGTGCATAGTGACGTATGCTCTTTATTATAGCCAATGAAAACAGTTTCTAACAAAGTGATTACATTATATATAAGGTATCGGTACCAACAATTACTTAATTAATGCATTATTACAACAATAACCTTGTGATTTTGAAAGCTGCGTAACCATGCCGGAGAAATGGGTGCTTCATTTTATCACTCCCCTATTTCTGTGTCATCTTACTCGGTTGTAGGTCAGTTCGCCCCCAGGACGGCTCGCCCCCGGGTCGATTCGCCCTTGTCGGATCGATACGCCCCCGGGCCAGTTCGCCCCCGGACCAGTTCGCCCCCCATGTCGGTTTGCCCCCGGGTCGATTCGCCCTTGTCGGGACGATACGTCCCCTGGTAAGCCCCCCCCCCCTCCCCGGGTCAGTTAGATACGCCCGCGCAATGATAGGCCCTGGTTTTACAGAAAGGAGTATACTGAATGCTACATATTTCAGCTAATAAAGGAACAGTATAAATTAATATATATCTGTTGATATGAAATTAATTTAAAGCATAATGTCTACCGTTCAGAGAAACCATACATCGCACAATCGCCTCGGATAAAGTGATGTAAGAGCATTTGGACTCAGCAGCCAGGGTACTTGCCCATGCCGTTGCCTCGTGACGATATGCCCCTTGATTAAAGCGCGTACAGATACAAAAACCGAGCACCAGAAGAATGTGTGGTATATTTTATTTATGGTAGCAGCATATAATGCTATAATTGATCAATTTATATAAACCAGTAAAATAAAACAAGAATACGAAGTAAATAGAGGAAACGAACTTAAAGCGCACACAAAAATACTCAATACAACTCTTTATTCAACATTCATAAAACATACCTCAAAACAAACCAGTGACATAAAACAAGAATACGAAGTAATAGAGGAATATGGACTAAAAGCACACACATGCATACATAAATATACATGACAACTATACATGCCAAGAATACGAGAATACTGGATAAGCCAAAAGAGGAATATGAATTTAAAGCGCACACATGCATGCATATATCGTCCCGGGGGCGAACTGACCAGGGGGCGAACTGGCCCAGGCGTGTGTCGTCCCGGCGAGGGCGAATCGAATCGGGGCCGAACTGACCCGATACCATATTACTCCAATGGAGCAGAAATCCATCAAAAGTTATACGCTGAAAGGTTTTTATAATGTGTACACATCATCCATACGACCGCATAGAATATCACCCGCTACATTTCCAAAGATGTGTTAGGTACATAACGCTTCCAATACATTCAAGGGATCACTTGTGTCCAGCAAGTTAAGCCAATGATACCTTCCCTGGATTCACATGCTATCACAAAAATGTTGACATTGCTTATTTAAGAGGATACTAGGCGAAGAGGCGTTAGTTTTATCTAGATATCTCTGTTAACAAGAAAATACTATTATGACTCCTGACCACGAATTACCTATAGAGTAACTTTTGAATACTGCGCTTTCCAATAGAACGATATGTTAGGGGAATAGGCGATAGTTTTGTCTTATTTTTTCAAATAGAACGATATCTCTCATGTTCAGCTTACAGAGGACACATGCCTATCCGGTATCGTATGAGGTAATTCCCGAGTCAGAGGAATAAACACACGTGCATCTATTACGATGCAACAAAGAAATAATGGACTTTTTCTAGGTTTTAAGTTTATTGAATGGATATGGATATCGTGTGAAAGAACTTGCTTTCAGTAATTGTGCACATATTGAAAGCAAAGCAACCAGATATAGACTCTACCACCGTCGTTGGGTATTTTGCGGATATAATTGGTTGGTTTGTGATTTTGCAGAGAAATACCTGTGCGGTAGCATTGTGTTCACCTTTTAAAATAGCTGGCAGCCTTAATATCGAACGAGGAGGCTGTGATAGATGCTGAAATATTTTTTCTCTAAGGTCATTGCTTGTAAATTTGTATTCCTAAATCACATTGTACCTTGGGACAATTTGATTCTGAGGCCTATTCCAATTAGCTTGAATAGTTCGCGGGGGTTTTTTTGGCAATCAGAAGCGGCGGTTTAGACGCTGAATTGCTAATTTACACAATTCTTTCCTTGATTTCCATCAATCTCATTTAGCCTTTGATTAATCAACACATGTACGGGTCTGCTTCCTTCGCATACTGCAACTAGGTGGAGCATAACATTGTCATATTACACGCGCTGTTTGTGCTGCGTCGAATGTTTGACGCTGTATCATCCAAAATGCAGCAGTTATTCCATGGACATGCCCGAGTGTTTAATATAAAACAGTATGCATTTATATATATACACACACGCATATTTATATATATATATATATATATATATATATATATATATATATATATATATATATATATATATATATATATATATATATATATATATATATATATATTTATGCTAATATACTTATTTGCATAAATAGATATACATACATCAATATATATATGTACATGTTTATATAAGTATATATAAATGCAAATTTGTGTACATAAATAGAGTGGGATGATAACGTCTCGACTGGTATATTCCATATATCCGCGCCAATCTGTCTAACACTGGCTTTTGAACCCATGTGATTCCCACGACATGATGGATATTCGTACAGGTATTCGTTTGAATCTTAGCTATGACTAAAGATTAATCTACAATCTGCTGTTGAAGATTCTGATGCTGCATTCTGTTATAACACCGTTTGACGAATACGCCAATCAAAACCCCACACCGTTCCGGAATGATCTAGATATCTAGGAAGTCCCAGTATATACTGAAAATATGCTCGAATAGAGGGGTTGGAGCAAACGCTAGAATGTTTATTAATAATATATATTGAACCTTTAACTGAGCCAGGAGGCATTGCAGCTCCGAACAATAGATTATCTTGTGGTCATTGTGGCCGCAAGCACAACAAGAAACTCTCCTCCTCTCAATATTCAACAATTGCAAACCGAATTAACCTCGCACTGACAATTAAGAAAGGTGTCTGGCATCATTATGAGGAAAACACAGACGAAATATATCCTGTTTAGCTGTCTTTGTTTGATTGATGTCATATGAATGGTCTAATGTTGGTCATAGCAAACCTAAAGTAGGCAAGCCTCAGGTGTAAGTGACTTGGTATCAAGACGCAACCAGGCCTCACACACAAACATAGAAAGCATTTTCATAGCGCCTGTTAATGTATTAAGAATGCTACTTATCAAATTAAGATGATACGCGTTACCATGTATGCTTTTATACTAACGTTAACCTTAATAGTTCAAACGGTGTGTGGCACTTATTATATCGATTTATGCGTCACAATATATGTTGAAATGAAAATAATGTTGTTTCCGTGAACGCTCAAATACTAGCATAGTTAGTTATGTATCTGTATGTGATCCATCTACATTAATGCGACTATCCCAACAATGCGACGTTTTAAGGATGCATTTGCGATGGCGACAATGGATTTCATGGCATTGTTTACGTCCTATGGACTAAGTTGTCCTGTCAAACCTATACACAGTCTACTGTCTAATTATGTCACTGTCTTGGCCTGGTATTGCAATGATACAGCGCAAATTCAAGGAAAGAACGCAACCGAATATATCATAGGGTAAATGTAGCTTTACTGAGAAACAATATCCGCTGTGTTAGAAACTGAGTTATAGGAGAAAAGTTCGACCAGGCTTGCCAATAATGTTATGATGATGACGTGGAGTAAACGGCGTTATTTAAATCAAATTGATGTCATTGTTGCCATTAACTACGACAGTACAAGTGAACTCTCAAAGCCAATGTACTCCGTGTCTCGATACCTGATCAGCTAATAACCGTTTGAGCAGACAGGGCAGGAAATTCTCTTAAGGTTAAAATCTCGAAATACCTTACTGTTTTTGGTACATGAACAATGAAACTAAACCTATTGAGATGTAGCTCTTAATTGTCATTTCAACCATTACTGTTAGGAGACGAGCTAAATGCACAACGATGAATAGTCCATCACATCTACACATCGTGGGTAAGCGATGAAAACCTGTATAACATCCATAATATACCGATATTGAAGATAGATATTTGGATAAACAATTGGCATATACAGATATATCACATACAAATATACAGCTTTAGTATTGATAGTCAAAACGTGTCATGGTTTCATTTAGTAGGAGTTATATCTAGTCATTTACTATTGCACTCTGGCTAAGAACAGGTAGTAATTGGAACGTTGTTCGTCTTCAACCCCCAACCACCTTTGATATGAAGCATAGTCTGCATCCTTTGTGAACGATATATTTTTCCAAGATTGTGTCAATTACTGAGGGTGATACCAGAGTGCTTATTACTATGCAAAGAGCGCACATTCCAACATGAAATACGTTGAATATGCAAATGAGTGTACGCTAGTGGCCAGGTGCCGCTTTAAATCAGCCACAGAATATGGGCTTGTTGATCCAACGTTTCGGGGATGTGCCCTTTGACTCTCCCAATGGGTTACGGCATCCGCGCCCCGAAATTAATAAAGGCTATGACAGAGCAGCGTGCTGCTTGCCGGTGGCGTTACCATATATTGTGCCGAGTGGAGGCACAAGTGAGCCCTCTTAGCATAGATACAGACTCTCTCGTGATACTACGATCGCAATTATTCTGCCGGTCTAATGATTCATTACTAGGAGTCATCTATAAGTTGGGATGAGTGTACGCAAACAAAAACTCAGATTCAACTCGCTCGATGTTCAGTCCGAGCTCTATTCAATCCATACCATTTTATAGACTTAACAATGCCCAGCGGCTGTAACATTATGCCTACCTGTTGCAATCAACTGCGCAACAACGGCACCCACTAAAAATAGGAGTTATGGTCGAACCGTGATTCGTTGATGACTATTTTGAGGTGTTATTCTCGATTTCTGTGAAAAACCTGCGACAAGACTTTGAGGAAGTAATCTAGGAATTATCCTTGCCTTTGTAGTTCTTCCATATTGATGCCTCACCAGCTGCTGTCAGTATTGATATAAGCTTACATATTCACAAAAGTCATTAGTAAACCGGGCACGTTTGTATCGGCATTCTCTTTTATGCTGCTTTGCATACATTGGAGAATACATTAAGAGCTACGATGAAACATACTGGAAGAAAACTTCTAACGGCATATTACCTGAATGAATACCCATGTGATGTCCTCTGCGCTTGTGGGCAGCTAAGACGCTTTAAATATGCATGCGTACAATGTGACGCTTAATTTAAACCGTTTAACTTAGTTCATGAGGCTCATTTCATAAGCCCAACTCATGTTACCGTAACATTGTTGAAATATCATATGGAACAGCATTAAACTAAATGAACTACTATTTGTATTACAGACCTACTTATATATGTATCCGTGATGTACAGCCAAACATTACGTTGTCGCGCGTCACCACACGCTTACTGTGTCTCAATGCAAATAATCGGTCGTTGAAAGTAGTGATGTTAAGTGTCCGTGTGGGCACATAATAGACAGGATGTTCTCGACGTGAGTTTCAACGACAAGGGATGGTGGGCAATAATGAGGACGTAAATGACATGTGTAGTGCTGGAACATTTTCCACAAAGCAGTCAGGCAGTGATCACATCCGTCTGGTTATTGAAACATGTAAAGCCGATGAATATAGAAATCATATAAATGGTCAGATATTTGGACAATGCATTCACAGATGCAATGGAACATACTGGAAGAGAGCCTGTATCAGCAGGTTATGGACATTTCTAAGCACATGATGTATCCATGCTCTGTTCATGCTAGACATTTCAGGACAATAGACCTGAATATTTAAGGAAACTGTTTACTATGCGGATGTAATATAAAGCCAGTGTCAGGCTTCGTTTGCTCATTTCCGCTGCAGTATTAACAACATGGAGACTGGAGGATAAGGCATTTTCAATCCCACCTTCTTCCTTAACCACATCGCATGAAGGAAGGAGTACAGCACCACTGGAATTTCATATTATCTATTCGTAGTAGTTCACTAACCAGGGTAATATTGCCAGCAAAAGAAGTGATGGATTATAATATATAGGAGGAAAACATACTCTGTCACTATTTAAGCCTCGTTATGACAATGTCTTCCACTTTCATATATCTCAACTATATGGGGAAAATGATACGAACATACGTTTCTGCATAAGCGGAACATATTCTGTTTCATACAACCTCTTACACACCGCTGTTTTGAGAACTATCCGTGTCTGTTGTGCAAGTTAGAATGACAATATATATTTACTGTTTTGATATCTTATTATGTCATAGCAAACGCCAACCGGTGTATAGCAACATATAAGGGTGCCTTTGTGTCATTGCAGACAACCCTGCAAGTACGAATCACCTCGTCTGGCATTCCATGCATAAATGAAATCAACACCCTTTGGCAGTTGGAGGCGGAGTCTACCCTTGTGAATGTCAGCTCCCTGCTTTGCTTGCATACTTCAACAAACAGGACAGCGCATCACTACTGTGGCTTGTGTCGCTTGCTATCTGGCTTGGCGGATGTAGCATAGCATATAGCAAACTACGGGATGTTGCCAACGTGTGTCTAGGAGACGATTGTCCATGCGTCATAGATGCTAAACGGATACGGGCAAAATCACATGGCAGCGTGTCGTTTGAGACCAGATGCACTACCCCTGCCCGCTTTGTCTGATATGCTTCATCAGGAGAGCTGGACATGGCTGTCACTCTAACGTGTGGCATTTTAATAACCTGTCTGGCTATCAAAGCTACAGGAGATTACTATACGAACGTCGGTCATTGGACAGAACGCATTCCACGCAGGTATAGTTCCATATGCAAACACAACAAGAATATCATTTTTGATCGATTATGTTTGTGTGTATTCACTCTTCATATGTGATTAGTCTTCGACAACGACCGCATATATGACGTTGGTAAGCAATTGACTATATACCGCATGCTAATATCACATGCCGACTATCTGTACTGGAGATCAATATGTTGTAGCAGCCGTTTTTAACATCGCACATTGTATGTTCTATGTAGCACGCTTTTTTGGTATCGGTGGCTTTCATGCTAACCCTTACATCTGCTTCATCAGTATGTATAAGGCAGTAGATGTGTGGTATATGTGCGTAGCAGTGTCAGCTGAGAAGTCCATTAGATAGCACCTGCTGGAGAGGCACCAACAAGTAGGTGTCAGAGGACGACCAGTACTTGACGGATCACAACCGACACTCGTGTTGCTTGGACTAGGACACATTCAGCTGGAACTCGACCAGCGGGAACAATGGGTAGCTTTGGAGCAGCAACTTTTGTTGTGAATAATTTCATTTGGATTCAGTTGTTGATCTGTACAAAAACGGCTTGACGAGTATTTGCAATGCAACTCCACGCTATAGAGCGGAGTGGACCACGTGCGCCTAAATGCAGGAGATGTGGGTATCGGACGTAATGCTTATTAACACGTGTGTATCAAAAATGCATTATTTAAGATTACCAGGCCCGGCAAATGTTACTAAATTTTAGTACAATGCAAATCCATTTGAATTTCCTGGTGTTTTGCTGATTGATATAATCCCTGCATGTGCTGTTCTATTCACACCAGGGCGGATCCAATATACGAGATGCGTAACAGTCGTGTACTAGTACATTACAACGGGAATATCACTTGGGATCATCATATGAGCCAGCACATTCTCCTCTTGTTATTTCACACGAAGGACGTACTACATGACATTTACATTACCAACACAAGAGTTGCCTGATATATGTTATAGTCTCTGTGTGCGTGTGTAATTTATTGATGTGCATGTGAGCACGGAACACAGGGAAATGGCTTACAAGATATATTCAGTGCACTAGTGCGATATGTTTTTATATTCTCTTCCAAAGCTTGCGCAGCTGCATAATAAAGTAGTCACATCGATCCATACAAAGTGCAAAGGCGTGGGGGTAGAGATAACTATGAGAGGGTGGGGTAAATGGTGAACCCAACAGTACATGACAGCAGTACACAAGCTACATACGTGGCATAGGTGCACCATGTAGATTACCTAAAATCTAATCAATGGTTTCCAGAGCGTTTACTGGTTGGATATGCATTATTTTTCCCTTGGCGGAATGTTCTCTTTTATGCCGTTGCAAAACTTTGCATATTTGTGACCATAGCGATTGTGCCATCAATTGAGGACTAGCTGACGCGTATATTTACCACCTTACGGTGATTATAGAAGCGTAACACTGTTCAATGCGCCATTTTTACACCAGCCGATTGGTTAATATCTTTGTACTTTGGACAAGAATGCCTCTAGAAAATTATGTCTGACTGCCTGGTGATATAGCTAATATCCCTTGATCGACAGTCGTTCTAAATACAGCAAAAATACGCTAATAGACAGCTGCTTCTTGGTGTCAGCAGTTGGCCTTAATTGACTAGTGGTCTATTTATATCATTTACTCTTACCTTGCAATTAGGTGTGGCGGCAAACTGCACCCAAGGTTGGGGTGGTAAGCCTAATAATAATGATAGACTTACCTGCCATTTGTTGACTGCCCCTATGCAAGTAGATGATTGCTTGGACGCTCACATTGTATTTAGTGCAGTGTCAACATCGAACACAATCGAATCGATTTAAATCGCTCTCCAACAAGCCGACAATATTATTGCTGACAAGACGCCAACATTGATTAACGCCAAGTTCCAAGCTAACTTTTCATCTAATTAATGACCGCGATAGAGCAGTGGTTAAGCATTTGCATTATTTTCAAACATTATAGTGCTAGTGGATCCTTATTGATGCGGTACAAGATATCATGTCGGGAGCTAATGTGGTCGTATAGGTAAGAGCAGCCATTATTTCGGGCAAGCCTAATGGACTAGGCTGAGCCACCAGCGTAATCAGCATATTAAACGCATCTTGTTTTATCAGATTTTATTCAGGCTATCTCGCAACAAAAACGGTACAGTATTAAAAGATATCAGACTACCACTAGTAGCAATATGCATGAGCATCTAGGTTTAAGAAGTGCATAACAATAGTACATCCATCTTCCAGGTGCAAGTCCAACACCGATTAAGCAAAAGTGTACGAAATAATTCAAGTATTAATCACCGCCATCAATAATGCATTACGCAACCATACAAGAAGTTGTCACATGTCGCTATATTCGCTGTGTTATCTATTATCATTTCGGAATGAAAGTGGCTGAATAGCATTGATAACATATGACTAACACACCTACTTTCAGAGTGGTAGCATTATTCACACATTTCACTCATTTTTTTTTAGCATTGTGGCCTTCAGCTGGCGTTCACTCGACGTAAACATGATCTGATCACGTAGTCAGTGCCCGGTCAGACTTTCTTCAACAGAGATTTTGTGAGCAAGCACGGCCGTTTTAACGAGAACCGTTGATGCAAACCGGGTAATTATGCTGCCACTGTACAGAATGACGTTACATCATCACTTATATAATACCTATCTAGTCTTGTTGACATGGTACTTCTTACAAGCTTAAACCAGGTTAATCCATAGCTCGGGATATAATAATTCGCACTACAATACAATAAATATCCCAAATACAACCTCGGATATAGGTATAATTTTAAGGGAGTACTATTCGTATGAGAGCTAAAGTTGATGCAAGCCTAATGATTCACTACAACGTATGTTTTTGGAAGAACTGATGCCGTGGGGGTTTCATTTATAAGCCTCTCTAGAGTTATGTCGACAATCTACTACCACGGACTATGGTCACTGATTCCATTTCAATATCAAACACCAATATCATTTTAGCCCATATAATATGCATTGGCTGACGTATTCGTTTATAGGGTATATTCTAGGTTGCAATGAAACACATTGTGGCGATATCTTGTGATACATCACACTTTTTACAATATGCAATATCAAACAGTTTTCAAAAGCGCGCGGGTGGTTCATTCTTACTCTACAATCTCGTAGAACGTTGGCTGACCGAGACAGCTCGAGGTGTTAATATCACCATCGGCAAAAGCCGCATGCAAATAGTGGAGCCTCAATACCAGACATCCATACAGCAGGTATCCTATGGCAAACATTGTTGGGACATGCTGATTTGAGATCTATTGATGGATTTGTAAGATATGGAAGAGCTGGATGGTGGGTGGGGAGACGTAAAACAGAGTATTTGCTTTATTTATGAAACGTTGTACCTAAGCTAACGTATATACTCGCAGTAGCGCAGACACATCTCGACAACTGTGCATAAAGCTTATAATATTAAATGTCCGAATCGGTAATCCGGGCATTGTTTTGATACTGACTTGATTACCCTCGAGACCAACAAACGAGGTGCTGCCAGTATGAAATGTTGATTCCATAACAACAACAGCTCGTAAAAAAAAAAGCATTTCCACTTTTTTATTGCGACAATTTTACCCATTAACTCATTTGCACTGCTGCCTGACGGATATTGACAAAAAGCGTTTTTCGTGTGCGAGTCCCAAATCGAAATTAAGCATCAACGTCACAAATAACGGTCTGTCGATCAAAGGAATTGCAACAAGAAAAAAAGGCTCTAATCATTCCAAAATTGGAGTTGGAAATAGACTTGCTTGAAAACAAGAAGAAATACAAAGGCGTCTTTGACTTTACCCACTGGACGAGATGGCCACCGCAAATACAAATGTCCACACAACACAACGCACACAGACGCACACACACACACACTTACACACAAACATACAAACGCACACACACACACACACACACACACACACACATATATATAATATATATATATATATATATATATATATATATATATATATATATATATATATATATATATATATATATATATATATATATGTATATATATTTATATATAATTATATTTGTACCTCCACATATATAAATATATATATATATATATATATATATATATATATATATATATATATATATATATATATATATATATATATATATATATGTATATATATATATATATATACATATATATATGTATATATATATATTATATATATATATGGTAGGCATATATATTTATATATAGATAAATAAATATATATAATATATATATATATTTATATATACATATAAGTATACACATATATTTTATATGCATATATATATGTATATACATATGTACACATATATATGTATATATGTATATATATATATATATATATATATATATATATATATATATTTATATATATATATGCATATATATATTCATATTCGTATGTATATATATATGCATATATATGAATATATATTTAAATAAATATATATATATGTATATATATATATATACATATAAATATGTATACATATATATATATATTTATATATATATATATATATATATATATATATATATATACATATATATATATATATATATATCTATATATATATATATATATATATATATGTTTATACCTGTTTACATATACATATGACTTTATGAGGTTATGTTTGAATGTTGTGGGTTTTTCGTCGTGGAGTAGCTACAAATGACATAGCGCTATTGTATATGTGCATCACACAAGCAAGGTGGTTATAAATGTTTTGGAATTGAGGTAATCGCGTCTGTTGTCTGGTTGCAAGTTTATGTTATGACCCCGACAAATTATCATAACGCGCGTCCACCAGTATAGCTTGTGGGGATTTCTCTATTACAGTTGCTCATTGCTTTACCTAGGTCTATGAACTGGGTACATTATCATTATGGCCGTGGATCAGGGACAATTCCATCATTTCACAAGGTGAATAGAGTAGTCCTGTTGCAATGCCAACGTCAGCAACTTATCCTATCATATGCATTCACAAGTAGACAGTCAGTAATTATTTTAGCCATTTATCACAATAAAATTGGCATTCGGTTAATAAAAGAACTCTCAATCCAATAAAACACGAGATTTGCACAGTGGTTCAGGCATTAGGTGTCCTCATATCAACTTGATCTTGCACCACTATGTATACGCATAGCGTGTTTGCATTTTGCAGAGCATCGTTTACCTTGCTACTGGTCACAACCGATACCACAATATGTTTGTTAATCTCGATTGATACGCATAACATACTTTGATATTTCAAATCCGCTAAAGTTGTCTTTTTAAAGACATTTGATGACTTCTAAAGATTTGCATCTATGTTTGTATGCGGCCCTAATGCATTGCAGATCGGCTTATGCGTCATCAAAGTTTGTATTAGATTCAGTAAATGATTAATCGCCACATCGAACAAAAGAGCAAATGTTTGATGAGGTACTCAGTAAGAGGAACGTTCCCCTTTATATCATGCACATCAACCGACCCTCGCATACCTTCATGAATAATATCAATAGCGTATGAAACAGAATGCCACTGTACCTTCATTAGCAGTGCCAACGCGCACATCTTTCATCACGTAACGCGAAGGCTTGTAAAAGCCCCAGTAATTAATCACTGACACAAGCAGATGCTTTTGTCTCATTAGCTCAAAACGAGCGCTTATTTGCGAAAAGTAATCCTAGATTGCAGGTGTCCGGATAACAAAAGCATGCCTGTTGCCGTATTTGTAAATTGACGTTACTCGCAAATGGGGATATTATACTCTATCATCTATTATCTATCGAATATGACGCGGGGCAGGTCGGTCTGATATCCATGTGTGATATGGAATTGAAATGTGTTAAAGATAAACGACAATTGCTGCTAATGTGGTTTGTTGTTAGGTGTATGACATATTTCGCCCGTGCAAATTAACCCTGCTAGATTTACATTTATATAAATCTAGCATATACATATATATATATATATATATATATATAGAGATATATATATATATATATATATATATATATATATATATATATATATATATATATATATATATATATATATATTTATAGATAGATATATATATATATATATATATATATATATATATATATATATATATAGAGAGAGAGATATATAGAGATATATCAGAGATATATATCTCTATATATAGAGGGATAGAGAGGGATATAGAGATACTGTATAGAGAGATATAGAGATATATCTAGAGAGAGAGAGAGAGAGATAGAGAAGAGATAAAGAGAGAAGAGAGATATGAGGATATAGAGATAGATATAGAGAGAGAGGGAGAAGAGAGAGAGAGAGAGAGAGAGAGAGAGGAGAGGGAGAGGAGGGAGAGAAAGAGATCTCTAGAGAAGAGATAGAGAGAGAGAGAGACATATAGATAGAGAGATAGAGAGAAAGAGAGAGACAGAGATAGATATTATAGATATAGAGAGAGAGAGAGAGAGAGAGATAGAGAGAGAGAGAGAGAGAGAGAGAGAGAGAAATAGATAGAAAGAGATAGAGAGAGAGAGAGAGAGAGAGAGAGTAGAGAGACAGGGAGATATACTAGAGAGATCTCTATATACATCTCTATATATAAATAGAGATCTAGATAGATAGATATATCTCTCTCTCTATCTATATATCTCTTAGAGAGAGAGATCTCTCTCTCCTAGGGATATAGATATATATATCTTATATATATATAGAGAGGGATCTCTCTATTTCTGGGAGATATATATAGGATCTCTCTATATCTCTCTATCTATCTCATATATATATATATCTATAGTATATATATCTATATATCTATATCCATATATATATCTATCTATATATATATATATATATATATATATATATAATATATCTATATAGATATATATATATATCTATCTATATATATATATCTATAAATATATAGATATATATATATATCTCTATATATATCTATATATCTATATATATATATTTCTTGAAAATGTTATCAGATCGTACTTCTAAATGGGCAGCATGTAGTGCCTGTGCAACGCTGCTTATATTCTGTACAATATCAGCTTTGTCAGAACCAAACACTTCTGTCGAAAATTGTGTCTGCTTTCCTATTGATTTAATTTCAGATATTGAATGTAAAGGCATTGATACCAGAACCGATGTGTATCCATTTTCATTGTAATAGGAAACTTCCCTTCTAGTGCTGCGTCGATTTCGTCCGGTTTTATCTACCTGTGTTATTGTACCAGTATTCTTATGCGACTATTTATATGTTCGAGAGAGTTCCTATGTCCGATTAATCATTAAACAAGACAGTTGTTCTTCGTTTATCAATAATACGATAGACTATGTGCAACAGTTATTAGATACAATGTGCGACCATTACTGATTTGGAAAGGTCCCGACTTAACTGTTCGTATGTGTATTATTCAGTATGCATTCCATTTGGTAGTGCTCGCCATTGGAAGTTCGTACGTTTTATTCAAGACTGATTTGCACCTGTGCTGCTAAGCTTACATGCACGTGGCTTAATTTGTCTTCATTATTAGATACTCATAGTAAACGCGACTCCTCGTAAGGGCCGGGATGGTATTTCAATCCATCTGAAACTACAACACTTAAGATAAAGAATAACTTTATTTTAGAGGTGCATTCATGAGTTACCGACATGCATTTATATTATCAAATAATCCAACAAAATCTGTAAGACGGTTTCATCTCTAATATCATCAGTGCCGAATAACAGTAGCCTCTAAATATTTGTCATTCATTAATGCAATCGGGCAGACCAATGTCTGCTAAGCGAAAACACTATGCAATCGTATTGGATTTAAAATATTAATACTGACAGTGTCCATCGAAGCAGGATATATCGATTGTGTGGTTTTTTGGGTCGCCAGTTGACATTTATATTGCTGCACGACGTACTGATAGGAGCAAAACGTCTCTTATTGGACGCCATGCAAATTAATTACCACTCAAAATGGTCGAGTTTATTGTGCTTAATACGGAGAACACAGCAACTTAGTTTTGCCCATGCATGATAGCATCACATAAAATTATGCAGTAAAAATAAGAGAAACATTTCCACATCTAGTTTACTTGCTAAATATCAAAACGCACTTGCCCACACTATTTTATGACGTTAACGACTGGCTCTAAATGCATCACCTGTAGTGCCTCATCGATAGTATGTAATTCATATTTGGTCACCCAACCTACATTGAAAAGCGTTCAAAGTTACATCTGTTAGGGCTGACACCACCTACACTATAGTGTCGCATAGGTAACCTCCTACAAATATCGCATATTTGTCAGTGGATTGGATAATTTCAACCATGCTATGAATTATCACCTGCGCAGTTCTGTAAAAACAAGCAGACATTCATTCACCTTAAGAAAAACACACTTCTCGCATGCTATCACGTAGAACAAATTGCTAGCAATGATGTTTAATGCGAAATAGAACCAAATGCTAACATTCCGTTGATGATCAATATCTGAGTAGCGACTGGACAATAAATGGGGGACTTTTTTGCTGTTGACTGTATCGAAGCAAACAAATACTATAATTGTTTGGCCAAGTAATTATATGAGGACATTTGCAACAACAAGAAAAACATGTTTTTTACGAACACAACAAAATGTGTATAATAATCAAAGCAAGAGCGCCTGACAAACACGTAGCTGCCCTAGAATGGGCGATAATAAACAGCGAGGATGATGCTACTCTACAGAATGGATCTGATTGAATGTATCAGACGCTTTCGCCGACATAGCGGAGCATGATTGAATGGATGCAGTTAAAAGTGACATAAAACAATAGGGATGGTAACGATTCACCGTGACATTTGGCGGGAGGATGACTACATTATTCCATTTATTATAAATCAGGACAACGATTTGTCTTTTGATCCAGTCGTTGATTGCTTGAGCAAGCCTCAATGTCCATGAATTACCTATGGAGTAACTTTTGAATACTGCGCTTTCGTTAAACAGTAATACAATATGCCTGTGAATAGAACGATATATATCATGTTTGGCCTACATCATATGACGTATTCCGATGTCAGAGGAATAAACACACGTGCCCCTAAAACAAGGAAATAATTGGCTTTGTTTAGTTCAAGTTAATGGGGTGGATATGGACATCATGTGAAAGTACAAGTATGGCTTCACAAGCGCTGCTATAAGTAATTTTGCACCACATGAAAGCAAAGAATGAGAAGCGTCCAGAAATAGGTCGAGGGTAATTTGCGGACATAATGGGTTAGTTTGTGATTTTGCAGAGAAATACCTTTGTCATGTTGCACTGGACAGCGAGCAAAACAGACTTGTCAGTTATGTATTACCAACCGATAGGAGCGTTATTTCTTTTTTGTCATAGATAACAGATAATCGTTAACGAGACCTTTGATGCCAGTTTTGGAAGGAGTGTTGTTCGTTTACTTACTTTGAAGACCGAGATATAAGATGCTTGTAGGTATTGCAGTCAAACAGCGTCCTCTCAACCACATATAGGCATAATACGATATCAAGATATAAAGTAACATGGCGACGACGATAAAATCTTGAGAGTTGTCGTCACATTTGGTCAATGGTGTATCCTGACCAGAAGGGGCAACCAGAGGGTTGCCACGGGGTCCTTCATTACCACATTCAATGGCACATAGCCCCCCAACATTCTCAAAGCTGGCTATTTATATTTTCCTGCTGACAAATGCATCCAAAAATTGCCGCGGTGTTTCAAATCCACCACAATACCCACTGTGTTACCAAACCCCCATTCATGCTCATGGTGGATAGTAGGAGCAATACTCTATGCTGTGCGAATTATGGCGGCTCTGTTTTCACGGATGTTGACCATGACCTAACATCATCTTCCAAGTCTGGATCAGTGCCAACGCGTTGACCCACCCCCATCCATATGACGCATGGATTCTTCCAATGGACCGGTTGAGGATTTCGGTCCGATTATAATTATGTAAATCCTCTATTTGAAACAGATGAACCGATCATACCAAACCTTGGTCGCTTATGGCATATATAACGCACGCAAGGTTGTACCAGTATCACTAGCGGAATTTATAAAATACCAGTACTCCCATGTAGTAACATATTCAACCAACGTATGACAAAAAGTAAACTTTTGATTTTTTTAAAACAAAGTGGCAAGCGTGTAATCTTGGGGTTTCTAGCATTTAAGTTTTATTCCAACTGTGTAGATCCGATGTAATTATTTATTCGAGAGCCACACCATGACTATGTGATGTTCAGTATTTCAGCATTCAGCATTTGTCATGTTAAACGACAACGGAAACATGTTTAAATATATCGATCAATAATTCTCCGCATTAACAATTTGAAACGTCAATCAAACGGCCGAGAGAGAGAGAAATAAAAAAGGAGAGAGATAGAGAGATGTAGAGAAAGAGGGAGAGAGAGAGAGAGAGAGGGAGCAAAGGAGAGAGAGAGAGAGAGAGAGAGAGAATGAGAGAGAGAATGAGAGAGAGAATGAAAGAGAGAGAGTAAAAGAGCAAGCGAGATGGAGAGAGATGGAGTGAACAAGAGAAATCTCCAAAGAGAGAACCAAAGAGAGAAAGAGAAAAAGAGGGTGAGAGAGATAGAGAGAGAAAGAGAGAGAAAAGAGCGAGAGAGGAGCGAGAAAGAGAAAGAGAGAGAGAATGAAAGAAAGAAAGAGAGAAATAAAAAGAGCGAGCGAGATGGAGAGAGAGAGAGTGTGAATGTTTTTAAACGGCACCTATATATAGCTGTTCCGTCTTGGTTTATGTTGTTTTAATGGACAGTAAGTCAATGGAACAAAGCCGAATAGATGCCATCGAGCATGATGCGGATCCTCAAGGCATACCTTATATGCGATCAGAAAAGTCAACATTGCATGCGCACTTTCGAGGCGCCCGTTATACTTTTTATAATTGTTCCAGTGCGTGAGGAGCAATGATTGTAAAGGTCCACAAGCTAATAGAGTGTGTATTTTAGTAGAACAAGAGTGGTGCTTTACCGTGTTCTAGCGTTCTATGCTTTTTGGACTTGAGTTAGAAAGTGGCAGATCGCGGAAATATTATATTCTATTTTAATTTCATTCACACGTGACAATATTGCCGACAACATGCAGCAGTAACAACATAATCAATGATATAATAGATAGAAACAAGACTTATAAACAGATATCCTCTCTATTCTTGCTAACGCATTTCATTCCTTGCTATTCTTTCTATTCTAGTCAATAGTAACAATATTGACTAAAACAAACTTTGATATATTTGTCTAATTTAGCGTTGTACACGGTCCCATGGAACCCCATGATTAACTTTGCATCATGACCTTATTAGGCCATATGTTTACGTTGTTGGTTGGCTGGATGTCGATCATGATCCTGCAACGTTTATTCGCAAGCAAAGGTGCCCAAACCTAATATGATTAGTCACTTAGTACTGTTATTTTTGGCAACAAACTGCTTGAAACTAATACATGTGGTATATACCGCCAACTTAAGCTCTTGCAATTATATGACCATTACGGCCATCTACCTTTGTCGCTCTCTTGCAGTAACCTATACCAAATTCGAGGTAGATAATTGCCGAAAGCATTAGCTTTCACATTTATAATCATAATTCTGGACAAATGGCCCACCGACGCAAACGCGTGCTCTTGGTTGTGATTCTGTCTGAATCAATTCCTGTCAGCGCCGCGTTATCCAGCTCACATGGCTGTCTTGAAAGTGCTTACTCGTCTATATCTTCAACCATCCTAGATTCAAATGTCACATAAAAAGCCTTGGCGGGGCTACTTTTTACGGAGATCGAATGAGCAAATATGTTGGTGTGTTCGGTCAGCACCACCCCCACAGTATATTGTATATCGGTATCCATGTTCCTATATGGGAACATTTAGTTTCTATATGTCGTAAACATGCTATGATCTTAACGATCTTCACGTCAATAGCTAGTTGCATTTCATGTATTAAGCACCGCTTTGAACAAAGAACTGTCGTTGCCAAAAAGAATAGCTACCATCGCACTGTTAGCATGATCACAAAACATATATATATAATAGAAAATAGAAAACAATGACTAATCCACGTTATTACTCTCAGAAGCATGGAAATATGCAGTATCTCATATATTCAATATAAATTCTGAGGGCGACGACAGCGTCATCATGGCGAAATCAGATCACTGGGATCAGTGCGCTTGTTTTGACCTCTACATAGTTTCTGCTCAATCTCATTTAGTGGTATTTTGTCGAACATATTGCCCCCCTTTTGCTACTTTGCTACCATCAACTTTTTTGTTTTTATGAAAACATCTTTTGGTGGATATCAGAAGACACCATTTTTTTACAAAACCTTATTTATTAACGGAGCTTCTTAGCACAATAATTGTATTTATACTTTTTGTGCATAGCATAGCAAAATTAGAAAATAACACTCTGCAAAATCGTTCACGTCGGGATTGGCTATTTGTTCTGATTAACTATTGCAGATGGAAATTAGACTAAACACTATAACTGTAATGGATCTCTTTCCGCGTATCACCCGACGGAACAGCTGCCATAACTCGTTAGTGGAAGCAATTTGAAGACAAATTGGCCGAATACATTTTGTGCTGCTGAGCATCCACTGAAATGCAAAATGTGAAAGCTTTGTAACTTAATATACCACTATGGTAAATGTACAAAGAACTCATGGTAAATGCAGAACTCAAGTTGCACACCATGATTTAGATGAAAGTGCAATGTGTATCGGCGCGCTGTGCATTATTTCAACATACAGACCTTCAAAGGATTGAGAAAATACAGCAGCTAAATAGCCATCCGCAAACATCAGACATATCGGTTGCTTGATTAATGTCCGAATGGGTAGCGGAAAAAGAGAACAATTAATCTGAATCTAGCAAAGATGACTACAATTAACGTCATACGATACAAACGTTTGTTTTGATAGATGAACCATCAAGAAATATGCCTTTTTACACATGTAGACTAAGCTATATTGCGAAACATGCAACATCTTTGAATAATAAATTTCAGTTGTGTATTATATGATTGCGTTTCTTTTTCACACTGCTAGTTTTACAGGCCCCTTCAGAAACAGCTTGAGTATTCAGGTCATGCTCCGGTGCAGCTGTGATGATATGACTCGGCACATAAAACCTTGACTCTTTGCGCGCACATATATCATTTACCGCAACATTGTGTATATATATATATATATATATATATAGCTATATATATATATATATATATATATATATATATATATATATATATATATATACTATATCTATATATATGCGCGCACATATATATATTACTATAATATATTATATATTTTTATAAACACACATGCATGGACTGCAATGCGCCTGCAATATCCTGACCCATTCTCAATCGGTATGGCACGTTCCAATCACGCTGAGAACCCTTGTGACACTAATGAAGTTTTTAAGGTAGTATGGCATTGCTATCATTGCTCAACACACAACGAACGATCACAGCACGGGTACCGGCCATCGATAACGTTCCTAATCACATATATAGTACTTTCTGAAGAGCAGCACATTGCTCGATGACACAAATCGCCCTCTGTTCCAATGACATTCTGTCAGTTATAATGCCGTAAACGTTTCCAATACTGCTTTGAAAGGGTGCTTTTTGTTGGCTTCTTGATCACGTCAATCAACCGAATGTCGGATTACTAACATGCGTGGTCATAACGTGCTTCTCCAGTCAGCACATCGTTACTGTACATGAACGAGCATCTGGGACATGTTGAGCAGTGAAGAAATACACCTGCCTATGCTTTCTTATATGCTATTTTCCTAAACGGATCTACTAGCGTTAAACCAGATTCAACAGAATGCTTGTTTAGTCTAAGTACGGAAATCATTACGCTAAAGCGATTCTTGCAATCACAACAGACAAGCCCAATACCAGGTTTCTGATGTATCCAATACAACAAGTGCCATGTTCAGTTATTGCTATTTTGCTTCAGGGATCTCTCCCTGATTAAGTCCGTGGTAAATGGCTCATTCACTTAAATGTACATGAGTAAATAAGTGGAATTGTTTTGCTGGAATGTTTCAAATGGAATGGTTCCAATTAATTTCGCAATTAAACACTGGTAAACAAGGCAATAAAGAAATCCCTACACGCATATTATAGCTTCAATTAAAAGTATATCTCGGTTTTGCATCGCTTATCTCACCATTACTCACCATTACCCTTGGCGATTCAAAGAGTTTCCCTTACGGCGAGCGACGCAATATTGGTCGATGAAATAAGCAAGCGCTGGTTAAACTAAGTTATAGGCAGGGTGAAATAAACCTTGTTGGTAATTAGATATGTAGCTCAACAGAAAACGTCAACGCAAACGAAAATCTTCGAGACTTCATTTGACCTCGCCTGGTAATTACCGATACTCCCAACGAATACCAAGCAAACATATGGTCATATTCCGCCATTTGACCCGATACGACCGCAGCATTTGCTGGATGCAATCAGCAGTGTAGTAACGTAAACGGCTGCAGTTGTCTAACGTTTGACTACCAGTCCATTTAAGGCTTCACTATCGTGCTCTACCTTCTTTATACCCTATGGTAGATCAATCAACGCGAGTTAATGCACCATAAAGCATGCAACCATTATGTATATTTGGCTCAATTGCAAATTAATATACACTTATCTATAATAGTCTTGGTATGTGTTATGTACGGAAAAGGGCGGACATTGTGAATATGAATCATATATAAATTTACCTGCTCTAAACAAACTCTCAGTAAATCATCTAGCATATTGAAATAAAAAATAATTGACGCAAAAGCACATATATATGTTCTGTGAGACGGCTAACAAGATCAAAAACATAAGATAATTAAAGTGGACGATGCGATGTACGGTTGGTGGCCTTTGAGGTTGCTTCATATAGTTGCTGTATAGTTTATGTGATCCATGTTAATTAGAAAGCAACCACTCCTTAGGTAGACCAGACGATTAAAGCATATTGTTTCTTGCGAATTTTGCGAGCAATGCTAACCAAAAGATAACGACAGCAAATGAACGTTTAACTTGGTAAATAAATATTAGTTTCAAAACCTTTCTATCGGCGTGGCGAGACTTTATCCTGCAAGTTTCCACGTGCCAACGTATTTAATAGGAGCTTATTATATTGCGCAGCCACACATGCAAGGAGTCAAGAACGGCCAGTCTTATTCAAACAGCCCAGCCCGGCTAAAGGCATGCGTGTCTAATTCCTTAACCTCTCTGATGTCAACACTTGACTCATTTCAACCTGTTCTTATTTGATCTTTTATAACCAATTATATCCAAGTTACTAGATCTCATATCTCTTTCACTCGATGGAGCGTCAACTGCGCGAAAAGGAGGCACGCACTTCTACTCGAGGCTCTCAATCGTTTTTAGCTACGATGATGAGTGTCATACCGCTCAGCCAATCAGTCGCGTCTACTACCTAGAACTGGCAAGAGTGTTTCCGGTAGGTGTCATTTACAGCTCTTTAATGTTGCCAAATAAAAGGATTATTTTATTTTAAACGTTAGGGATGAAAAAGTCTCCAGACAAGTACTCCATCATATGATTTATACATAAAAACTTGCTGCTCAGCAGAACTCACCGAAGAATAGCTCAATAATAAAACAATTCAAGACGGTAGCGTATTTTAATTTCATGCGGCGTTTACACATAGATGATCATAATTTTGCCTGATATATCGGTGTAAGATTGAGGCGCTAGTTCAAAATTCAATGTTGGACTGTCTATTTTGGTCATTTCAGGTAAAAACATGAGAAGCCTAATCAATTATAAAATGGCGTGGTCGACAGAGCTTACTTAACAATGCTGGTGGAATAGGCCATCAATGATGAGTTTAGCTGCTAGTTTGGTGGTCAGTATATACCTCGTTACTGCCTTGGCACATCGAATTAACCAATAATGAAACGTGTCAATGGCTGAATGTCTTAATAACCGCAGCATTATAAATTCCCCGAGTGATATAGATTTGTTTCATCGTCGTACGACTGATTCACTGTTGAATTTTCATGACGGCATGTTTACAGACCTCGAATTTTACTGCAATTGCTCTGCAATGTTCCGAACACGTTCTATTAGTGCATACCTTTTCTCTTAATTGAGCAAATAGCGATTGTGTGATGCTACTTACGAATTGTTCAAATACCTATAAATATATCGAAAATGCATTCGGTCTGACAGCTTTTTGAGGGCTAAACGTACAATTCATCAGCAATCAACATTGATTATTGGCATTGTTTTCTGTGGGATAGCTGCCTGCATTCATTTATCCGACAATAACACTAGTTTCGAACGGAATTGTTTTGTATTGAATTACCGGTGGGCACAACTAAAGTCAAACTCGGGTAACTCAATGTTCATGTTTACCTCTGTTATTTTACAGGTAATATACATGCCGACCGTGCACACACGGTTTGTTCACCACATACATATACATATTCATATAATGCGCGACATAGTTGAAGTAATGAATAGCTCTTCAATATTGGTGGTAGGCCTTATTAGTTATAAATGGCTGCCTTTGTTAGCTGTATTTCGACAAACATGTGGATTTCATATGCTGTTATTCATACGTACCTAAAATTGTAATAAACTGATTGTGGGGTACCCCTTAAACAATTTGTCTAAACGTATCATAGACTGCAACAAATTCCTAGTTTGTAATAAAATCCAAAAAACATCACTCTCACTTCCAATTTCCTGCGAATTTGAAAAAAAGCACATCGTTGTTGTTTCATGGTTCCATCAGCGCTTGTTGCATTTGAGCATTATCCGTTCAACTTAATCGCATATGTTAAATTTAGGAAATTTCCAAAACCAGCGGCCGGCACTTAGCGTTGCTATTTTACTCTTAGTCGATTTGATACATGATTTGCCCGTAGACTATCACCGCTCACATTATTTATGTTCCAGTTCGAATCGACATTGCACCGCTAGATTTATAAGATCAGCAAGATAAATATCTCATATAACCTGAATAATGAGTCCAGGATGCGGACGTTTGCATCTGAAATTTATCATGCACTTTTGTGCACTTTCGTGGTCATTTATGTGAGAAAGCGTATGATTGATGTAAGGGCCAGAAAGTAAGCTTTGCTATGATAAACTATAGATGGTGAATTGCGCTATGTGGTGTTCCTGCCTGCATGTTTTATTTATTTGCAATATAAGAGTTGTCAATAAACATAAAGGTGTGGTGTTTTGGGGAGAAGTCCATTGCAACGTAACACTTCGATATTGCGGGTAGGAGAGCTAGTACCAAATTTCACGATCTACATCTCACTGCTACGATCAGTGAGATACGTCGCAGTCGCTCGCTTTATATTTGCTTGATTGCAATTTGTCTATGCGACAGAAAGAATTGATAGGTTCGATGCTGATAGCGTCACAGCCGTAGCTTCAGAATTTTGTCAGCGTATATTCACTCAAATCTAACGCTACACTAAATAATTAGTAAACTGCAAAAGCTTGCAAAGTTCGTCTCCAGGCAATAACAAACGAACACTTTGAAACGTGACGACATTCAGTATAAAAGGTGGCACCGACTTTGGCTGGATAGAATCCTGCAAGTTACGATAAAATGGTGATGAAGAATACATCATCATCATTTTCTAATCAGCCAGATGATTTAATGCAGAACAACTTTGCAAATTAATTCGTTGGTGTTATAGCCCATGCTTTTTTGCTTCCGGAAAACAGCAAAGACACAGCAAATAAACATACTGTTGTAGGGATAAAAATCCAAAATCATAAATGTCGTGCGTGATATAAAATAAAGATTCTCGCTAAAAAAATTCCTTCTTTTATTTGACCTCATGTTTTAGCGATCGATAATGAGTGAAAGAATAAATGTCGTTTTTCTTCTAGCCGTCATATAGGGGCATTCTACGTCATAGGCCCTGTTGCGTAAGGAAAATGGATTAAACAATGCTTGATAGTCATGGAAAAGTAATTGTCCCATGGTGTCGAAAGAGGAGCGTATCAATGGCCCATAAAATGCAATTTAGTCTGGTCAAATACTATCAAGCGAATGGATGCAAATCTGCCAGCTAACTGCGCTTGTCTGTGTGTTCTACAGCAAGGTCTTGCGAACACGCAATGCAAGCGCACATATCTTTGTCCAATGAATATTTTAGATTTATATCTCGTGCATCACATATCATATATAATGCCACATCTCACATCTCAAATTCACAAAATGGACGCGATTCCGAATAATACGAGTGGTTTGATGTCTGTCAGATGCTAATTATTAAGAATCAACTGCCTCTTGTAAGTTGCTTAGATAATGAGTGACAAACATAGATCATGTGTCTATATAAGAAAACGTAGACCTAGGTCAGCTTGCTTATATTGTCGCCATTATATTAACCGTAGAGGGGCATATCATGTGCCCTTCATCTCTGTGTTATATTCGCCAACAAGCTGACGGAGCATTAACCTACAGCTCGCTAGCACCCCACTCTTATGTAATATGCACAAAGCAATACCGATAACGTATCAAATATGGCAGTTGATAAATAAGTACAGCACTTAAAGCAATACACTATTGTTTCATATCAGTGCGTAATAGGATCACGCAATAGTTTGCAGTGCATGCGATCAAGCGACCTTTTATACATAGAGTGCGCTGGTTGCACAGGTTGTTATCGGTACACTTGTTATTCATGAAAAGAACACTACTTTAGTAACAGTGGTTCATTACTGATTTTGGTGTTTCTCAACAGCACTAGGCGGTACGTTGCTCAACCGATTACATCCCCTGCAATTAATATCAGTGTTTCCTAACATCACTAGGCGGTACGTCGTTCAACTAATTGCATCGTCTGCATTTAATGTCAATGTTTCTTAACAGATTTAGGCTGATTGTACCGCCTGCATTTAATGTCAGTGTTTCCTAGCACCACTAGGCGGTACATCACTGAACTGATGATATCGCCTGCATTTAATATCGATGTTTCTTAACATCGCTAAGAGGTACGTTGCTCAATTAATTGTACCGCCAGCATTTAGTGTTAATATTAGACAAACATTACACTGAGTTGACGTTATCATTACGCATAACGAATATAATGCATAATATGCTGTCTATATTAGAATCAACGTTCTTTGTCGATGAAATGGCACTTAATACCGCAATGTTTGTTTTTATCATGAAAATGCAAGTCGTTAAGGACCATTACCTCAGGAGTTTTGAAATACAGACGGTGCGATAATATCGATGTTTGCTACATTTTACGATTATATATATATAAATATATATATATAAATATATATATATGTATATATATAAGTATATATATATATGCATATGTTTATAAATACATTTATATATATATATATATATTTTCTGCGGGTTCAAAATTGACAATTATCAACTATGGTGTTGAGAGGTGGCAATTATTATCTGGAGATAGTTGAATAGAAAGGCATTTCCTTGCATTGAATGTAGATTAGTGCACCGGGTTAGCCGCCAGGTCCACTTATCGTTCACCGCCTGTCCCCATCCGACATTTAACAACACCACCGAGGCATTACACCAAAATAATCAAACAGTTCGAAAGGTATTACAGGTTACCCGAATCACTAAGTAATATTTAAGCGATGTGCGTTGTTTATATAAACATCGATGGCTGAGCAAAATGATATAATAGCCGAAACCTTCAGTCATAATAAGAGGCACACATATCGAGTGAATGACTGATGACCTGCTTGTAACATTAGGCAACGCGCACTTAATCGACCATATACCACTTTACCGTGTTGGTGTAGCGGGGTGTCTGTCTCAGGTCCATTTAACAAATATCTCAGGCTCCATGCATTCTTCTCTGTTCAATGCAAGACCTCACCATGCGTGGAACCAAGCCAGGGCCACAATTTCGTATTGTTGTTTATCAATGATTCGGCCGCTGCAGCTCGGAACACATTTTGGTCCCTAGTAGGCTGCGCCGATACTGGATGTAATCATGATTGTTTCAGAACATTCCATTTGTGTTTCGTTGACACACAAAAATCGCATACTGCTATCGATATAAATATATATATATATATATATATATATATATAGAGAGAGATAGATATAGATAGAGAGATAGATATAGAGATATATATAGATATAGATAGATATAGATATAGAGAGATATATATATATAGAGAGAGAGAGAGGATATATATATATACATAGAGAGATCTATATAGATATATATAGAGAGATATAAAAAGATAGATATCTCTCTCTAGAGGAGATATAGAGATATAATATATATATATCTCTCTAGAGATCTCTCTCTATCTCTATCTCTCTATCTATAGATCTATATCTATATATCTCTCTCTATATATATATATATATCTATATATATATATCTATATATATATATATCTCTATATATATATATATATATATATATATATAAAATGATCGTTTGAACCCTTTGACGCAGATGGCCGCACCAAGAGTTTGAGGAATTAGGGAAGGGGTGGGGGCAAAGGGGGAAATTCGCTATTCTATGAAGCTTTAATCAGATTAGCTGGTATGCTCTTGTGCATTGTTTTCTAGTTGATTAAATGAGGCTCCAACTATAGTGCAAGCGCAAACCGCAACTGGACGTGTTAGATTTAGGCTACATTAAAATCATGGTCGGCTCAAGAATACTGTCAGCAGCACTTTTGAATGTATTAATGAAGAATACATATTTAAGGTTGCACATAAATCTGCAGGTTGTGGTACATTACAGAGAGCAGAAAGGTAATTCGTTCGATAACGGACCATATGTTACATCGTCTTAAATTTAACTACACGCACCAAGGAGGAAAATTTATCTAAAATAATTAAAGCTGTGAATAATTAGAAATAAATTAAAATCAATGTAAACTGTAACATGACAGCACACGCAAAATGAATCAATATATCTACAAGGACGTCAACTGTGTGTAATCCTATAAATTCTGGCCAACAACTTGTTCAATTATATCATTTTTAAAGATCGGATGGAAATTATACGTATGGAGGTAAAGTGGCCTTGGCGGAACGGATCGTATTAGCCCTGAATCTGATACTTGTAACTATATGTTTACTCTACCAGGTATCACTGGTTTTCTAGTGCATTGTTTGAATTCTCTGTGCACAATTCCTTCAACAATGTAAATAATTAAGCAATATTCATAATGGATCACTGGACAAACATCGGGTTTTCTTATCACCATTATGAAAACGCCTTGACCACTTAAGGAATTGCTAGTTTGATATTTGTCAGTGAACAATATGACTACTGGATTTTCATGGCGCGCTGGAGCTCATTTACGATAACATGAGATTTAGTTATACAATAAATATTGATCTCATCTAAAGATTGCTCTCTCAGGGAATAACCCAACCGACGGTAATGGCCCCAATTGATGAATATGACGCATTGCAAACCACAATACAAGGAATGATTCAAATAACGAGATACATGACATCGGATTAATGTTTGGTAGTGATTGGCATGTTTACAATTGAACTATTACTATAGCGGGTAAATCTTACCCTCAAGGATGTGATATTGACACATTATAATTATTGTTTCATCTTACGCAGCGGAAATTCACCACTATTCAATAGCAAATATGCGTTCGTACAACCCAGCGCTGTTTATTTATGCTTATCAGACGTCAGTGGAATGATAAACAGTGTAGCATCAGAGTTCACTGTGAATTCAGACATAAAAAAATGGAACCCGGTCTGCGGCGTTAAGCATCAAATATCATTTTAACCAATATAAAATACAGCAGGCGACGACAGACTCAAAAGATGTCACAGTTAGGTACCACCTGAAGCATAAAGAACTGCGTTGTTTCAGAGTTTGTTGACGTATAAGTAGAAATAGCCCAAAGCGCACTGTGATTCCTTCCACTAATCATCTGAGAAAAACAAGCATGTTTATTTATCTTCCTTTACGCAAGATAAATTTTGTTGGGGTTTGTGCTTTCTTCACACCTTGGATGACAGAATCCTACAGCGAGTGGTGTTATTGATCTCTCAGATACTGAACAAGTGCACATTAGATGACGTCTGATATGCTATGAGATGTCTTCATGATAGTTTGCAGCCGTTTCTGTTGCCATAATGTCACGTGTTGCCTCGCACCTCATTGATGTTATCAACCCAAACCACAGTCAATCGTTCTAGCGGAATACAATAGCACTGTAATTGCCACGCGAATTTGAAGACCATCGTTAAATCACATGATACTTATATAAATCGGCTGCTTCCAAGAACATTTGGTTGCAGTTAAAATGCAAGGCACGGTGGCTCTTTACATATCCAAGTACAAAGTAATGAAGTGGAGTGTTTTGTATGCACGACACTTGCAACAAAAGCACTTAGTTAGCTTCAAAGCCCGGGGTATTCAAATCATTTGTACTGTTAATTACCAATCGATTTCATGATGACCTTCTATATACATCACTCATGTTTGTGTCCAAAGAAACAATTCCGTGTGCTATGACAAACCAAATGAGAGGCATAACATTGTCTGTGTCATGGTAGCAATTATTGCCTCCGAAACGGATTCTAATCTATTTTGGGTAACTGATTACTTGATGTTTTGTTCCCGCGGCTTGTGAGCAAATGTTTGTGAATTAAGCAGGATTCCATCGCGAATCGTACAATTAGTAACAAAACAGGAGCTATGCAAGATTCAATTTAATATTGCAGTGGTATCCATTGGCTAGCCATTAAAGCACATCCGCACTGGAGATTCCGCAGCATCCTCCATCAGATTGTCCATCAATGCGTTAGCCCATTTGTGTCTGTTTTCATTCTGGGAGGTTATGCTACTACTGATAGTGTCATGGATAACAATGTCTTGGTAAATGCCGATTTTGATAATCCATTGTCGAAATGAGTATATAGTTTCTACTGAGGCACGAACGAGAATACCTCAGGCGGATATTATGCCTAATATTCTCGCGGTGCGCTTGAAGATGAAGGAGCACAGGAATATAAACTGACCATGATGTATCGCTAGAGGCATTGCAGGTGATCAGCGATACCATAAGTAAGTAAATAGGAACAGACAGACATACCAATATATGGCTCGCCAGGATTATAGCATTGATGTGGATTTGGTTGCGCATGCGTTGACTCTTAACATGTCTGTGTTTGTACTGATGTCGTGTAGGTGAATGTCAGCAGGATGGTATCTAATATATTTTGTTACTATGCACGCGCTCACAAGCCAGATGTTTTCCATATAATGGAAACAGCCTTCAATATTCTTAGCTGTAATGATATAAAATCGTCAACCTCTATGTACGTTAAGGAAGTGTTAAGACATCAGCATGACGTTATTATTTTGGTTAAAGTCTTATGCAGAAAAGTATTTGCTTGTGACATTAGTGTTGTATCTATGGCTGAAGCTAAAAAGATTTAATTTAGCATGGTATGACTCGATCTGTTAAGTGGCATATTATAGCCAATCGTAATGTCATTAAATAGGTACTTGGAATTCACCGTTGTATAGAAACACAGAAAATATTAACATAAAACGAATGCCATTGTGTCATATACATGTCAACACGATTTCTGGGTCAAACATCAATTACCTACTGCTTTATATTCTGCCCTTTCCAGGTTATTGAAGCGTATTATACATGTTAGGAAAGATGATGTGGCTCTAATTACACAACGTACTGTTCAGCTGCAGCTGTTTGCGACATTGTTCAGCGTTTTTGTAGGCGTCTTAGCGACAGCCGCATTGTGATTCAATTAAGAAGCGAGTACATGAGTGATTCAATCACGCCATTATGTCGTTGTGCTGTCCAAGACCTTTTCATCTACGAACACCACACATATGGTTACTGCTTAATGCTGGGAATATATTGCTCTAATCACATTTATGCGATTGAGACACATCATGCAATTAGGCTTTACGAGGTTAGGCGATGTCTGGCGCTAATCATTGTCATCAGAGAGGCGGCAGCTGTCTGATCTATGCCGATGTATGCGTTCTCAGCGAGATGCTAAGTTAAGAATAAGCATATTCTGTTGGATCCGGTGAACATCGAATGGTTTAGCAAACATCAATTTTGACACCATGTAGAGCTCTGATACAAGCTGACCAATGAACACATCGCCATTGGTTTGAATTACTTTATACTCTCAACTACGCTGTTTTATTACTATTTTCAATGTGGAGCATGTGAATCGACTACATATAGTCACAGCTACCACCAATAAATATTAATTGACACAATGCCAAGGAATATTTGGGAATGAGAGTATTGATGATGACTCACAGCGATATCAGCACGCCACGAGCTGCACCCAGACATACCATTGCTGTCTCAGTTGGCGTCAGTATTACGATAAAGCAAATTATTGGCAGCAAATATGGCAATTGCACCTAAGTGCATCCTTACGGGCTTAAGATTGTCATGTTTGGAAATGTGCTGTGAAGCAGCGAATGAGCCCTTTGTTAATAAATGTTAACTTTATTAGTTATGATCCGACGATAAGCGGGCAAGATTTTGGCACCAGATTATGGTAAGTGTATGTGAGCCGAGTAATGTGCGTTATCTGGCCTATCTGTGCTGGGATAGCTGATGAACTGTCCGGCAGTGATAATTTGATATAAGGTACACTTTATGATAACCTCACAATATCCAGCAATCATTCATCATCAGTAGGAAGTAATAAAGCATTGTGATGAGCGGACGATGGTTAACGACGATACAGAATATGTTGTACATCACGCTAAAATCCTCAAGTAGGTATCGTATACTATTTGTTTTCTGCACTATCAGGTAGTAATAATCTTAGACATTGCTCGAAGGATTTGTGCCACATGAAGTGGTTTCAAATTATACATCATGGAACATATTGCACGACTCAACATCTATGTTGACTGATTTACTAATGGATCGACTGAGAGCAAGAACTGTTTGTGTCACGTACCAGCCAGCGCATGAGCACCAACTACTATTTCGCACACGCTTACCTGTTGTTGTGAAAATACAGACCTCTGTTAGACACTATTAATGTGATCATCCGTCAAATTGAACACGGCCAGAAGTCATTTTAAGACCCTTAATATCGCTCAAGTTGTCAAATAATGCTTTAGCAGTGTTATTAAAATATACAGTCCTACAGGAGTATTGTATTAATATAGCTGTTGCTACTATATGCTAACATGGCCAATCGCTTTCCCGATTTACAATTTACTAAGACGTTATTCCACAGCAAAGCAAATAATTAACGATGGATGATTTTAAATTGTTGCCAGTATTTGGGATGTGCATCGCAACCGAGGATAATGTTATGATACGGAACATATAACAGGCAACATCCTCTACAAACTTCATGATTGATTCTGACTTTGGTAATGTTGAGCAACCTAGTACTGACTTAATATGGAAACTAAAACATGCATATATGTAAGTAGTGAATTTGCCGATAAATGGAAAGAATACCTAACCAGTCGGTAGGTGTTGTGCATATCACGCTTTGCAATAGATGTAAATATATTATGCCACAGACCTTCCGTTTGTCTACCCGAATAAGCTGATTTCATGTATTGTATTGGAATGGTGCCAAACAAATGTGCGACTTCAATTGCTTTGTTTCAATAACTGCTAATGCTTCACGCATAGATTGTTACATCCTGCTGTCTCAGCGTAATACGTCCGAGTAACTGAGTACAGAGTTGTGGTTTAATTGCATTTGTTCACATAAGCACACAAAAGCATATTTTAGTAATGTTGAGGTTGACTGCAGCAATTATAAATCTATCGTCTATACGAACAATGTTATGGTTGTTTTGGTAAGTCTCCTTAATATGAAGTTCTATTGCGCTTTTTTTGTCTCCGCTGAATGGCACGCTCATTCTTAGTATTTTCCCTAACTTGATCGTGTTGTATAGTATATTTACTGTGTGTCTCTCTCCGTATGAATCTTCTGTATGTGTTTCCATATGTTCTCGTATTATTTTCGTGTGTCTGATGCTGCCGTATTTATAGTGAAAGATGGGGGTGGCTTGATGTGGTGAGCTCTGATTGGCTAATCGGGTGCTTGGGGTCATTTTGACTGACGCAGCTTTAACTTGAGACCTAACGGGTCGATGTTAATTGTTATGGGTATTGACGGGATTCGACAGTTTACTTCAAATAGTTGTACTTACTAAACCGGGACAATTAAATTTGGAGACTGACCCGTTCGGAACATTAACTTAAAAGGATTCCAATGGTTTATGTAAATTGGACGACACTTATCAGGAAATGTTGAGGATTAATATTGACAATACAGGACTAAGATTCGTAAAGCTGTTGACAGCAACTTCTAGTCGATGTCACATTGTCTCATTATGCACACGTAAGATTGCAAGATTGCACTTTCTCTCTTATGTACTTTGTTTGTTGTATGTAGATTAATATCATTAACTTTTCTGATAAGCTGATAGGCACTATCAATGGTTGAGTAGTCAAGTATATTTCAAAACATTCAATTGAAACCAAAGGATGATATTTGCAGGAATAAGGTGATGTAGCATTGTACATATTTCGATTAACTCGAACCAACAAGTTTTTACATTTATTATATTTCTAATGTATCTCTAATAGTACACAGCTTCTAAATTAACACCCTATCTAACATAGATTTATCTGACCTTTCCTGGTGTATTCTTATCATCATATTTTATTATCACCATGTGAGATATTCATTATAAATACATAATTAATTGTTGCGCAAAACGCTCTTGTCGGGATCTACTGTTGCAAGCCAGTGAGTGAAACAGAGCGGTTGCAGTCATTATGCTAACCACAGTGTTCATCAGTGTATTCTATCTACAACTGTTGTGTTTGGCCCGAAGATGGTATGACTACACAAAGCCATGGGATTCATATTGTATGTACCATGCAATCGTGTCTTAGGAATATATATTTTGTATATTCATTCTGTAATGCACATTACACGAAGCGAACGTTGACGTTTTTATTGATATCCAAGTTGCACGGGCTATGTACAACTTATTTGATGTTATGAACACGATGCTGTCCACAACATTAGATTGCTTTATATAATAAAATATAAAAAATGTCTTAAAAGAATCACACACTTTGGAATCATTTGAAGCAATATGTACATTCTGTTTGCCCTGTTTGATGAAATTTAATGATATAAAGCGACGCATGCTGGTGATCGTAACATGCGAGAAAAGCAAGTGTCATTCACCAAGTACATGCAGTCATCAGGTCAGTCATGTGGCAGTTTATACTACCATGATAATACTTCATCTGTTGCTGATAATTATTTAAAGTAGGCAAAAATGGTAAACTCCCTAATTTCCATGGTGCTCACGAGCGCACATATGCATCCAGATAGTTCTAATATAACGTCAGCAGAGCATTTTATTGTATATTTGATGTTCAAGCATACTTTGTATGTGAAATCTGCACGAATACATAACGTATATTTGGTCCTTTTCCGTCAACACTTTCTGAAGTGTCAACTCTTTACCGTTATACCGACCCCTGGCTTATTGTTATGTCTTGTTATGTTTGTTTGCTACGCATGCTAATAATAACCATCGTACCCAAGTTCCTGTAATGGCGTTGACGTTTACTTGCAGTTGCTGGCGGCATACAAAATACTCCTACATGACACCACACAGGTGGTATGATATATTAATAATTTCATGCGCATTACGGTAAATACAGAACTAAAATGCGTCGTTTTCCTGGAGCATAATACAACGGACCAGTAATGCCTTTTGTTTTTTGATACGACTCGCGTATTAGCCATGGCTAGCTATTTTGTGCACCGCAAATCGTCCTTTGTCGGGCAAATGCAAAATTGGCTATAATGGCTAATCATGGCCAAGGGAATTATTGAACTCACTCTCGATTGCGATAACATCAGAGCAATCTCGGCATCGCTGGAGCTTAACTATTAAATTTGCATATTTCCTTAAATAGAGTAGGTCTTAACGAAGTATTATAGAGGCAAACATGTGCAGTTATCTTCAGATTTATTCCATTCGGTTCGAAGAGCACGAAATAAAGATCAGGTCAACGAATCTGAATTGCCCTTAGTAATGGACATTTAATAGGTAATTGCTGTTGTGGTTGATATATTGACCGGTCCAGGGGCGGTATGTGTAGCTTGTTATTCACAGTTCAATTAATATAATTGAATCTTGGAAATAAATATACTCTTCTGTGGTGCTATGGTATGGCGTAAAAATCCCATAAAACTTGTCGATTGGTCGCTTAGATGACGCAATACGTAGTGTTCTTGATTCCCTCTTTTAATTATTAGATTAGATGAACAATATTTGATAAGAACACGTCAAGCTGAATGTGTTATTCACTTGATTGAGTGTAAACGCACTGAATCCTGTGGCTGATTAATCTCACGAGAGTTATAATACTGCATTAAATTAAATGTTAACAGCGCATCATTAACAGGCTGTGGGATAATGCTTCACGTGATTGTAAATTAAGGCATGACAGTTTCTGGTTCACCATTTTGCCTAAAACTGTTCGCAGCGTTATGATTAGTAACGTAGTCTCTATTAGGTTTAAATCTAATCATGAGATGCATTTTTAGCAACTAAGTGATGCTGATTTACACCTAGATATGTCTGAAAAAGGAAGGCTCATATTGGTTCTATACTTAATGCACAGCACTCGTGATTGTATCTTTTACTAACATTCATCGACCCGTATCATTGACCATGAACGCCTTTCAAATGCTGTACTTGTCTGAATGATTCGTTCATAGGTGTAGAGTAATACGGTTACATTGTGAACTGAATTTGTATAACGTATGACTCTATGTCTGTAATGTAGTAAACTTCTATGATGACAGTAGGTTTTCATTGACATATGAAAGAAAACATCTGGTTTTAGCTTGAGACCATGTGGTATAAAACATCCAGCAACATCTATGTAATAACCCCGCGCCACAAATGCAGACAATTACAAGGATATTGCTAAGCTAGGCATTAGCAAAACACTGAAACATTCTTGATAACTGGGCAGCAATAATTGAGCACAATTTATCTAAGTGACCATAAGAGCCACCTTATTAGGGAATTGCCAACGTATAGCGAGTAAGATAAATATGTTATACCTTGGCGTCAGGCACTCCCGAAAACTCATGAATAATTCATTATTGAAATTGCAGTGCTGGGCGTATTCCAGGAGGAGGCGGAGTCATTTGGCCCTACATAACGGCTATTGACAGCGCGTTGCCTGCATTGCCTCGACAGACACGACCAAGGCAGCACGCCGGTGAGCCACAGCAGCAGCAGCAGCCCATACATTGTTTTCTACGTGCCAGCAGCGCTTAAACTATTTCTTAATGGATTGACACCCTGATCGGCGGATTTTCGGTGGATATCGTCCAGCGATACAATGCGTACATTTGCCATTCTTTGCTTCGTCATGGGCTGGTCGTACTATATGTTTGTGGTTGAAGCAAATGATATGAACATAGATCCCGGAGACTCTACGGAATCTCGTAGCAGGTAACAGAGGTTAATATCAATTACATCCTGCCATTGTTTGTGCAAAAAGAAAATTAAATATCGTTATCCTTATCTGATAGATGTAGTACGCATGACGAGGCCCGCGAACATGAACGATGGAGAGGCGTCTGGTGTTCTCAGGATACATCCTCACATTACCTTGTATCTTCCTGGCATTTCTCACGCTGGTTGTATTCTGTTTGCCACCAGAACGTCCGGACAGAACAGGCCTAGGTAATTAGTTTATACTTAAATATTAACACGATAATATGGATATGGTTTATACACAGATCAATGAAGCTAAACGCATTCATGAAAGTAATGTATTGCAACTAGGTTGTCTATATTTTTGTCACAGGCATGAGTATGTTTGCCAGTTTTCTCTTCCTCCTACTCATATTGGTTGAAACCGCTCCACCAACAGCCGCTTCCGTCCCCAAGCTTGGTATGTAATAAACAATGCTGTAGACCACAACAATGGGTGAATTGTCAACACAGTTTTCTGCTCTAGGTTTATACTTATGTTTCAACATGGTACTCATAAAGCTGTCGGTTTGTAAACGAACAAAAATACCGACCAAAAGCATTGTGTGAAGTAAGAAACGTTTTGTTGTAGGTTTATACTATTGTTTCAACATGGTCATCATAATGCTGTCGATCTTTCGTTGTGAACGTCAACAAATTAGGAGATGGCCACACTGCAATGCCGAGATGGATAGAAGTGGTACGATGATGGGTCATATGAGACCTGGTTCTGAGCCAGATTAATTTTCTTGATTAATACTTGTCATCTTTATAATAAATGCTTATTTTTGTCATCTGTGTAGCTGGCTATCGAAATTTTAGCAAAGGTGTTCCTTGTCAATAGTGGGAACTCACAATGCTGCTCCAAACCAAGTCACAACCAGTTGGAAACCGCTTTGGACGATTTGCCCTGCTTGACACACGATCAACCGAATAGCAAAGTAACACACGCATGCAGTGTGTTGCCCAATAAACCACTTTGCGAAACGTCTGCAACAGACAGCCTTGGTACGCTTCTTCGTGAGCTTCAGCTTCATGTGTCCGACATTCATCACATCATGGTCAAATTGATGGAAAAAGAAGATCAAAAGTTTAAAGACAGTGAAAGGTTTGTGAAAGGTGGAAGTAAGTGGCGAGTATTGGCTGCTGTCTTGGATCGATGTTTTCTGTTGTCATATTGCATTGGAATAGTATGGTCTCTGTTTGTGCTGTTCCCATGGCCAGAGAAACTTAACAATAATTAACCGGTTCACTTGAACAACATTAAACGCAGATGAACTTTCAACCAATATCCACAGGCTAGCATATTGTTCACTATAGCAGGTTAAATCAAATAGGATTATTTCCATGTACATAGTACATACACTTCATGCTGCAGATCCAACAATAAAGTATAACCACTATGGGTTTCGGTTTATGTTAATTGCCATTGGCATCAAAGCTCAATATAGCACTATGAAACATCCGCTTCGTTAGGTGTGCAATATATGATTTATGTTAATCCGACCACTATCCATCATACTGTTGTAAAATATCACATGTCATGATTTAGCCTGTTGTAAGTTTACTAGGGATATTTTACATCAAATTACAAAATATATTTAAACGCTACTGAAACACTTCACAAACCTTTGTCTTTTAGCATTGAGTGTTTTTAAATCTTATATACCTCAATTATGTGTAGGAACTACCTAATATAAGCCCATTATCATTACCAGCAGCTTGTCATACAGTAGTAAAGCCTTATTAAAGACTAGTGGCAGATAACTGAAAGAAGCTAAGCTGGGTTAAGTTGAGTAGCCCCTAATATCCTTTGACGATCATGCAACTAGCATTTCGAAAAGAAATTCCACAAATAAATATTTCCCCCATAACATGGTGTCATTACGTCTTATTTCAATGTTGCGGCCATCCTCTGTTACATTATTCTTCCACTCCATCCAAAGCACAACACAACCCATCCTTAACCAAGGCACTCACATCCGATGCACCACATAACCTTAAGCACTGCTGCTGTGAAAGCCCACATACGTAATTGTTGGACACTTTTTCATATGCATTCACTACATCAATGTCTTTCAACGATCATTATCAGATATTGTATACTGATGCTGTGAGATTTCACTTACCTAGCCACTGGTGCAGAAACAAGTGTCTAATGTCATCTTAAACAACGTTTCTACCTTTCTTTAATAAGGCAGATAATAGCAGCTTTTGTATGTTTTAGAGACTTTCTCCCTTCATTTGTTAATGTTTGATTGCCTCATCCAAGGCAATTTCGAGCCATTATTGCCATTTTCTAACGCACAAGCTGTAATGACAGCTTTTTGTGAGATCGTAGATCGGATCATGCGGTTGAATAGTAATTGTCAGACTCCCACTGAATAATTTGTCAGCTTCTTAGGGCAATTTGATAGTATACACGACATGTTCAATTAGATGCGGGGCAGCCAACCCGGTTACTTCTTTTCCTTCATTGCCAAAAAGTCAAGTGCGTCTCCTACACCGAACTGTTCAACGAGGACATTTGCAAGTGCTATGTTACTTGATTATTCATTCGAGCAAGGATGAAATAGCCGCAGATAACCTTACGACTAAGCAGAATGTATGCAAACGAATGGCCCTCTTGAAATAGGGTAAGCTAATTGCTTGAGACCGGAGCACATAAATATGTATAGATATATATATATTAAGAAATAAATATATATATATATATATATATATATATATATATATATATATATATATATATATATATATATATATATATATATATATATATATATATATATATATATATATATATATATATATATATATATATATATATACACACACACACACACACGATTATTTCGATAAGTCATAATTGCTGGTACACGCAATATGTGTCTCACTGCTATTGTACAGTGTAATTATATAATGAATTTAAGTCAAATATGAATATTGATTCATTACTGTACCGACTGCAGTACGACTGTATTTCCCCGGTTCCCACCTTGACCTAAGTCACTCCCCAAACAAAAGGTGTAATTG
>CM067352.1:33403912-33456412 GCA_034190875.2 Urechis unicinctus | reverse complement strand
CATTCAACACGAGGAGTAATAAGCCGAGTGTTGGGAAGCGTACACTGGAGATCGAGAACAATGCAACACAATACGCCTGCTATTGGCGAGGATTAATATCATGTCGGGGGATCTGCGAACTTAAGTCCACTCATAAGACGGCACTTCACTGTTGTAGATGAAAACAGTCTTTAGATAGTTAGAGTGTGATCACGCTTTTAGAAATAATTCAGAACATGGATCCGGAAACGCTGACCCAAAGGGATATTCAAGTTTATTCGAAGCCATGATAGTTCTCGTTCACCGATGCCCGCAGTATATCAACACCCTAAATGATAAAAGTTTGCACTCGTATTGATTCGTTCAACATTGTGTGGTTGTATTTATGCAGGGCAGTCATAGCTGAGTTCACCCCAGTGCACAAGAGCCATCGGATCGTGTAAACAAGATACAGCATATAGTTGCTTTTGCAATCTGTCATAATAGTCCATATTGGCAAAGATAATCTAAGCCCATGATTTGTGCTTTTCTATTTTGATTGAAACGATACAATGCAATCCATCAACATGAATGTTATGTTTTGGAAGATGCGTCGATCGATAATGACATAGTAAACAGCTATGTTGGCTGATGTTGAGTGTCATTAGTACATTATGCCACAACCGTGTCCATCGTCATAACGTGCCCCTCTCAGTCTAACCCCCTTTGCTCATACATACCCCATATTTAACAGCCACGCCCACCCCCCAGTCCTCTGACCAGGCTACGGCATGTCCGATGAGAATTGTGATAGCGTGCCGTTGAGGAAATCGTTTTAACCTTTAAAAATGGGTTTTACCCTGGCCTCTGAGCTCGACACTTCTGTCTCCATCTTTTAGGCAAAGTTCCATATTAAATTCTAAAGTCATAGTTATCAATAAAGTTTAAGTTTCTTCTAAACCCTACGCCTGAAGTTCGTCTTCAATCATCAACATCCTCAAGCGCGTGTCGCACATCCCACACCACAGATTGCAATACGACACTGACCATTGCAATTCTCAGAATGACTCCTGCTCTTCTGCGTGCTCACTGTAGCGATAAAAGGCGTGTATCGGGACGATGGATGTGAGTTACTTGCACCCAATCACAGAACGTGCTATTATTCATTGCACCAGCAGTAATTCGGCAGCGGCTGGATAATATACCCAAGTGCCTACAGCACTTTAATGAGCTACTTGCCAATAGTATATTACTATATTGTTAGCTGACCAACGAACAAAAATAAAGCATGCATTGAATAATTGAATTTTCGGCATAAGTAGACTTCAATGGCAATTGTCGTGCAAAGGTTTAATGTTGCAAATGTCTTTTCTGCTAAGATGTGAAGTTAAATTGCACGTTAATAAACTACAGATCTGAACGCCAGCTTGTAATGTATTTTCGCATGTTTTTAAATCATTAATGCCTGTGGTATAGGTTGATGTTATCAGCATAATGTCGTTAATCACCTTGCGACAGTTCCGCGATTTTTTCGTCACACAGTATTCTTAACCTGAACGGTACATTCACTGTCCTACATGACAAACCTTTACGACGTAAGAGCGGTTGGGGCTATTTGATAGTTTTGGTTGGTCGGTTTTATTGCAGCGAATTTCCAACCTACTAGCTGGGTTGAATAACCCATATACTCAGACAATGGGTAAATGATGGTTGTTAACACCGCTAGGAATACCTCAAGCACTTGTGGTTTTGCTTCAGTCGTGTTGGACCGGAAAGATTAATGCGTTCTGTCTTTACCCGGATGACCAAGAGACTCTGCTCTTAACCAGAGTCTTATATCCCGCAGAGATTGATCATGCAACCATATAATCCACAGCGTCTGAGAGGTAAATTTTCAAAAAGCCATCTTTCTGACTATGTTAAGACGACTGAATAAGTGCGCATGTTATGAGAAATTATTTTCGGGTATTATCGCTCAAACTCATACGGGATTTAGCTTCGAATGTCTAATAGTGCCAACTTCGAGCCAAATTTGGTATTTATAAAGGTTAGAGACAAATCTGTATTTGCGCTATATGAATAATCAATTTCACGGATTGAATTTGACTTTGTGAAAGTTATGTCTATGTGTAGTCAGAAATCGGCTGCAAAAGTGTCTTACACTGCTTAACGTTGATTGTATGAGACAACAAAGCCTACATTCATCAATCACTCTTTTAAGTGACACTTTAAAGAAGGTATACTCAAGAAATCATTGCTCATCTTGATTAATCTCTTACCAAAAGGGCGCTTTGTGCTTCGATATTTATGAGGCGAAGTAAGAGTCAGCGAAACAGTTCATGGAGTTTGGTCTTCGACTACCATGAACCGTCATGTATAGCCTCAGCATTATAAAAAGAACTTTTGGCATCGCTTTTGCATTGGTCATGCTGAAAAATGTAATTATCATGGATGACAATGGAAAGAAACCAGGTAGTTAACGTTTACGTTACTGCATAGGTAGCAACTGGCAGGACATGTATATTTGTACACTGATGGTAATCCATCCGTCCATGGTACGGATATTTGATTGGTCAGCGCAACCATCTTAAACTAGAATGTCCATTGTCAGAAAGTACACTTGCATTTAATATTAGTCACTTACGCCGTCAATTAAAAACCACATGACATTATACTCTTTACTTGAATACATTATTAGGCAAAATTGTGACTCTTGTTATGCTGATAAGCTTCAGTCATTCTGTTATATAACAATCCACGTTGGCAACATTTAACACACACTTGGTAAAGCAATGAAGATGATTTGTAAATGGCCAATGGTTCGAGAGAGTTGATCCATCCAACGTTCAGGCTGTTAACTAACTCGTAACATTTACGTATCAACATACATTCGTATCAGAAAATAACCTGCATAACTAGGTGTATGACTGAATTGACGCAACACAATAACTTGATGCACATGCTTTATTCAGTTCTTCTAATCCCAATCATCAATACTTCCACGGCATCGAGTTGAATCCAGCACGAGGTGCACGAGTGAGTCTCTTTAGCAATCTCTGTAAGTTACAGTCAGTGGCGAATGTGTTTGTCATAGCTGTAATGGATGTATAATTTATGAATCAAAATATTGACCAATTTGTCTTAAGGATTACAGACACCAGAGCATTACATGAATAATCAAGATGGTGGATAATACATCGAAACAATGCTGTAAATTTATCACATCACCCAGTTAATCTTCTTCCTCGGCGCCACGTATAACATATTAAAGACATGGCACTTGCATGAAAATTGACTGTTTAAGGGGGTTGCAGGGCTATGATATCATAACAGAAACACAATTATCGGTCAATCTCAATTGCATTTATTGCACGAGTTAAACATCCGCAGTGTACATCAGTATATATTAATTTATGTCGACTGATGAAATAACAAACAGGAACCATTTCACTTGGTAATAGGATGAGTGCGAGCATTGTTCAACCTTTCCCTTAAGGGCAGTCAGTTTGATTAATCGCATTTGAACCGTTTGATCCGTGTTAACATCACAACATGTCTCAAATGGTATAACTGATCACAGGCTATGAATAGCACGTATGTTATTGGCCTACAACTATAATTTACAAGATTGTTAGTTATGGTTATTTCGTCATGGTCATTAACATCATTATAGTCGTGATCATGTGATCTATATAATAATCATAATCATCGCTGCTTGATGCATATGTGAGAAAAACAGCTATCTACAGAACAGCATCACAAACCCTTCTTTTTCTATGTTAACGCTGCAATTACATCACTCTTGACGTATATGAACCGTGATAATATAAATCTTGATTGGTGACGATCGTATACTGTTATTACCTTGCATTTACTGTATGTTACTAGGGACCACGTATTAGTTATAAACAATGAAAGTGATTGGGTGGGGTCGTCATACATGTGAAGGTGTCGCATCTAGCGTAAGCAATCATGTTGCAGAAACGTTTTGGATTGTTCCTCAACTACTATGTGTGTTATGTTATAACTGACATCGATTTAGACATGAATCACATCAAACGATGGATCTAATCGTGAAAGATATATTCAGAATATGCGAGTAATTGATTAACAATACGCAGCTGTATCCACCCAACAACTGCAAGGCCTAAGATACCCACTATAGGGAGTTTTTCGTAGCCCTTTAAATAGATGGCATGAAAAAAAGATTATTTTCCGTGACCTACATAACAGGATGCGGAAAAACAATGGTTTTATTTGAAAGAATGGGTACACCGTTGCTAGCCCAGCACTTGGGATACACCCGCCAACAATGCTCAGTGACATACCGTTACCCTTGAAAACTACACCCCCATCGCACGTATGTCTACCCAGCAAATGTGTTGGGAACCTAAATTAACCCAGTCTTCTGCCGTCAGTTTATAGGCAAGATTTCCCATCAGTGAGTACCTCACCGTATTCTAGTTACATTCTTACATAATCATACACTTTGGTAGGCAGCTGACTCCACTTACTGTGCAGTGCGTTTAAATAAAAACGCATAGCCCGTGCTATAGCGACAGGCGGATGACGTCGGTATATATCAACAACATTTTTAAGAAATAGTTATGCGACATTAGCTTGACCATCCGTTCAGTGAACTCACATGCTGTACGGACAGTTCTTCACTAAACATTAGTATGCACAGTTTGATTCCAAGTTAATCACTGTGATTGTCGAGATCAACTGATGTGAATCTAAATAAGGCGGGATAAGTAGTGGAAATAGCGGTAATGTCCTAACATAATTGTCATTGGTTCATGAATGTTTTTCTGCACCTTCCACGCTCCTGATTAGAAGAAAATGGTCATTGTCAAAAAATTAATTCTTGCGGGAGAAAATCAGGCGAGCGATGAGCAAGTGAGGAAACCATGTTACATTCGTTGAGAAAATGTTATTTCCCTTGCCGGATGAGGCCAAATACGTGCTTGGAATTCAATGTAGAATGTGAAATGTTGTGTTATCAATCATGGTTGTTTCAAGGAGTGTTCTACATTTATAACAACACAGAGCTCTTCATTTGTAAGAGAGTGATGTCTGTGACTGCATCGAGGATGTTTTATTGCGCGTCAATTATACCGGTGACTGGGTGTATTTTAACATTTGCCAATACTCCCTCTTCCCCCTGGCACCGCAATATTGTTTGCCTGCACAGCCTAGCTATGATCATAGTTTACAGGCAAATACGCCGATGGCTTTACACATTTATGGGTGAATCGACAGTCAATCACGATTATATTGCTCATAATTCAGCCCAACCGAAATCGGATGGATGTTAATAACGCATTACTACGCCTCTCGTGCCTTCGGGTGTTTATTTCAGCGGACACAAGTGGAGGGACAATGTATGTGATCTGCTGCAGCACAAAATGTCCATAAGGCACATTTGCATAGCTCATGTCGAGCAGCAATGTGAATATTATGCGCAAAGGCCTACTACAACTCACCGAGATTATGTTGCATATTTCGCTGTATATCTTGGCAGGAACATCGAAAAAGATATTATATATTCTTACTCAGTAGATAAACTTATATTATCATATCCTTTAAAATGTGATATGCCTTCCTGCTAGCCATGCAGGATTGTTATTTCTCAAGCTTGTTTTCATCGCACATACTTATATTTTACTGTCGATCGATGAAAGCATAAGAGGATATTAATAATTAGCAAGAATAAGGGGGCTCATGTTTGCATTGCGTTAGCGGCAACTAAAGGCCGAAAGGCCGCAGGTTGGAATCAGTTATAGGTGAAAACAATGCAAGCTCTAGGATTCTACTGAGGTACTTAAGTCGGTAATGTGCATCTTTAGTGTTACTTTTCAAACAAATGGACAAATATGTAGAATTGCACAAATAAAACATTATTGTTATAGTGATACGTGATAGAATAACCAACACCGGTTTCCGATTTGTCTCTGTTGCGTAACCCTATATAAGAGGACAAAAGATGTGTGTTTTTGATACTTTCCAAACTTTAAGTGCCTTCTTAATATGGTTTTGCAGTGAGGCAATTTAAGTTTTTAGATCATTCCGACATGATGCAAAGTTTACCTGATTATCGTTTCCGGTTGCACAATCTACATACGTGACCAATTCGTAATGGGTAGCCAATAACAACTATAAAAGAACCTTATCCACTTTTTGTGTTGTTGCGTTAATGTTGCAGGGCAGAACTTGAAACCGGAAAAATGGAAGCTGTTGGCTTTTACCCAGATGTCTAATAGACTCATTTTTGCTAAGAACCTTCTTTCGTAACGCATAGATTAGAGCGTTCAACCATATAACCTACGATGTGTCACTGAGATATTCACAGCTGTCACTTTTATCTGGATATTTAGGAGAACACGAAGGTAATTGTCAGAATATCAATGGTCAGCAAATACACATGCATTTGATAAAAGTCTCGTACGCTGCAAATAACATTATATAACATAGGTGATTAACTTTACATGTATACATGATTCAACATTGTTATCGCGCCATTAGCGTCTAATACTAGGTCATGATGACTTTTTTCAGTGGATCCGGGCATGTGATTTTTTATGCGTGATTAGTTCAAATTATGCGGTCACATCTATTGTTGGGTGACCTAAGAAGAAAAGGCTTTCTATAGATAACACGATGAAAAGAACGGCTAAAAAATAGAAATAACCTATTTTTTATAACTATTTTCTGAGGTAATGTGTGAGTATTGTGCGTTTGGTTGCCATGTAACAACAACGACTCAGAGCGCGTCCTTGACCTGGTGACGTCTAAATAGCACGAAGACATTAATTTTTTTTGAAAGGGGTCAATTGCCTTTGTCGTTATTAAAAATGTTCACAAAATGACTCTTGACAATTTTTACATAACGTGAGTGCACAAATCAGCGAGTAACGCAATACTTGGTGCTTTATATTAATTCAAACCACGCATTAATGTTGCAGTGAATGTAAGGCCCCTTCATTTATATCAATGAAGAGACAAATCTAATTACCATGCCAACGTCAGCAACAATATCCATAGTTTCCACTCATTGTGGTAGAACATTTGATAAGACCTGTTACAGTAAAGACAATGAGATGCTACAGCATTACATTCATCCATTATATGCGACGACATAATGGCAATTAATGTCAGCCCAATTAAGTAATGTTGATCGGTTTAGCTTTTTGATTCAGTGCGTTACTCTTACAACGTGGCACGTCAAAGGAATAAACAACAGCTCACTGCAATGGCTGCCTTATAGATATAGTGTGGAAATGAGAAGGGGTGCTAAAACGCAACTTGCTTGACTTGAGGACTTCATACTCAAATAAACCATGTAGCCTAAATTGGGCCAAAATATTGCAAATATTTATTGCATTACAAACTTTAAAATGCAAACAGGCTAAACGATCATTATTAAATCCCTGTCTGGCCTTCACAATAACAATAATACAGTTAATAGTTTGGCTTATACTCCAACCAAACTAGCTACCTGACATGTGCAATGCAAAGACTATGCAATATAATGCATGTTGTATTGCTATATCATGCATCATTAGGCTATCCTTGCGTTATAGACTCGTTGTGCCTCGGATGAAAATTAACTCTCCGCACATACCTTTCCTAAAATTAAGAATCTTATGCGTAAAGAATGAATGTAAACATACAGTAGAACACAATCCTCACTTCTTGGACTGCGTCGACACCTTAATGGTTAGTTGTGCTAACATTACGGAGCAGCCGCATGACCTGATTATTGAAATCCGCAAATGTTGGCCCCATGTTCTCATTCATTCTGCACGCGTTCATTGCAACCATTCAATATATTTCATCAAAATGCCGGCTATTTTATCACCATGATAAGATGATATAGCCTGATCAACGGCAGGAAATCTGTGCGGAATTGCCACTGAGATATCGTTTTCCCATATATATTTCATATAAGTCTGTGATTGCAATGCACTTTCTTGAATGCGACTGATATAACTGCAAAATAAGACCAAGACTGCGGCCTTATCGGAAATGGATCATGTTTAATATGACAGAATTTAAAAATGATATTTTCCCAGGTGTGGCTATGCCCAACTCGTTATATGATCGCAACAACATCAATTACACGTTTGGACTCAAGATTGTAATATACTGGATTGTATCCCATATCTTACATTGGGTTCGCTACATCATTGTTTTCCTTGATGCTGCGTGTCATGGGTTGTACGAATTATCAGCACTATTGCTTATATCGCATAAAGATGCAAGTATGCAGGCTTTCAGAGAAACACTGCCTTTTCCGAGCAAATAGAAAACTTATTGGGGCGCTCCGGTTGATTGCCAGATTTGAGCACACGTTTTGAATAGGTGTCTTCACCATTGATTATAGAGAAGGAAATGATTCTTTACCCGACGCGGAGCTGTCTTTATAGAGTGTCTCCATCATTTGTTAGTCCAGATAAGGATTCGTGTTACACACCTACGTCAATATGTGATTGTGGGTGCAAGCATACTCTGTGATTTGACTGTTGCATGATAAGCAAAGCACCGGAGCTATATTTGATGGGAGGGGGTAGGGATTGCTTCAACTATATTATGTTTGATATGCCAAACATGATATGGTCGTTTCATATAACTCACCATTATCATCAAAGCATATTCTTTACATATTCTATCCTGTGGGGGGCTGTTTACCCCCGCCATAGGTGAGGTTTTTATCTCAATGTGTGAATACCTGGCTGGTCTCTCGTGACTTGGACGGTCACGTTAAATGGCAGGCCTAAATACGTGGTCACATAGCCGTTAGTTGACGTAGCGATCCGTAGATTACCGTGGGTCAGAAGTGGTGTAAGTAAGTTAAACAAGGTTAAATTACATTGGACTTCGTTAAGGAATTTGGGCGATGAGCTACCGAGAGGTGCGGTTAAGTGCGTAAACGTAATGTAAACCACATTAAAGAACGATAAACTACGCTCATTCGGGTGCGACTCGCCCATGGAGATGTACGGAGTGGTACGTCAAACGTCTACCTCGTTAGGGTACGCTAGAGTACGTTTTAGTACGCTATGTTGTACGTTAGACTACGCTTCAGCACGTAGCACCATGGATGTAGATTTTGCCTCTAACGTACCGCTCTTTAGAAAATGTCCAAAAATTAAATCGACAATCAATGCTCACCCAAATTAATACAAAGTTAGCATCGCGGACAACTACGGTTCGGTAAGAATGCCGGTAGGTTCTATTACCTTCAACTGCGTTAAACTGCGTTCAACTACGTTAGCCTCCGTTCAACTACGTCCACTAACGGCTTCTTGAACTGGATCTTACGCTTTATTTGAACACTCTCCTGCAAACTTTGTTAAACTGCTTCTCTAACAACAAAATTCGAAGACAATTCATGTCATTGTTAAGACATCATTACGCATGCAAAGCTGATTCACAAGAGAACATGCCATCTGAGTGTTCCAAATATGAAATCGTTCGGCTATTTTACAACATCTTTTGAGTAAGTAGCTGACACTATGGGATAATATCCTCATTTACCATCATTTCAAGCCAAATTGATGCGCCTCGTGGCCGCTGGGTCGCTTGAGTTATTCAAGCGTTATTAATAACCATCACTTATCAATTGTGCAAGCATGGAAGTTGCATAGCCACTGACAGTAAGCCAGTAAGCTATGAGTTATGTCGTGAAAATTCTCTCTACCAGCGTGTCCGTGTTACTGGGAATTTTACGCAGAGACAAAAAGGTACTCATGGGTACACATACTACTTACATGTAAAGATCAATATTTCCAGGTGTCGGTCTCATTCACATTGAACATTGAGGTGAGCTAATAGATTAACTATTTAATCTCATGTGCCCTGGTGAAGCAGCTAATGATCAAAACTCATAACGTAACTGGGTGGATTTGATAAGATGGGGCGGAGTTAGTGAGTCGTGCATTTTATTTTGATAAATATTCATTACCCTACGCGGTTCAATTACGGCCACATAAATTGACCGTGCTTTGATGTAATCAGTGAAAAGTGAATCCCTTATCAAAAGTGAGTAAGAATTGGTGGGTAGGCTAGGCCCTTGCTCCCTTCGCGGCACATAATGGAACAGACATTCAGCCGCGCGGTTTTTAGATGCTTGCAGGACCACCTTTGATCTTGCGTATTGGGGATATTCCCGTTTCAGCACGAAAAGCGCTTCGAACCTCTCGTGCGGGCTGCCAATGTGTCGTCCTAACACCTAGAGACAACCATCCCATGCCTGACAATTTTGTTATGAATTGTCAGTTATGTTACCCACAATAAAAAATAGTCATTGCACTAAGCCATTAAGAGTTCGGCCATAGCTCATAGGAAATTCCATCTGAGCATAGATAAGTTCATGTTTTATCCCATCCACGTCTCACTTTGTACGCATGTTGAGCGTATTATACGCAAGTAGAATTAGATATTGGAGTTTTCATCATAACGAAAACTACCATAAGCTTCCGAAGTCCTAACGGACAATGTGATACATAAGAGGCTTCCTGGTATAAATATCCTAATTGTTTCAAGATAGCAGGAAAGAGGAGTCTTAATGCCATTATGGTTCAAATTATGCATATACATCATCCAGATACAAATCCTATACTGCTGATTAGACGCTCGAACGGCAGTTGAGTTGCTCTACGAACAGCCCAGCGGTAGCCATTGTGCAAGCATATTGATTGATTATATATATATATATATATATATATATATATATATATATATATATATATATATATATATATATATATATATATATATATATATTATAATATATATATATATATATATATATATATATATAAAATATATATATATATTAAACATGTATGCATATATGTGTATATATCAATATAAATATATATGTATGCATATAAACATATATCAATACAAATATATTATGCACATATATACATATAAGAATATATATATATATATTTATATATATAAATATATATGTATAAATATATAAATATATATATATATATATATATATATATATATAAATATATATATATACATAGATCTATATATATATATATCTATATATATCTATATATATATATATATATATATATATATATATATATATATATATATATATATATATATATATATATGCTATATATATATATATATATATGTGTGTGTGTGTGTGTGTGTGTGTGTGTGTGTGTGTGTGTGTGTGTGTGTGTGTGTGTGTGTGTATACATATATACACATATAAAATTCATAAGGCTTCTGCTACTTGCTTAAAGGCTGACTTGAATATGTCCACACAGATATAAATCATGCATCGTATATATATCGTCTTGATACAGTATCAGCCTTGGGTTATTTTCTTTCACTGAACTGACTCGTTAACATTTTGTTTGTAACTCGACCTCAATTCCAATTGTACCTGTTGTAACGACGGATCTCAACCCCTGTTTTGTGCCAGCTACCTCCTCTGGTGCATCTCCTGCAGTGATATATATACAATGATGAGATTATAGCCTTCTATGTTATATAACTCGTCCATCTATCGACTAATGTTTCAATCTCATATCAAGGGCAGATTACTGATAAAGAGCGGGATGATAATGTCTTAACTGATATATTCCATATATCCGCGTCAATCTGTCTAACATTGGCTTTTGAACCCATGTGATTCCCACGATATGGTGTATATTCGTACAGGTATTTGTTTGTATCTTAGCTATGACTATAGAGTAATCTTGAATCTACTGTTGAAGATTCTGATGTAGTATTCTGTAATAATATTATGTATGCCAATTAAAACCCCATACCGTTCCGGAATTATCAGGAAATCTAGGAAGTCCCAATATATGCTGCAAATATGCTCAATAGAGGGGTTGAAGCAAAAAATAGAGTGTTTATTAGTAAAATATATGAACTTGTGAATTTGCAAGGAGGCATTGCAGCTCCGAACGATAGGTTATCTGGAGGTCATTGTAGCCGCAAGCACAACAGGAAACTCTCCTCTTCCTAACATTCAACAATTGCAAACCGAATTAAGATCGCACTGACAGTTCAGAAATGTGTCTGGCAGCATTGTGAGGACAAACAGAGACTAAATTTATCCTGTTTAGCTGTCTTGGTCTGCTTGATGTCATATGAATGGTCTTAAGTTAGGCATAGCAAACCTAAAGTAGGCAAGCCTCAGGTGTAAGGGACTTGGTATCAAGTCGCAACCAGGCCTCACGTACAAACATAAAAAGCATTTTCATAGCGCCTGTTATTGTATTAAGAATGCTACTCCTCAAATTAAGATGCGGCGCGTTACCATGTATGCTATAATACTAACGTTAACCTCAATTCTCCTTGGCGTCCAATAATGGCTAGCTTTTGTGCAATTGGCTGCGAGCTGGGTAAGCCGTCTCCGTATGTTGAAATCCTTCGACATCGTGTCTTTCAATTGATGACGTCATAACGGTTATAAGTGCGGTTGTTTGTCTATGGATTAAGTCGCAAAATGATCTCACCTACATACGGCAATAACCCAGCTTGTTCAAACGGTGTGCTGCACTTATGATATCGATTTATGTGTCACATCATATATTTAAATGAAAAAAATGTTGTTTCCGTGAACACTCGAATACTGGCATAGTAAGTCATGTATCTGTATGTGATCCATGCACATTAATGCGACTATCCCAACAATGCGACGTTTTACGGAGTTCACGGCATTGTTTACGTCCTATAGACTAAGTTGTCCTGTCATCCTAAACACAGAATACTGCTAATAAGGTTATAGTCTCGGCCTGGTTTTGCAATAATACCGCTCGAATTCAAGGAAAGTCCGAAGATATCATAGGGTATATGTAGCTTAAATAAGAAATGATACCCGCTGTGTTAGAAACCAATACGGAGCAATTATACGATCTCGAAGCAAATGTACTCCGCCTCGATGCCTGATAAGCTAATAACCGCTTGAGCAGACGTGGCAACAAATCCTCTAACAGCTTCAAATTACCAAATAACTTACTGTTCTTGGTACATGAGCAGAGAAACTAAAACCTATTGCGGATGTAGCTCTTAATTGCCTTTTCAAACACGACTGTTAGGAGACCGAGCTCAATGCACTCAATGAATAGTCCACCGCATCGACATATCGTAAGAATACATGTCCGTAATTACCGATGAAAACCTATATAGCATCCGTAATATACCGAGATTGATGATAGATATTTGGATGAACAATTGGCATCTACAGCTATATCACATACAAACATACAGCTTTAGCATTCATAGTCAAAAGGTGTATTATCGCAAGGTGGCTACAGGTAGTAATTGGAACGTTGTTCGTCTTCAATAAAAACTGCCCATCAACACAGAAGGGTAGGCGAACATCACAGGAAAAGTGGATCCTGCGTTTTATTCCGACATAACCACGACAGATGATGGGCCTATGTCACAATTCAAAGACGATTGACGGTCATATTCAAGGTTTTAAAAGGCTATAATATGTTGTCTTGCATACAAAGATAAATGTGTCTCGCACCTAACCAAAGGGGGCCCCGTTAGATTGCTGATAGGGGTTTAACGGAACAAAGTGGTTATGGTAGCCGCTTTGCCGATATCAGTATATTACTTACAAACAGTCTTTGATTTTGCTCTAAGAGTGTTTAGCTGCCGGACATGATATAGGGCCCACATCTTCCATCAATCTTTTGCAAGCGCATTGTTTTTTTTATAAATCACCTCTTGCGAATACTTAGGCATAATTGTAAGCAATAAGTAAGACGATATATATATATATATATATATACATATGTATATATAGATATATATATATATATATACATATATATATATATATATAATATATATATATATATAGCCTATATATATGAATAATATATTAATATATATTGTGTATATTATTATATATATATATATATATATAAATATATATATATATATATATATATATAATATGTAGAGAACCATTTGCCGATCTGTCCCATCTGCAGATGGGTCTGACCCGTTTACCGATCGACAGATGGGTCGCCCATCTGCAGATGGGCGACCCATCTGCCGATCCCCGTGACGGAATGAGAGCGACCCATCTGCAGATGGTTCTGACCCAATTGCGGATCAGGGTTGCATCGTCTTATACTAATGTATTTTCCCAACCGCGAAAAAAGTATCATATCATGATTATTTTTATCGACATTTATTAATTTTCTTGTGCCACAAAACCAACAAAAATTATGTGCAAACCACATTCGGCGAAAGAAGCAATTGTGTCAAATACAAACACAACATAGTATGTGAAAAGAAAATCATCATCAAAAGTAATCGAAATTAACATCAATACAAATCCAACAGATATCATCATTGAAACAGTGGAAGCAGGGGCCATCTTAAAGTGACATTAGAATGTTCGGTGTCCGCATCACTATGCTAGATGGGAATGGAGGCAAGTCACCAGCTGGCAGTGAATCCGCAAGGTGTTGTCTGGGGTAGATATAGCTTTGGATGCAGGGATCGTGTGCTCTTAGCAGGGTCTTGGCAAACGGATGGCAAATACCCCACAATCGCTGCCGTTGGTCTGACGGTGAATCAATTTTTGTGAGTTTTAGCAAATCATATTTTCTCATATGTTCCTATCAAAGCTTGCAGAATGCCACATGAATTGTTTTGCGTGAATAGCCAGGTTTTAAACCTGCACGCACTTAATCATGACATTGACTCCGTTTCGTATATCCGATGACACGGTGTTGTTATTGGTAGATGGTATCACAGATATACTTGTCATCGTTACCACCTGGCGTCAGCTCGCTTGGCGACAATGTCGTATCGGGAATGGGTGTTTGTTGGAAGGGACAAGTGCAATTTAACGACGGACCAGGCGTCTGGGAGACGCAATCATACGTCGCGGACGCTCCACGTCACGGACGCTCCACGTCACGGACGCTCCCGTGCTCCTGCTGGCTGGGAGTTTCTGAATATAAGCGCTGTCAATAAAAATTATTTTTCACTTTCAAACTGACCACAGAGAACGCAAAAAGAAAAAAAGGCTGACAGAGAACGCCGGCGTGCCATCTTGAATGAACACGTTCAGAAGCTGATTGAGAGTAAAAGAGCATCATTGATAACTGGCGAGAAATATAAAGACATTGTGCATCATCTTCAAAACCCTGCTGAAGAAGTCAATCCACATTTTCGACATTACGTTAAATCCGAGCAATTTGACTTAATGGATTTGCCAGCCTTAGGCGTAAGAGATGCACTGGTTGTTCCTGTTAAAAAAGCGGCTACTGGTGAGCACCAGAAATCTTGAGGGTTGTTTCCACTGACACCATCTTCGATGTGGTCAAAACTGTACACGAGACCGAAATGGACCATGCTGGGTACAAGAAATGCTCTTATTATGTAAGTATTCTATTTGCTGCTGCATTTAACGGTTATTATCTTGATACCTTGATAATTGTCCATAAAGTTCCTGGTACTTTTGTAATTGTTTTCCCGCTAAATACATGTTGCTGATGTTTCTGTCGTCAGGTGTACAATCACTACTACGGAATCACACGAAGCTACATACAAGAGTTTTGCAAACACTGCCCGAAATGCCAGTTGACTCACTCACAAACCGTCCGACCACCATTGAGACCCATCATTTGCAACAATTTCTTAGAACGAGTGCAAATTTATTTGATTGATATGCGGCACATGCATGACCAGGAATTCAATTACATTGGCCATTTTGTTCCTTATCATGTTTTCCCTGTGTTGCCTAGAATATGGTACTACGGCACATATTTGCGTGCATTAGGTTGCACGTAACGGAAATAAATATAAATCTGTAATTTTTTTTGCAATGAGTTTTGTAATCAGCAGTTGCGTCAAAACGTATGTTTACAAAGTAACGCATGGGATTTGGCAAAATGACTATGCCAATGAGTTTTTCGTTTGTTCGTATTGTAGCCAAAAGCAGGAATAACTTAAAATACATAAGTATAAGACGATGCAACCCTGATCCGCAATTGGGTCAGAACCATCTGCAGATGGGTCGCTCTCATTCCGTCACGGGGATCGGCAGATGGGTCGCCCATCTGCAGATGGGCGACCCATCTGTCGATCGGTAAACTGGTCAGACCCATCTGCAGATCGGCAGATGGGTTGTAACATATATATAGACATCTATGTATTTATATATATATATATATATATATATATATATATATATATATATATATATATATATATATATATATATATATATATGTATATATATAAATGTATAGATATTGGAGTTTTCATCATAACGAAAACTACCATAAGCTTCCGAAGTCCTAACGGACAATGTGATACATAAGAGGCTTCCTGGTATAATATCCTAATTGTTTCAAGATAGCAGGAAAGAGGAGTCTTAATGCCATTATGGTTCAAATTACGATATACATCATCCAGATACAAATCCTATACTGCTGATTAGACGCTCGAACGGCAGTTGAGTTGCTCTACGAACAGCCCAGCGGTAGCCATTGTGCAAGCATATTGATTGATTATATATATATATATATATATATATATATATATATATATAGATAAGATATATATATATATATATATATATATATATATATATATATAGATATTATATATATATATATATATATATATATATATATATATATATATATATATATCTAAACATATATATAAATTGGTGTGTATATATGTATATAAAAATATATGTATATGTATGCATATAAACATATATCAATACAAATATATTTATGCACATATATACATATAAGAATATATATATATATTTATATATATAAATATATATGTATAAATATATATAAATATATATATATATATATATAAATACATATATATATATACATAGATCTATATATATATCTTTATATATGTATCTCTATATATATATATATATATATATATATATTTATATACATATATATATATATATATATATATATATATATATATATATGCGTGTGTGTGTGTGTGTGTGTGTGTGTGTGTGTGTGTGTGTGTGTGTGTGTGTGTGTGTGTGTGTGTATACATATATACGCATATAAAATTCATAAGGCTTCTGCTACTTGCTTAAAGGCTGACTTGAATATGTCCACACAGATATAAATCATGCATCGTATATATATCGTCTTGATACAGTATCAGCCTTGGGTTATTTTCTTTCACTGAACTGACTCGTTAACATTTTGTTTGTAACTCGACCTCAATTCCAATTGTAGCTGTTGTAACGACGGATCTCAACCCCTGTTTTGTGCCAGCTACCTCCTCTGGTGCATCTCCTGCAGTGATATATATACAATGATGAGATTATAGCCTTCTATGTTATATAACTCGTCCATCTATCGACTAATGTTTCAATCTCATATCAAGGGCAGATTACTGATAAAGAGCGGGATGATAATGTCTTAACTGATATATTCCATATATCCGCGTCAATCTGTCTAACATTGGCTTTTGAACCCATGTGATTCCCACGATATGGTGTATATTCGTACAGGTATTTGTTTGTATCTTAGCTATGACTATAGAGTAATCTTGAATCTACTGTTGAAGATTCTGATGTAGTATTCTGTAATAATATTATGTATGCCAATTAAAACCCCATACCGTTCCGGAATTATCAGGAAATCTAGGAAGTCCCAATATATGCTGCAAATATGCTCAATAGAGGGGTTGAAGCAAAAAATAGAGTGTTTATTAGTAAAATATATTGAACTTGTGAATTTGCAAGGAGGCATTGCAGCTCCGAACGATAGGTTATCTGGAGGTCATTGTAGCCGCAAGCACAACAGGAAACTCTCCTCTTCCTAACATTCAACAATTGCAAACCGAATTAAGATCGCACTGACAGTTCAGAAATGTGTCTGGCAGCATTGTGAGGACAAACAGAGACTAAATTTATCCTGTTTAGCTGTCTTGGTCTGCTTGATGTCATATGAATGGTCTTAAGTTAGGCATAGCAAACCTAAAGTAGGCAAGCCTCAGGTGTAAGGGACTTGGTATCAAGTCGCAACCAGGCCTCACGTACAAACATAAAAAGCATTTTCATAGCGCCTGTTATTGTATTAAGAATGCTACTCCTCAAATTAAGATGCGGCGCGTTACCATGTATGCTATAATACTAACGTTAACCTCAATTCTCCTTGGCGTCCAATAATGGCTAGCTTTTGTGCAATTGGCTGCGAGCTGGGTAAGCCGTCTCCGTATGTTGAAATCCTTCGACATCGTGTCTTTCAATTGATGACGTCATAACGGTTATAAGTGCGGTTGTTTGTCTATGGATTAAGTCGCAAAATGATCTCACCTACATACGGCAATAACCCAGCTTGTTCAAACGGTGTGCTGCACTTATGATATCGATTTATGTGTCACATCATATATTTAAATGAAAAAAATGTTGTTTCCGTGAACACTCGAATACTGGCATAGTAAGTCATGTATCTGTATGTGATCCATGCACATTAATGCGACTATCCCAACAATGCGACGTTTTACGGAGTTCACGGCATTGTTTACGTCCTATAGACTAAGTTGTCCTGTCATCCTAAACACAGAATACTGCTAATAAGGTTATAGTCTCGGCCTGGTTTTGCAATAATACCGCTCGAATTCAAGGAAAGTCCGAAGATATCATAGGGTATATGTAGCTTAAATAAGAAATGATACCCGCTGTGTTAGAAACCAATACGGAGCAATTATACGATCTCGAAGCAAATGTACTCCGCCTCGATGCCTGATAAGCTAATAACCGCTTGAGCAGACGTGGCAACAAATCCTCTAACAGCTTCAAATTACCAAATAACTTACTGTTCTTGGTACATGAGCAGAGAAACTAAAACCTATTGCGGATGTAGCTCTTAATTGCCTTTTCAAACACGACTGTTAGGAGACCGAGCTCAATGCACTCAATGAATAGTCCACCGCATCGACATATCGTAAGAATACATGTCCGTAATTACCGATGAAAACCTATATAGCATCCGTAATATACCGAGATTGATGATAGATATTTGGATGAACAATTGGCATCTACAGCTATATCACATACAAACATACAGCTTTAGCATTCATAGTCAAAAGGTGTATTATCGCAAGGTGGCTACAGGTAGTAATTGGAACGTTGTTCGTCTTCAATAAAAACTGCCCATCAACACAGAAGGGTAGGCGAACATCACAGGAAAAGTGGATCCTGCGTTTTATTCCGACATAACCACGACAGATGATGGGCCTATGTCACAATTCAAAGACGATTGACGGTCATATTCAAGGTTTTAAAAGGCTATAATATGTTGTCTTGCATACAAAGATAAATGTGTCTCGCACCTAACCAAAGGGGGCCCCGTTAGATTGCTGATAGGGGTTTAACGGAACAAAGTGGTTATGGTAGCCGCTTTGCCGATATCAGTATATTACTTACAAACAGTCTTTGATTTTGCTCTAAGAGTGTTTAGCTGCCGGACATGATATAGGGCCCACATCTTCCATCAATCTTTTGCAAGCGCATTGTTTTTTTTTATAAATCACCTCTTGCGAATACTTAGGCATAATTGTAAGCAATAAGTAAGACGATATATATATATATATATATATATACATATATATATATATATATATATATATATATATATATATATATATATATATATATATATATAGGCATGGTATATATATATAATATATATATATATATATATGTATATATATATATATGCTATATATATATATATATATATATATATATATATATATATATATATCTCTATATATATATATATATATATATATATATATATATATATATATATAGGCATCTATATATTTTTATATATATATATATGTAGAGAACCATTTGCCGATCTGTCCCATCTGCAGATGGGTCTGACCCGTTTACCGATCGACAGATGGGTCGCCCATCTGCAGATGGGCGACCCATCTGCCGATCCCCGTGACGGAATGAGAGCGACCCATCTGCAGATGGTTCTGACCCAATTGCGGATCAGGGTTGCATCGTCTTATACTAATGTATTTTCCCAACCGCGAAAAAAGTATCATATCATGATTATTTTTATCGACATTTATTAATTTTCTTGTGCCACAAAACCAACAAAAATTATGTGCAAACCACATTCGGCGAAAGAAGCAATTGTGTCAAAATACAAACACAACATAGTATGTGAAAAGAAAATCATCATCAAAAGTAATCGAAATTAACATCAATACAAATCCAACAGATATCATCATTGAAACAGTGGAAGCAGGGGCCATCTTAAAGTGACATTAGAATGTTCGGTGTCCGCATCACTATGCTAGATGGGAATGGAGGCAAGTCACCAGCTGGCAGTGAATCCGCAAGGTGTTGTCTGGGGTAGATATAGCTTTGGATGCAGGGATCGTGTGCTCTTAGCAGGGTCTTGGCAAACGGATGGCAAATACCCCACAATCGCTGCCGTTGGTCTGACGGTGAATCAATTTTTGTGAGTTTTAGCAAATCATATTTTCTCATATGTTCCTATCAAAGCTTGCAGAATGCCACATGAATTGTTTTGCGTGAATAGCCAGGTTTTAAACTGCACGCACTTAATCATGACATTGACTCCGTTTCGTATATCCGATGACACGGTGTTGTTATTGGTAGATGGTATCACAGATATACTTGTCATCGTTACCACCTGGCGTCAGCTCGCTTGGCGACAATGTCGTATCGGGAATGGGTGTTTGTTGGAAGGGACAAGTGCAATTTAACGACGGACCAGGCGTCTGGGAGACGCAGTCATACGTCGCGGACGCTCCACGTCACGGACGCTCCACGTCACGGACGCTCCCGTGCTCCTGCTGGCTGGGAGTTTCTGAATATAAGCGCTGTCAATAAAAATTATTTTTCACTTTGACCACAGAGAACGCAAAAAGAAAAAAGTGGCTGACAGAGAACGCCGGCGTGCCATCTTGAATGAACACGTTCAGAAGCTGATTGAGAGTAAAAGAGCATCATTGATAACTGGCGAGAAATATAAAGACATTGTGCATCATCTTCAAAACCCTGCTGAAGAAGTCAATCCACATTTTCGACATTACGTTAAATCCGAGCAATTTGACTTAATGGATTTGCCAGCCTTAGGCGTAAGAGATGCACTGGTTGTTCCTGTTAAAAAAGCGGCTACTGGTGAGCACCAGAAATCTTGAGGGTTGTTTCCACTGACACCATCTTCGATGTGGTCAAAACTGTACACGAGACCGAAATGGACCATGCTGGGTACAAGAAATGCTCTTATTATGTAAGTATTCTATTTGCTGCTGCATTTAACGGTTATTATCTTGATACCTTGATAATTGTCCATAAAGTTCCTGGTACTTTTGTAATTGTGTTTTCCCGCTAAATACATGTTGCTGATGTTTCTGTCGTCAGGTGTACAATCACTACTACGGAATCACACGAAGCTACATACAAGAGTTTTGCAAACACTGCCCGAAATGCCAGTTGACTCACTCACAAACCGTCCGACCACCATTGAAACCCATCATTTGCAACAATTTCTTAGAACGAGTGCAAATTTATTTGATTGATATGCGGCACATGCATGACCAGGAATTCAATTACATTGGCCATTTTGTTCCTTATCATGTTTTCCCTGTGTTGCCTAGAATATGGTACTACGGCACATATTTGCGTGCATTAGGTTGCACGTAACGGAAATAAATATAAATCTGTAATTTTTTTTGCAATGAGTTTTGTAATCAGCAGTTGCGTCAAAACGTATGTTTACAAAGTAACGCATGGGATTTGGCAAAATGACTATGCCAATGAGTTTTTCGTTTGTTCGTATTGTAGCCAAAAGCAGGAATAACTTAAAATACATAAGTATAAGACGATGCAACCCTGATCCGCAATTGGGTCAGAACCATCTGCAGATGGGTCGCTCTCATTCCGTCACGGGGATCGGCAGATGGGTCGCCCATCTGCAGATGGGCGACCCATCTGTCGATCGGTAAACTGGTCAGACCCATCTGCAGATCGGCAGATGGGTTGTAACATATATATAGACATCTATGTATTTATATATATATATATATATATATATATATATATATATATATATATATATATATATATATATATATAAATGTATATATATATATATATATATATATATATATATATATATATATATATATATATATATATATAAATGTATGTGTGTGGGTGTATAAATATACATAAAGATACATATATATACATATATGTATGTATATATATATATATATATATATACATATATATATACATATATATATATATAAATATATATATATATATATATATATACATATATATATATATATATTTGTATGATTATAATTGATTGAGGCCTGTCATCAAACATTATCGACATGTGAGTTATTTTAATGGGATACTTGAGGCGACCAGGTTCTGCTACGTAAGTAACGTGCAGTCCGACGCTTATGTCATTGAATTATTGTAATTCTATTTCCATTGCAAAATGCGGTTTCACAAATACTATTTCGGTTTAAAATCTTTCGTTCTATGCTTGTATTGGTCCGTTCACCTCTTGGCGGATCCAAAGTACGAGATGCGCTACACCCTATTACTTTCTTCCATAACAACCGGGGTATAATTTGGGATCTATTTTATAACCGCCATCCTATTTGGTATGCAAAATGGTTCGGCTCGTCGACTCATGAAGCTCATAAAGTGACCTTGCAAAAGGTGGTGAAGAGAGATGTTCATAAAAGTCGCACATGGGATATCATAAATCATTCTTTGGAAGGTTTTACCTCGGCCACAGAGAGGATTACTATGACTAAGTTGTAACGATGGCGCTTGAGAGAAGGCTTGTGCTATATGGATAACACTAACATTGCCGTGAATCCTCTTTGCATTTCTTGCGCGTGTTGACTTCTGCTGCCATGTAAGCGTCCTAACAGATTGGCTTTAGGTCTGTTTTTACATGCACTATTTGTCCACAAGTAATGCATTTAATATGAAGACGCTTATTAGATATGGTTGCAATATTTGCCCTGTTCACTATTGGACCTGTTTGCTAGTTTTCTGTTCCTTCCTCTAATCCTCCACTTAGAGCGGCGTCTGTTCCCAAACTGCGTATGTATTTTTACATCAAATGATTAGTAGATAATTACAGAAGGCATATCTACTTACAAACAGAACGTTCATGCTATTGTATAAAGAAGCCATATTTATTGAATTTGTGTATTTGTGCAAGTAAGTTGTCATAAAACCAAAGACGGTTTACGGTTTTTTGACATTTGAGCTAAATTCCCGGTCATAAAAAACCGACATTGACAGAACTCTAAAACCTCCTAATAATCAGATACTATCTGCTGTGGACATCAAAATTAAATGAGATATTAATATTTGTTATGGCACGAAGTGTTGTCTGATGATTGATAGTTAAATATGGATTCCCTATTACATTAAGCGATTATAGTTCTCATGGGTGCCGTAGGTCCACTATTCCTCTATTAATATTGTCTCTGAGCCTAATCACGAAATATGGTAAAAACAAGTATAAAAAATGAAGAGAACAAGACACTTTGGATACAAAGAGAAAACCGACGGAGTATTTTTTGGATTTTTTGGTATCTTACGTAAGTGTGATTAAACGCCGGAAACGCTCAAACGGGATTTAAAAGGAAAGGTCATAGAAATTTAAAAGGAAAGGTCATAGAAATTGCTGATTTACGATATGATTCCTTACAGCTGACATTATGACTAAGCATAAAACGCCATCGACACAATCCATAACGGGTATTGCGCGATGAAATGTTACCTGTTGTGGTATACGTGTATAGGCATAACACATCCTTTTGCAACTGATCTGTTTTTGTTTTGTATTTACGAGCTTAATACCCATTGCAAGACAGCCTAATTACGTGCTACTTGAATTTTTGAATTACTTTGCGCACAGCTATGGATTAGTGCAAAATGTGGGTCTGACTGCACCAGCATGTGTTCATCGTGTGGCTTGTTGGTCATTTCACATTTTGCCTGATGCTGAATGATGGTTGCATCTTATATGTGATGCAGGCTATAAGATAACCAATTCAATACCAACTGTCGTCGCTATCGCTAGAGATGGTTTACGAGAGGCTGCGTAGAAAGCGATTGTTATCTAAATATTTAAACGCCCACATTGATATATTTGTGGCTCGGCATGCTTATGTGATAACACAAACACGACATAAGTTGAACTTTATATATTTGCCATACACATGCCGTTGATCAGTCTGCAGGATTTCTTCGACAAAACTGATCTTGAAAGCGATCCATAAATTGTCTCCTTCAGGGCCATAGCACAACCCTCAGGTGATAAAATGAAGGTGATATATGGGTACCGTACTCGCCTTAGTATAAGCACGTTCTCTGCAGGTGAACAACGCGCGGGTTCGGAACAACGGAGTCAGGAACAGTATTGCTGCATCAAATTCAAAATAGCGATAAACTCTGTGATCATATTCTTAAAAGATTTATCTAAATACTCTGCTTTTGAAACTGAAATGTATGTCTGATCTAAATGAAAACTTATCAACAAAAATATTTAACGACGATGTATTTGCTCAGCCATGTATTTCCGCGGTGGCTTATTGCGTCAGTTGTCAATGTATGCCTTACCCTGCCGTCATTGTCCAAGACAAGGCTTTTCCCGACAATGATGAAGGTAGTTACAATAACAAAGGCGAGTCATACAGCGGTCACCAAGCATTGCATGTCAACGCTACTAATGAAGCTGCAGCTACAATGAACATCGTTTTGTATCGATTATTAGCAAATCCGAATACATGGGATCCAGTGTACTTGTTTAAACGCACATTTGCTCTCTACCTTAAGTGAACCAGGAATTCCAATGCGAGGCACAGGCCATAGTCAAGTCGGTGTGGCGTACCTGATTGAATTTGCGTAAAAACTCACAGTAGACTGATGGCTATTTCTACATATCTGCACCTCTGCATTTGCCATATCTCAGATTTGTTTCCGCTTGGAGTTGCTTGGTATCCTTGTGGGTGAGGCTATTAGAAAATGACGGACAATAACAGTTTGCATCGCTTCAATTTATGCAAAATATTGGGACGTAGTGGTACATATCTATTTTTAAAATATCAGAGTGATGCAAGATTAAAAGGCATTAAATCAGGGTCAAAAGCAAACTCGAAACCTTCAAATATCGATCTATACAGCAATGTTGTTCACCATGTTGTGTTGTTGCATGTTACTTGTTGCGGCATTCAATGAATGAGGCTGTTAAAGGTTATGATGCTATAGGGCGCATTATTTCAGCAGAGTTCAAAGGCCAATTCTGATAAGCACAATTCACGAGGGCATTTTTCCGTCACGAGTTATGTTTGAGTGCTGTAACATTATATGACATTCATATGCATCATAGCATATGTATATTTAGTGAAATATCACAGGACGCGAGACGCCATGTTAATACAGGGTCCATGTATTAAATGATACGTTAGAGCTTAGAGTTTGTAATTTTTACTGACCTGCAAAATAATCCTAATTACATAATGGGGCAGGTATTTCTGTATTATTATTATTATTATAACAATAAGCGCCAGTCCAAAAGTCCTCATGATGCATTTTCCTTGTTTTCGCATTGAAGGTTACTTACCCACTGCGGGATGTGAAATCGGTCAATGAAGTGTAGCTGTCATTTGCAGAAAGCACCACAGAACGCTGACATGGCTGTATTGTTATGCGTACTTGCCTCAACTGAGGGGAGGGCATAACTGAATATTGAATCCCTTAATAACACAAATTCGAGCGATTGATGCGTTGTACTGTGTACAAGCACGCATCATTTGCTTTGATGTTCTCTTGATGGTATTTGATTCAAATCCAGATGTAGGAGCTCATATAATAGCAAACTTTTACATGTCATGGGACCGCTTACAAAAGTGAAGATCTATTTAAGTCGAGAAATTCAAAATTCCTAACAACTTGTCTTGAGTTCGTTCAAATAAATGGCTGTTGTATTTGTAGAAGATATATCAAGAGATGATAATGTGATGAATATCCTTAGCGCAGATTATAGGCAATGGTCAGGGTGTACAAAACTTTTAAATATTTTGGAGGACGTGGATGGGCAGCCAATTGCGTTATTTTAACTAAGTGGAATGGTAATGCTTTCTGTTGATGATGGCACTCACTAATGTGATATGCCGTTTTGGTGGAGGCAATCAGCGCATGAGGCTGTCCCTGATCTCTAAAATAAATCAGCTTCAACTTTTCCACAGTTGCAAAAAGAAGAGCCCTTCAGGGGCAACAGCCAGTATGAGCATACGTTGACATGGACCTAAAACAAAATGTCATCAATCGAACAGCGTTTACTCTGTAAAAGTACAATTTGGTAATTTCCCGTTTTGTGACACCTTCGAAATTGGATGAAATGAATCGGTTGACTCCACGATTGCGTGTGGCGCGTTGCTTAAAATCCGGTGATTTAAGGAAACTGAGGACAAATTTTCGAGCTCTATCATCCACTCGCGATTCGCTTTCTGATTGTGAGCTGTTAGTTCCTGGCAGAAAAGTGTATATTTCTTATTTCGAAATCCCTTTCCGTATTATCCCTAACAATGTTATTGTCCCTCTTAGGATGAATTTTTGATATGTTTTGGGCAACAGAGCCTTGATGACTCTGCTCCGGATGATTTTTTAACGTCGCTAATCTATATGAGATATTTAACATAAATCCCGTTCAGCATTGTTTTATGATAAAGTAATTTGGTGATAGAAAAACATTTGCAAAAGAGAAAGCAGCATCGACATTACATCATCAGGTAAGAATCGGTGAATATGTAATGTAGGCAGGTTATCAGACAAGTATTACAAAAATATAGACAATTAGTTTGACTTCCAGAGTTAAACTTTGGAAACTAACTTTAATGTATAAGAGCAAGTAGTGTTGCGGTTAGGTTTACTAAGGTGAAAACTAAACATATTATCTGATCATACAAAAGTGATACATCGGCTACCAAATAAGCCTATAACCTTTTAACTATCTATTTTAAGCGCTGATGTAGATCTGTTCCTGCATTGCAATTCGATGAGAATTCCTGCAGCAATGATGCATGCTTAAAGAAACGCAGCTAGAGTTCTCTGATATCATGAGCCTTCGATTATTGCTATGGGGTAAAGTTCTCCGTAGTGTAGAGCTAGATAGGGGCTGTGAACATTGTGACTTTAAGGGTTAAGAGACAACATAAGAAGCATTTCTGGGTGTAAGGATTGAGCAGTCAAACTAGTCTACGCGTTTGCTGTGTATGCACATCCTGTTTCTGCCATAAGTAGCAACGTGTGGTGCATTATATCACGACGTTGGGTTGTTTTTATACCGGTTGTTACGAGCAACTGCCAAAGATTAATATGGATTTTAACATGTGAATGCATTTCATATGTTTGTTGAATAGTTTACTATTGACATATTATCAAGTATATCGTTGACGTTTATTATAACTGTCCTTCAGGTCAGGTCATTATTGAAAGCAGCATACTCAAATTATAAGTAAACATGACAATAATAATTCAGCTACCTGGTAGAGTCCTTAGCTGACGTATCAAAACCATACAAACGGCCTGACGCTTAGATTATATCCAGAATAATTTGAGACAACATCTCTTCTACCCTCATGCGGCTGCTGAAACGATGGGTGGTGCGGTTGGGATGGTAGGGAGTATTACATCAACCTTATTGGTCAAGCTTTACATTAAAGTAGCTTCTAGATCAGCAGAATCAGTTACAGTGTTCTTTGACATCCCTGAGTTACCATTGTTGGCTTTTCCATTCTCTTCGCTGCCAAAATATGTAAGGACTTAACATGGTTTGTGGTAAATATAGTCCTGTCACATTTACATCAACGCTCTGGCAATATAAATCCAGTGTTAACTGCTTCAGTCAATTTGCCTCAGGAGGAGACCTAGAGATCAGGTAGAGGAAACACCACCAGTCCATCCTACTTTGCGAGTGTTTGTTTAATCAGAATGAATGGAACAAGAGCTCAGTCCTCCACTCTATCCATTCAGTCTATTTCCAATTAAATGATTCATCCTAGTAGATGGGGTATATTCGGTCCAGGTCACGCCTTTCATTGAAACCTTCAATGGTATTGGATCGTAATGCGCTCTATTATTACAAGAAGGGCGCTGTCCTGCTGTTTTCGCCAAGTCAAATCAGCGCGTTCGCACTCTAAAGATTTAAATAAATTGTAATGCAAAGAGGCATAACATTTGCAAATCTGTACTGCTGAATCCTGAGGCATACTGCGCTGAATGATAATATCGACCTGACAAAACATTCGAAGCTGTATCGTTACCGTGGGTAATCAGTTTGCCGTGGTGCAGTCATACGTTTGCAACCTATTGATTCCCTATTTCCCCATTACAATCATCGACGGCATGCAGATCGTATCTTAGGTGTACAGCAGAAATTAACTTGACGCATCATACAGTCGCCTCCCAACGAAACGCTTCTAATGGTATCTAACTGCTCGCATTATAAGCGTCTTGTAAAATTACATTCGTGTTTTTGTCCAAACCGAATAAATTATGCCGTTTGCGTAACATTAGGCTTACTAGCCTTGGCGTCAAAACACAGCGTCAAATATATTGTTTCATCGACGGTCGAGAAATTCAATGTATATGGTAGGCTTAAAGGCGCACCCATATTATACTGATGATATCAGACGCCGTAGTTTCGGCCGCTTGGTGTCAAATATGATACATTGCATTAGTAAATCCAGTTAGGGGGTATTGTTTCTCTTATCGATGAAAAATCCTTCAATGTTCCAAATACCTCCAAGCCCATAGTAGCAACGTTGCGTTGCTTTACACGATAAAATCGTGCTACATTATACCACCGCAGACCAATGTTGCTGAATAAGTCTATGAGGTCTTCCTGCAAAGCAAAGGTCCCTTTAGCTATTCCGTAGGCAATATTACCATGCAGCCATAATACTGTTTTAGTCTTTTAGGTATTCTGCCTCTGGTAACACAATAGAAACATGTTGTTCTATCATCTACATAACTTAGTAAAGGTATTAAAATGAATACTACGTACCGTATTTACAGTGCCTGTTGATGACCCCCTTGCTGGTAACTTGTGGTTTCTCCAAAGCCAACACCTCATCACTATGAATAAAAGAAGGCCACGAAAACACAACAATAATCAGTCGCGTCACCTTCTGTGGTCCTGATTGCTCTCCCGCCAAGTCAATATCTATGCATCCGACAATGGGGGTGTACATGAATATAACACCCAGTATTTAACACTTTATACGGATGGCAATAATTGTTGGAATGACATTCTTGTCGGCCGAATTGCTGGTTTGGATGCAATGCCTTCACTGTTAATTAATAGGCCAGAAAATAAAGTACGCGTTGTTGGTTACAAAACAGGATTTGTTGGATATATACATGGATATTATTTGCATAAGCTAATTCAAGACGACAAATGGTCCATTAATTTGTGCTAATTGCACCATTAGAGATCAATATCACGTGATTTGCTGCATCATTAGCAAATTTAGGAGCCACACATACTGTGCTTATTGGGAAACTCAAGTCATGTATCTTTGTAGCGCTTGATGGAGTTTTTAATATTGCACATTGTATTTTCTATGTACCACGCTTCATCTGTTTCGGTGGCTTTAATGCTAAGCCTTACAGCTGCTCCATCAGTATGTATAAGGCAGTAGTTCTACGTTGTGACCTTGTTGTGGTATATGAGCGTAGCATTGTCAACTGAGAAGCACCTAACAATGCACCTGCTGGAGAGGTACCAACAAGTGAGACAACCGACACTTGTGTTGTTTGGACTAGGACTTATCCAGGTGGAACTCGACGAGCGGGATAAGGTTATGATCAGCAGTATGTGGATTAATTTAGTAGGTGCTTTTACGACGGAACTATGGGTGTCTTTTGAGCAGCGACATTTGTTGCGAATAATTTAAGTTAGAATCAGTTGTTGATTTGCACAAAAACGGCGTGACGAGCATTTGCAATGGAACCCAGCGCTCTGGGGCGGAGTGGACCACGTGCGACTCAATACAGGGGATAGATGGGTACTGGACGTCATGCTTATTAACACGTGAGTATCTAAAATGCATTATTTAAGATTACCAGACCCTGAAATTTTACTAGATTTTAGTACAATGCAAATCTATTTGATTTTGCTAATTGATATAATCCCTGCATGTGCTGTTCCATTCACACCTGGGCGGATCCAATATACGAGATGCGTAACAGCCGTGTACTAGTACATTACAACGGGATATCACTTGGGTTCCGCACATGATATTTGAGTTCGTGCGCACTAAACGTGACCTCCTACCCATTTGATAAGCAACATTACTCAGTGTGGTTCGCCTCGTGGACGTATCTTGACCTGGCAAATGGTGACCTTGCCATTAAGACATTTGAGGCGGATTTTCGTGAGGGTCGCATTTTGGATATAAGGAATCATTCATCAGAGCACATTCCCCCCAGCCATCCAGAGGATTATAGTGTCTTGGTATTCACACTTATGTTGCCGATTTGTGTTCTCGGATACATTCTGACGCTTCCATGTATCTTCCTTGCATTTCTGACGCTGGTTGTGTTCTGTCTGCCTTCTGAGCGTCCTGATAGAACTACTTAAGGTTTTGCTTTACGTAAAATACTTGACTTCGACTAACTTCAAGCAAATCGCGCATTAAATTTAGGGGTGCATATGTTTGTATTGTTTGTGTGCGGCAAACGGGCATATTTGCTAGTTTTCTGTTCCTTCTGATCATCCATGTAGAAACGGCACCACTAACAGCAGCATCTGTTCCTAAACTGGGTGTGTCATTTACCGGATAATGATCAGTAGGGTATTATAGATCCAGTCCAGTGTACCCACTGGGCTGTTGATCTCACGGAATCAACTATTATGTTTGGTTATTTCTCAGGTATCTATTATTGTTTCAACATGGTGACTATGATGCTGTAAATTTTCCTCTCGAAACTTGTCCTCAACGTTAAGAAGCACGGAGATGGGCAAAGTGCAGAGCCACAAAAGAGTGGAGTAGTAAAGGAAGTGGGGGTGCGAGCGCACCTCACCTTTCTATGCAAGTGTCAGTGTCAGACAGCCCTTCCAGCCGATTTTCTCCCGGGCCACACCCGGTCGAGGTCCTCCATCATAAAGGCGGAAGCGCCCGACATAGCTACAGGATTTATAGCTACTTTTTTCTGCCAGCACACGACCCCGAAACCGAGGCCCCTCCCCCAACGCCCCACATCACGGTCCCCCAAGGCAAGCCAGACAAGGGCCAACCCCAGACGGCCTACTCCATGTAGAAAGGGTCCTCCTTCATGGCAGCCATAGGTGTCAAAAGTCAAACACCCCCGCAATCCCTCCATGCACCCAGTTTGTGATCTAGGCAACATATAGAAAGGGTCTTCTCCATATAGAAAGGGTCGTCCCTAGGTGTCGCCCTGGTTAGTTTTTCCACTATTGGCGTGGTACGAATGATTTAGGAATTGTGCATCGGGGGCTGTACTCGTATACTTCCAAATCCGCCAGGCAAGCAAGGTCGCAATGCCTCCATACTCCCAGTTTTGGATGCGGGCAACAACAGAGCCAACCTCCTTTTCTACCGCAGAGCCAACCTCTTCCTCCACCTCTTCTTCCACGACTTCTTCCTTTTCCACCAAATCGTCTAGTTTGTTGCCAATCGTATCGATTTTTTCGGCCATATGGGAAATAGCCTGGCAGAAGTCGTACACACTAGGAGTGCCTAGGGCCAAGAAAGGTCTGGTATGTTTTCCACCATAGGCGGAAAATCGGCAATCTGTTGCTCGCCCTGCCTTGCCAGTACGTTGCCCATTTGGTTACCACTATTGGTGGGAAGACGGGCAATCTGTTGGCCTCCATCGTCTCTGTTGTCCACCTGGTCTCCCCCAATTGTAGAAAACAAACGCTCTCCATCGTCTTGCACGTTGTCCACTTGCTGGTCACCGTTCCATATTTTGTAGAATCTTGTAGTTCCTATTCCATACTTTTTTCCGACCTCATCTGCAGAAGCGATCCCCTGCAGAGCATGTTTTTCTTGGATTTGCTGGTCGGATAGCGGTTGCCTACGCATGGTGTACCATACCAAACCTTACTTTTAATATAGGCACAGTGTAGTTAGGTCCGGTGGGTGCTGGTGCTGGAAGAACTGGTGTGCGGTGCTAGCAAACTGGTGTGTGGGGCTAGCAAACTGGTGTGCGGTGCTAGAAGAACTGGTGTTTCCTTTGCATGGTCTGGCGTGGTACACTAGTAGGATCCAGATGGTGGGATATGGGTAGTTTGATGGTGTTGTGGTCTGGAAGCTCTACAGTGCCGGACAAAGGGATCTAGAGGAGGGGCAGAGGAGAGCGAGCCCACATGCGAACGAAAATTGCCCAGCCGGCTCCGTGGCCTGCGCGGTTTTCGTTGAAGAAGGACCCCTTCAGGGCATGGGCCACTGTACCATGTGCCGCTAGTCGCGGAAGCCGGGCCTCGCAGCACTCTCATGTGGGATACGAGAGGAGGGCTATGGGGTTCTTCCGGCTATCTTTTGCTGGATCTGGATTTGCAGGTCGCCATGGAAGTTCCAGGCAGTGGTTCTGTTGTGGCGTCGACGCTTGTTTCGAAGACCGAGGTAAAAGTATCTAGAATGGCGTCGAGGCGGCGGGTTGCCCAAACCACAAGGATTGTCCCCTTGCTGTCTCGTAGAACGACGTGAGTGGAAGTCTTTCCCCCGCTTGTCTGGTACCCCGGAACAGTATATTTGCCTGACTAGGGCGACCTTGGTGGTCTCTGTTTCTTTGAGCAGGGCTCCGACGGTGGTCTGGATCTCGTTTTCTATTGTAGTACACTCCCAGTAGCCATATCTTCAAATGGATGCTCTTTGGCTCGTTTTCCAGGTATGGTAGTCTCTTGGAACCCGGCCAATCGTGCATATAGACATTTGGAATGGGGTGTATAGGGAGTGGAAACGAGGTATCTCGCCAAGGTTCTCCAACTTTCCTGCAATCCTGGGTAAGTACCGCAAATCTAGCTTGCGAAGGGAGATTCTAAACAAAGACGAGCTATGCAGTTTTGCAAAGCACTGTAGGAAAGAAGCCGTTGTGGTCGGTGTTGTTCCCGGTGGGAAAATGGAGCCAGGAGGGGCTGGGAGAGATCTATGTTGTTGGGTACTACGGCCACCCGTTTCTATGCACTAGGGGAGGCGTTGCTCCCCTCCTTCTCGAAGTGCTGCTCTGTATTCTCGAGAATACTTTCTAGGCCCTTTGTGCTCCAGGATGGTGTACTTTGCCCCACCAGCTATCCGGCTGGTAGGGCCCTCCCGTGCGGCAAACACTTGGCGCTTGGTTTTCTCGGACGCCTCCTTGTAGGCCCTCTGTTCCTGCGCCACCTGGGAAAAGGCATCCAGCTCCTCCTGGCGCTCCGCCCCAAGCTCGTTTGCTCCCACTCGGCCCGCTTCCACTCTTTTGTGCTCGTGGCGTCCAGAATCTTCTCCAGCCTCTTGGCCTGGTCCCAGGTTTAAAGGGCTGAGATTGTTATGTTTGTTTGTATTTCCTCGAGTGGGTATGCAGAGGTTTCCACACCGATGGCAATGGTCTTCTTTCTCTCCCAGACCCACGAGACGTACTCTGCTGGTTCCAACTACTCGTCTATCTCCGGCCAGTTAGGGTGTATGGAGGTTGGTTTTTTGCAGCCTGCCAGGGTGGTTTTTGCGTTGGGTATTTTGGAATAGCATCGGAAGGGAGCCCAGCTCTATCCCATATCCGTTGGTGTCAAGATGTCCACCCAAAATATGGGGCAGTTGCGAAACCCAAAGTCCCTCATGGCCCATAGGAGGGCCCGTTCCAAACTCTCCTCCTTCTCTTTTGTTGCTTTGATGGGCCGAACGCGGACCCCTGCAATTCTCCCGGTTTTGGTATGGGCGTACCAGGCCACGAAGATCTCCCGCTGTTTCCTGTACAACAGAACAAGGGTGCGGTCCAGTCCCTTTGCCAGGTTCTCCCACTGCTTCTTTGGTGGCAGTACCACAAAGGTGAAGGCGTCCGACCCCACAGGGGCAACCAGGTCTAGGGCTTTCTGGACGACAATGTTCCCTACGTCGGTGGAGTGGCTGGAGGGGGGTGCGTAGACCAATACCTCAATGCGTGTACATTCTTGTTCTTGGACGTCTGATTGTTCGACGGTCTTTCGCAGGTGGTCGTTGGGGCAGTCTACGCAGTCTGCGAGGTGGCCACCCATTGTTTCCCAGACATCCCCAGGCTTCGAAATTGGAGACGACCTTGTTGTATAGCTTCGTTCGTACCGTGTATCCGTCGTATGTATGCATTCATGTACAGACGTGTTTTCCCACGCTGCCTGTGTTGTCGACGATGCACGGCTGGTCATTCTCCCAGGGGTTGTGGACCCGGGTTGGCGCTGCTTGCATGTGGAAGTCGTGGTTGTTGCCGAGATGTTCTACGAAGGCACCCCTGTCCAGGACCCCCGAGAAGTCTTGTGTATAGTCAATGCAGTACAGCCCATAGCCCATCACTTGCAGTCTTCTTTCCAGGGCGGGGAGAGCTGCTAGCACATCTTCGGAGTCGAAGTATCCGGCCACCAGTGTGTCGAGGTGCAGACCTCTATGGCGACTAACTACTGGTGTGGCCTTGGAGAAAATCGGCTGGAAGGGCTGACACTGTAGTATAGAAAGGGGAGGTGCGCTCGCACCCCCACTTTCTATACTACTAGTGGGGTGCAAGATTGATTTCCTTTATTTATCAACCAATCATCAATATATATATATATAGATCATATATATATATATATATATATATATATATATATATATATATATATATATATATATATATATATATATATATATATATATATATATATATATATATATATATATATATATATATATATATATATATATATATATATATATATATATATATATATATATATATATATATATATATATCTCTATATATATATATCAGACATTTCGCCAGACTATTGCTAGTGAATGTCCGCAGCGTAAAGCGCTCAAAACATCAGCGCATTTTGATTCCGTCTTTGACGGGAGACGATCTGGATATTTCACTTGATCAGCCAAATGGTCAGAACTTACAAACGCCTCAAAGATAAATACCCCAAGCAGCTCGACATGTTGCCAGAGAATTGACAGCAATTCTGACAGTTTAATCCCTTTTGAACTGCTTCAGAGCCAGATTCATCTCCATATAGCTGACATACGATTGCTCCTAACACTGTACCTGAACAGGAATGAGGCAGGCATATTGAGACGCTTAGGTAAGTCATGCAGTGTTATTTATTTTCAGTTATTTAAACCAAATTCTTGATGCCTTTATGTTGTTATTATAAGTCATGGATAATATCGAAATTGGCTGAACGCCATTCAATCTGGTTAATGTTCCATTCAAAGTGTGACAATATATTTTCTATATTATAAAGCATAAACAGGTTTGCACCATTCGTTGGTAAGGCTGTAGATTTAAATAAAAAAACCTAAAGAGCTCTGGATTAAACTCTTTGTCTCCTTGCATGTCAAATATACGAAATAAGCAAAATAACTAATACTGTCATAATAGACTACAGGCAACATCATCTTGAAATTGATCACTTTCACAAAACACGCTCACCAGTTTCTGCGTTATTGTGCACATTACACAACCATGGCAACTACACTGTCTCCCTACAGCGTATATACAGCTGATACTTTAGTGGGGCGATAAGTGTGAACGGTGACAGAGAAGCAGAATACGAGCCCTTATATCGCATGATTAGTGTCGTTATATAATCCTGGCCGATGTCGTGCTTGCGAATTGCATAGAACAATCGGTAATCACACTAAGTGTGCACTTTGGCATTCACACAACATGCAGGATAAAAACAACTACGCATCTGAAAAGCAAACCTCATGCATTGGATTTTGGCCTACTGTGACTCCTGGCTGTGTGTGCAAACACAGAAAACGTCAAAAAGCATAAACAGGACATTTGAGCTGTTGACACCCTAATGATAAGTATGAACTTATCTGCGATGTGTATGTATTTTCAGAGCATATACTGGATTACGAGACATAACAAATCACGTATGTATGTATGTATGTATGTATGTATGTATGTATGTATGTATGTATGTATGTATGTATGTATGTATGTATGTATGTATGTATGTATGTATGTATGTATGTATGTATGTATGTATGTATGTATGTATGTATGTATGTATGTATGTATGTATGTATGTATGTATGTATGTATGTATGTATGTATGTATGTATGTATGTATGTATGTATGTATGTATGTATGTATGTATGTATGCATGCATGCATGCATGCATGTATGTGCATGTATGTATGTATGTATGTATGTATGTATGTATGTATGTATGTATGTATGTATGTATGTATGTATGTATGTATGTATGTATGTATGTATGTATGTATGTATGTATGTATGTATGTATGTATGTATGTATGTATGTATGTATGTATGTATGTATGTATGTATGTATGTATGTATGTATGTATGTATGTATGTATGTATGTATGTATGTATGTATGTATGTATGTATGTATGTATGTATGTATGTTTGACCAAATCTCTGTATGTCACAGCTATGCAGAACTTCGTGATACATACTGAGATATCGTCAGTGACACGCAAAATTAGTGCATGACGTTATCATTGTCAGCGACATTTTTACACTCATCTCTGATTACTACTATGAAGTGGAAAAAAAGCGAATAGTGACTACTTTGTTACTTTTACTCTTCCCTTAAAGTTGTTTGAACGTTTTGGATTTTTATTTGAGCAACTTGTTTCTGTTTAGTGTACTCGCGTTGTATTATTGTTGCATCCTGTGCATTTAATAGAAGGTTTAACAGTTTGTTTTCTCTCAGAATGTACAACTTGTTTCCTATTTACTATCTGTCGAGTTTATGTAGCCATGGACTGCCCAGCAGATGTTTCAAAATCGAACAACATGGCATGCGATGTTTCAATTAGATAATCAATATATAACATCTTTAACCTGGTTCCTTACGCTATTGATTTTCATAGTATGCCTCTTTGGCGATATGTGTCACTGCGATCAGTCGCACTGTTTTAAAACTTTTTTTTTTTTTTTTAAAAAAAACAATAGAGACGAATGAATACCGATAAGGGCAATGCATGCATATTAAGCGCGGAACAATGTTGAGAGTCAAGTCATTTACAACTCAATTAGTGGACGGTATAAAGCTCAAGTAGAATACTTCATCTAGGGCTTTAGATACGTTGTAATGTTAAGGGACCTTTATTGGTGTAATCGGAGTGAATGCTTGGTTGCACATCGTTGACAAATCACTTGGAATTTTCTTACATGCTTTATTTTGAGCAACACGACGAAGATTGTACTCCTCGTGATTGGTCCGTTTTATCAGGCTCATTGGAAGTTCGTACCATTTATCCAAGACAGATTCGCTCCTGGGCTGCTAAGCTTACATGCACGTGACTTAATTTGTCTTCATTACTAGATGCTCATATTAAACGCTACACCTCGTAGGGGCCGGGATTGTATTTCAAATACTACAACACTAAACATAAAGAATAATTTCATTTCATTTAACCGACATGCATTTATATTATCCAATAATCTAACATCATCATTGCAGAATAACGGTTTCCTCTGTCATTCATGCATATTTGTTATTCATTAATCGCACAGATTAATGTCTGCTAAGCAAAAGCATTGTGCAATTGTATTGTGTTTGAAATATTAATACTGACAGTGTTCATCGAAGTATGGTGCTACTCAGCCCGATATATCGATTGTGTGGTTTTTTGGGTCGCCCATTTGACATTTATATTGCTGCACGACGTACTGATAGGAGCAAAACGTCTCTTAATGGACGCCATGCAAATTAGTTTCCCCAGAATATGGTCCAGTTTATTGTGCTTAATACGGAGAACACAGTAACTTAGCATTACCCATGCCTGATAGCATCTTATAAATTTATGCAGTAATAATAAGAGAAGCATTTCACATCTGGTTTAGTTGCTAAATAATTAAAACACACTTGCCCACACTATTTAATGACGTTAACATCTGGCTCTTTATGCATCACCTTTAAGGCCCCATCAATAATATGCCATTCATGTTTGGTCACCCAAACAACACGAGTCACATTAAAAAGTGTTCAAAGTTACATATACTGGGGCTGACACCAATTATAACATAGTGTCGCAGAGGTAATCTTGTACAAGTATCGTATAGGTTTCAGCGGATTGGATAATTTCAACAATGATATTAATTATCAGCTGCGCAGTTCTGTAACAATAAGCAGATATTCATTCACTCTTATAAACGTTGGGAAAGGCGCTAACTTAGGAAAACTCTCCTCTCGCATCGGGTTTTAATCACGCGGAACAACTTACTAGCAACGATGTTTAATGCGAAATTGAACCTAATTCTAACATTCCCTTGATGATCAATATCTAAGTAGCGACTGGACAACAAATGGGGGACTTTTATGCCGTTAACTGTTTCGAAGCAAATAAATACTAAGGTTTTTTGGGTAAGTAATTCTATGATAACATTTGCAACAAAATACATCTGTTTTTTAAGAACACAGCAAAAACGTGTAGAATAATAAAAGCAAGGACGCCCGACAAACAATTAGCTGCCCGATAATGAGCGATAATACACAGCAAGGATGATGCAACTCTACAGAATGTATCTGCTTGAATGTATCAGACGCTTTCGCCGACACAACGGAGAATGATTGCATGGATATAGTAAGTTTATTATCAATCAGGACAACGATTCGTCTTTTGATCGTCTTTTAGTCGTTGGCTGCTTGAGCTAGCCTCAATGTCAGCTGCTTGACAGTCTATATAAAGATGACGTACGTTCGTTTCGTAACATGGGATCGAGACAAGAGCACCACCCTCTGACATATACGTTCTGAAACTACCCTACTACCGTATCGATACCAGTAAGTGTTATGTCGCTAAACGACATGACTAGTAGTACATTTGTGCAGAAACAATTGTCGTGATATTGCCTGAGGCTATTCAAACTTGTCCTACAATTTCCCTCCTCGCATATATCAATGAAAAATTCAAACAGGCACCGGGGCGATCTAATTTGTCAGTTCGTTGTGCACCACACATAACTCGCGCATTGGTATTCAAGATACTTTACTCGGCTATACTTGAAACGGCGAAAATACATACTCTTTTTTACACGCTGCTATGTCGATACACAACACGTCTTTACTCACTGAATTTACCAAATGGATACTTGAAACTGCAAACCACAAGGATTTGGGATATGTCAGCAAAACCTTAGAGGATGTTGCATTAACGAGCTTTATGTGCCCATTATCTAATCTACCATGCTCCCCACATCATATAAAAAGTGACCTACACTGCACTAGGAACCATTATTCCAACGCACATCTGGGGAGCCATTTAAGGGCATGATGGATGTAGATTGTCATGCATTTGCATTCCCATGTCAGAATTCATTAATCATGACGTAGTCTTCATGAGCATGTGAAATTCCATGGATCAGTTGCGAATAACACCATGCTTCATTGCATTACTCTTAGTCATATCTGTTCCGGCCTAGCATTTGTCGACTTTGAATTATCAGGAGGAATCAAATCATTGTTTCATTTAATCCCATCACACAAAGGATTTTGGGTAACGTTGATCATATTAAAGACATTGCATGGGTGCCGATGAATAAACCAATATGTGCCAACTCATTCAAAGTTGCTGCTGGTTACAGAAAACCTGCAAACCAGATGAAATGTCAGATTTGTCCCACCGGTCTCACAAAGGCTGCACACGTCATAAAGACAAATAAGTTCAATTTCTATATAGTACTACTTTTACCTTCTAGGATGTGTGAGTTGAACTTGACTGGTTATTTATCAAAGCTGACAATGAGAACAGACAATGCCACGTGTATTGATTTGCCTGCATCGAGGATATTATTTGTAATTTCAGGAGGATATATATGTCTACGCTGAGAAGCAGATCCTTAACTTTGTGAGCATGATTTATTGGTACACAAGACTACTTATTTCACCTCATATCTATGCATAATACTTACCGTTATTTGTGTAATGTTAGACAGAGACAATATAATCTTACCAATCCTACGGCGGCGTCTGAACATCTGCGTCAGTAACCTAGCACAAAGTTGATTTGTAAAATGAACCATTTACAAAATTAAATCATGCAAAATAGGATGTCATCAGAAGTTCTCCATTGCAAATATGTCAACATTATTTTTTTTTAAATTGCTCGGTTTTGCATTTTAGATCGACTAAATATATTTCGAAATAAGCTGAGTGAACTAAGACGTTATCTGCGTTGAAAGACGTCCCCTCCGCACCTACAAGAGTCTCAGTGAGCACTCATCATGACTTTAATGCAGATAGATTAAGAAAGCCTTTGTCATACAGCTTCAGCACATTGTGTATTGCCGATACATCCATGAATTGTGTCGAGCGGTAACGTATCGTTGAATAAATAGGATATCAAAATATGACTAATAGCTTATTTTGTTTCTTATGCCCGATAAAAAGAATACATTCGGCAATGATGGTGAAAGTTGCTATTATTCAAGGTATTTCTTGTGGAACGCATTGTGTATATGTTTATTTTGTTCTATAATCATGGATCCTTACAGATTATTCCCTGTGGCTTGTAACGTGCTTGATCTACATCGCATGGGACATAGTCTACTCTTTTACTATATATAGTTGATCATCAAATAAACGAGATGCGGCAGACTTGGTATCAGACGTTGTCCTATGTTACATTGCGATAAATCGTGTCGCTTATTTGGGTAATTCCAAAACGAGGAAATGATAAATCGCTGCTGATAGTGGGTAGTAATCAAAACAGGATGCAACAAAAACCAAATGCAATTACAACACGAAGTGGAATGACTGAAAACGGTCGCTAGCCGTACGAAAGTAACGGGTGTAACTAATCAAGAAGCGGACCTGCTTTATGTAAGCCAAAAATGCGGCTATGAATACAACCACTAAGTACACATGTTGTAATGGCTGACACATGACACCTGCAACAGTGTAGCACCTTCTGTTTCACTTGATCTTACACATCAATAATGCGTTTCAAATAGAATATGGCACGATCAATTTCCCCATAAATTAGTAAACTTTAAGCAAATTGTGAAATGGCAATATAAACGTATCCATTGGCAGGTTTGTTTTGTTGGCATGGGTTAGTAACCTATATCACAGCAAAATCTCAATAGAGAATTTGCAGACATTTGCAATAACGCAATATTACACTTGTTATACAATATTCATCACTCCTTTGCATGGTACAGAACTAGGACGTTAGGTATCTCAATGAGAAAATGCTAACACAAGTCAGATGTTATCTATAACATCGTTCTATTTAAGGCTCTGTGAGCCAGATTTGTCATCCAATTAAACATTTTGATACATGTGTCACACAACACTATCTTAATTATTGAATTACGGGATATACGATAATAGGTTCACAACGATGATTGGGTGATTCATATGAATCGGTGCCTTTTTACGCCACATTCGAATCCTTACATCAGTTGCAGTAGGAATTTGTGTTCATCAAGCATAAAACAACTGTCGAGGAGTGATCTAGTGGCATGACTTGCTGCTCAATGCGGTGATACAATGTTGAGAAGTTCATGCTGATGTTAGGATCATAACCCTTGATAAACTGAAAGTGTGCGTGCATATTTTGATTATTTTCGATAGTTATCTACATTTGTTTGGATCTGTGATGAATACTACATCAGCAATTGTCCGCTTTTTGTCATTTGCTTGCTGATATCTAAAGCAGGTATTCACAAAGTCATATCCCTTTGAGCATGCTACATTAAGCTTATTATTTTTGCAGTCTCCGAAGTAATATATATAATGATGATGATCATCATCATCATCATCCTCATCATCATCATAATCATTATCATCATCATCATCATCGTTGTCATCAAAGTGCCGCCAATTGCATCATTGTAACCTCAAAGATGTATTATATTCGGTGCCAAGTCCATGCTTTAATTTTGCTTAAAATATAAACAAGTTGTTAAAATAACTCAATTGTTATCATTTTATTATTATTGATAACACCTATAATTTATCGATATCTGGGCTATAAAAACAGCTCCGCACGTTAATGGCTCACCATGTCCAGTAACGTCGGCAATGTGAGTGATATAGCATTAGTTGCAAAGCCCGTAAGCGATCCATACGGTTCAAAGGTACCCTCCAAAGTCTTTCTCTGCACTTTGCGTCAACAGAAGTCAAAAATATTTTTGGGAGGATATTGCGGTTTTTGTTCGCAAGACAAGTCTTTGTACGCGCCATGATTGTAGCTTGTTTATCACTTACCCTTTAACAGAGTATTCGATTTGAATAGATAGTTTATCACCACGGAACATAGATATATATGATTACGCGAGGATGATATTTGTACGATCCCCATTCGGGAAGTCGAATAGTAAACCTGTTGTATCACTCGCTATATCTCATCGAGAACATTTTTTAACAGGTTGACAAGGCCCTGTCGGCATAACAAAATGATCAATCCATATTAACGCCAGGTAAGGGTAACAGGTATTCAGGTCACAATAAGTGAGCAATGCTTCCCCGCAAAACGGGCGTTAACCCATTAGTCGAGCGTTTCGCAGAATATGAATGCAAACCTCGTTCACTGCCATGCTGTTAAGTAAATATCATTTGATTGTCAATTTAACAGCTAGCCGCCATTTTATGTTCGCCTGTCCCAGGGACCATGCCCTCATCATTACATTTGCATTTGCCAGCAATTTTTCCAAAGGTATTTAGAAAGGAGTGACTATCATATCCGACATTAACCAGAAATGGTTTTGTGAGATTTATTCGAATATAGTGGGTAGTCACAAACATACCTGTGACAAATGTTTAGTCATGTGTTGTTTGCTTAGTGGTATGATTCCTGTGGACGGAATTATCGCCGGGGAGATGTTTGCCAACATTTATTTTACTTGAATCATACTTAGCATTTACATGCCACAAGGCTAAAGTACTGCTAGATATGGTTCACTCATAGATAGAGCAACTTCACCATTCAGACAGTTAAAATTAAGCAACTGCACAGAATACCTATTCAAGAACGTTGTATGTGATTGGTGAAGGTGACTGAGAACGCCATGATTTAACAACCATATCTACGGTCTGAGTTGATCAAATGTACATTTTGCACTTCGGTACTTCTGCCGAACAAAATACATTTCCTATTATCGAAAAGCAACGAGGGTTAGAGCTGGATGCACTGACGACATTTATGTGTCCCATAAGTCTTGTCATTCACTTTGTTGTGGTAAAATGTTATAATCCCAGAACTCAGGTTTCCATCTGTCTTCATCCATTACTTTTTATCTTTGTCTGCGTGTATTTCTTTTTGCCGGTTATCCTCGAGGGTGGCTGCTCACTCATGTTTTGGTGTGCCTAAACTTACACAACCTTACCCAACACACAGTCGACCACCTTTCAATGATATCTATGGCAGACGATACATACACACTGCTAATTACAAACGCGCATATATACGTCCAGACATATATACATGCATGCATGCATACATACATACATACATACATACATACATACATACATACATACATACAGACATACATACATACATACATACATACATACATACACCTACATACATACATACATACATACATACATACATACATACATACATACATACATACATACATACATACATACATACATACATACATACATACATACATACATACATACATACATACATACATACATACATACATGCATGCATGCATACATACATACATACATACATACATACATACATACATACATACATACATACATACATACATACATACATACATACATACATACATACATACATACATACATACATACACATACATACATACATACATACATACATACATACATACATACATACATACATACATACATACATACATACATACATACATACATACATACATACATACATACATACATACATACATACATACATACATACATACATAAATATACATACATACATACATACATACGTACATACATACATACATACATACATAACTGCTGGTTTGACGTTGGCGTATTGCGTACCACGGATGCACAAAAAAGCAGAGCGTGGTAGCGTAGATCTAAATCATACTTCACAACAGTAATAAGATAATTTCTAATTTTCATCTAACTTGATTGAAAAGTCAAACAGAGTACTAAAGGTAGCCAATTACAGTTGTACCATTGATAAGGCTACTGGAAAATATGCTACATTTGAAATCAATAAGCTAGAAGCAGCATTGTGAAAAACTAAGCACTTTAAGCAAACAAACGAAACGGGGATCTGCCTACAGCCTTCGATAATTAAAATGTTAATACGGGGAATGACTCATTAAACATTGTATCGATATGAAACGCTGGCTTGCATATTGTTAGCATTAAATCTGTACTGGTTATGATTTGTGGATCGTGACATCCATGCAATTTTGTAGAGAAGATGAATTAATATTTGCCATATATATCATATACATGCAGAAAAGAACCCAAAAGGCTTGCATGTCGAAATTAATTAATAATAATATGTATTCCAAAGATTAGGATACACGCTAATTTAGCATTGTGAATAATCATTTTTTATGTTTTTTAATGGAAAATATTGGAATGTGGTTTGCTCACATACATGATAAATCGTTACGTGGTATAATTGAAAAAGTTATTGATTTTGCTTTTGAACACATTTGATTAAATCTAGGCGGGAATTAGACCCAAAGAACCAGTTAACCAATTCTTCCCTTAGAAAACCAGTTCGATCTGTTGTTAAGTTTTAACTGAACAGTACGGTAGGATTCTCCATCAATGTGTATAAAATCATAGCAGGTCCCCTTTAGACCAAAGGGTTATGTAAACCATGTCACTCACCACTACGTTTGTAATGTGGTCACTTCCTTAAATGGAGGTGATTGCTATGATTGGAGTTTCCACCTGAGTATTGTTCCCTACTTGCACATTTTCTCCCAACTCAACATTCGTTGACAAATAAGCTCAAACGAATTTTATTTCAGAGAAGCCCACTTGATTTTCAAAGACGATATAGTTCTACATCACAACACGTCTACGGCAGAACCACAGCTCCACATTGACCAGCATTAGACAGAGATTGTTGATTTTGTCAGCTTTGGACATGGTCGGGGCTACACCACGCGCTAGTAATACTACAGACAAGGGAATGGGAAAAGGGAGACGAGAATGAGCACGTTAGCTAACATCAAATACCAAATAAGCGCAAATCTAATTTAGATAAGCCCTTTAAGCCTAATGAACTGTTGCGTCACATCACAACATGTCTACCACACAACCATTGCTTTATCTTGACCGCCATTAGATCTAAATTATTTTGATGTTTTGGAACTATCCTCCAGCGGTTTTGGGTTTTTTTTGTCATGAACGGGAATTGAGAAGATGAGGCGGAAAAGAATGAGCATGGCTAGCCAAGATCCTATTAACATGCTGTAGATGATGCAGGGGAAACCAGAGACGTATTATTGCGGGAGGTATGTCGAGCAAAAAATAGAAAACTCGTTATGATAAATATCAGGATCTCATATTTATAGCGCAGAGATCCTTTGGTGCACGCGATTGCCTTGACCGGCAATGTGTACCATCGTTTCTATTTCCCAGTAAAGAGGAAATGCTTTCTGTGTTATTGTCGCACTTCAGAATTGAGTCATAGCACAATGGTTAACATGCGTGATTTAAAGGGTTGTGGAAGTGCTACTTTGAATGAAGGCATTGTTCATCCATGTAAGTTCAACTCTTTCGTAAAGCTTGTGTGCTGTTAAAACGTCTGAGCACAGGCTATAATTGTTGAACATAGTCATTAATAGAAACATCGGAATCAATATTCCTGTATACCTTAATGTTACCGTAAAACTAATGCACAATTCCAATAATTCGATTTTGCATCATAGCTATTATAACTGTGAAACATATGTATGAAAGGTGAATTGCGCTAATGCAATTGGCTTTGCGCTAAATCGATAATGAACAAGGACGGACGGGCTAGCTGCTTTCGTTACAGACAAATGTAATCATGCCAAATTCATAAATAACAAAACGACTGTTTTATGCAATCTAACAAATGCATCATCAAAAAGTTGACTATATAGTCGACTGTTAACTTGCCTCACACAAACAATCCATTCGACGCCTGGTTAAATAAAATCTATTCGCCTCAATCGGATTAGCAAATTTCATTTATTTCTGTAAGAAATGCAAAGCTGGTCGCTGTCAAGCTTATTACGTTCATAGAAATAAATGATGTGTAAGGGGAAATATTTTTACCTCTATAATATTCAGTAGGCAGATATCTTTTATGATTGGTGACGTCTTACTATAATCATAAATATGCCAAACATAATCAATGTACGTCGCATATGCAGTGTCTGTTTCAGGTAAACACTGACATCAAGTACTCCGACACTGCAATTCAACGTTTTTCATATACTAAAAAAATGTGTGTATGCTGTCTTCTTATTACAAGGATTGGCTTAGGATAGCAACGATTTTAACGTATGATTAATACACTCCGTTGATTATTTGACAATATTTTCTGCGATAACTATGGCATGTCTTCTCCTTCCTGAATAGCACACAGCTTCTCAACTTTCCGCCCCGAGTATCGTTAACGTTATCTTCCTTGTTGGACTCTGCTGCACTTAAATATTCATAGGGACTTTGGATCCTGTGTTACATATTTTATCAGGCACGCAAGGGATGATTATGTCGCCATTTGTGAATAGTCTCGAGCTCCTTATAAAGCAACATGTTATTATAAATAAAGTTCTAAATGTTAATAGTAAAGTAGGTGATTTGTCTGTTGTCACCGGTTATGTAGCATCTTCCAGGAAACGCTTCTCAACACTGGTCATGTAGCTGCGGAAGTTAATCCATACTCTCAGACAACGACATCAGTGGGCATATTGTATTCGTTGATAATCACTGTGAACATTTCATTAGAAGCTATTTCATTGTTCACTTTTAACTGGCCATTTTTTTTGTACCTTGTAGTAAACAGGTAATTGTATTGCATCGTCTGAGACAAATTTACAGAAAGACCCTTAAGCGACCGACGGTCTATTTGAATCTTTACAAATCAAACACTGCCTCATTTGACCCATCCATTATTTGTATTCTTAGTGAGTGCTAGATATTACCGTGGTAACGCTATCCAAATTGATTGACAACGGCATTTCTGATCTGTAGAATTTAATTTTGTAACATTGTACTGGGATTGTCGAGAATTATATAAAATAGGGAATATGTTAGTGTCTGGAAACAGGCTAAAATACGAATCTACCCTCAGTAGAATGGGGTATTATCCAAATGGCATGTCCAAACAAAGGTACTTGATTAAGATACGTAAAGATAAAGTCAGGTGTAAGTCATAGTATATATAAATCTTGTGATCATCATTGATCTTATATATAACGGTCATAACGTTACTAATCATCACGATTGTTGTACCTAAGTATGCATTGCTCATTTCGTCATCATTGCATTCCACGTTTATAACTAAAGGCATGCAGGTACATTAACCATATGACGAATCCATGCAAGTGATGCAACTTCCTATATACGTTGAATATTCGTTCCTTTGGAGTTTTTATCAAATGTTGAATACACAACACAGTGTCACCATATGTTACACATGACATAGACATATTACAAAGGCTTCAAAGGCGAGTAAGTAACCTCATCAACACAACGTCTGTTTTATATGGCCAACATAGGTCGTACTTTTGGGACTGAACTTACAGCATAAGGTATCCGTGGTTAGAATAATGCATTGTAGATTAGATTTATTTTCACAACTTTACAAGGTTTCAACATTCAGGACAATCCTACCCTTTGGCAGTAACTTTGGTTAGGATGCAGTGTTGCTGTCAGCTAGCTCACTTCACTATTTCGATGCCAAGCACGACGGTCAATTGCAGGACTCAATTTTAAGTATTGTGTTATTTGCACCCTGCTGAATGTTACTTAATAAATCATATTTACAATAATTTCATATCCCAGTTGTGTAGCCAAGGCCACTTACTGCGTATATTTTGTGATGTCACTGCATTGAATTAAGATGATTGCAATGGTTGTTGACAACTTAACAAATTTCGCACACATCTGCAATCGTTGACAAATAAGCCTAAATTAATTCAGTTATTCTTATTTTATAAAAGCCCAGTAATTTGTGGTTAACAAAATAGCGTCACATCACAACACGTCTGCGACAGAATTACTGCTCAACTTTGCCCTGCATTTAAGCGAGGTTGGTGTTTCGGTTTTAGCTAATTCGCACCATATTTGCTTGCTCTAGTTTTGATAAGGCCTACCTAACGTGTTGATTTTACTGTTCAAGAAGAAATGGTCAAAGAGAAATAAATACGTTTCGATACTGCAAGATAGAGCAATAAATCAAGCAGATGAACACTGCAGGGCTTTGGAAGGTATAAATTATTGTACCGGAACCAAAGATACTCGGGATGTCTTCAAACCAGTTATTGGGGACCATAGTCACGAATGTAAAAGTAGATTGATACGATAAGATTAATAACGCGCTTCATATTTCATCAGGCAAGTATATGGTGATTCAATCGCTATTAAGGAAGTCTTTATTTAACAATCTATTTACATACCACGTTACCCAGAACTCCGCGCATCTACTGCTTAGTGCAATATGCGTTTTGAATTCAGCGGTAGGAGTGTCACAGCCAGTCGGGCACATTTTGTCTCAAAGCTAGATTGTTATCTCACATTTGTTTTGATGCTGAATGAGTGTCGCGTCTATATTCGTATGCAGACCATGTCATCAATTAATCATCGTTGTGCTCGTTTGATACATAGCAGAACGTATTCCTAAGCAGAGACACAATAAATTTCATAGTAACTACAACAGAGCGCACGACAAAAGCATTGAAGTTTAGTTGCTTTTAAATGTTCTGCCATTTACTTGGAATGATTCACTAATGTAAGTGTACGAGGCAAGCCGGTTTATTCAAATGCATGCTTAAACGTAAACAGCATAAATTCAACATTGATAAATCCGGGGGTATTGATCGGCATAGGCTCAAGAATCTACACAAATGAACAAAAATATTAAAAATACATATATTTATAATATCCTACACTCAAATTCATATTCTATAAGATTTGATGTATTGCATTGGTTCTTCTTTTGCTAAGACACATCGAACCATCCTTATGCAAGCTTGTTAAAGTGACCGCAAAATTATTTAGGACTCAATGTTATTTACATGGCAAGAGGTACTACAATATGAAACATATAGTTTTTTGTCGCGCATAGCATACTCGTCGTAAACAGCAGCTCCCTTTATATGTAATTTATGTGGTGTATTATTAATCAAATAAATTGTGATTGTTATGATGCTACCACTAAAAAGTTAACTAGACAATGGTAAACAGTGTTAAATGTCAGTCTAGTAAATGTGGAAAGGGGCCTATAATTGAACGAACGCAGGTAGAATAATTTGTCAGAGTTATACTGCAAAGGAAGAAAAGGCGAGTTTCACAAATGATATTACAAACAACGTCGTCCCAGTTTAAACCCCATGTAAATTCAATGTCATAGGTACTGAGGTAAGTGGCTGGCCAGGAGGTGAATTGTCACATTGTAAACTGCAAAGATTTATCTAAAATAGTATTACTCGACGTTTTAAATATCTTTTCATATTCTGAAACAATTTCTTCTTTTTCTACACAGCACACATAGTATTGCAATTGGACGGTGAAGTATTGCTATGGATAATCAATACATGGCTTTTGCTCCGCTACATATTTCGTTTGATGATTATTGCATCATTGTCAGTGCGTGCTTCACCGTTCCGTCATTATCATTTATTCTCAGTAATAGTGCAGTTGGTGATTTGCCTGTCGAGTGTGTCACCGGTGAGTCATGCAACGTCCGACTGGGCTTCTTATCACTGGTAATCAAGCTGAAGCGATGAATGTTATTTCAGAGTCGAACAACACGTAGCACTTATCTCCGCCAATCTCTTTCAATTCCAGCATTGCTTATTCTTGATACCACTAGCAATCGAAGCTAGGGTGATGACATTGCAAATGACCTATCACATTAGTTAGTCATTCTCGTTAAAAACTCGGCGCTATCACACTTGATCTAGTCGACCTGCATGAAATCGATGGTTGAATTCCGTAATTACCATAGTGAGACAAGCACAAAGCTACTGAACCAAGCACAATTAAACGCAACTGGATTATATTCGAAAAACGCAAACACCGGATGGACATTAAACAGAAGTTTTACCGTCTGGAACGTATATAGTGCATCCTGTTGTGAAGAAATATTATATTATTTTACAATAAGGACACGATGTTTATCATATTGTCCATACATTCACCAAACGTAAATCAGCTTTGCTTAGTTACTTATATATATATGTGTTTTTAAATGTCTCGTGAAAGTTGTAGAATCCATGAAAACACCGTTTGTTCAACTTCCACCACGTATCTAATACACTCGGTCGTATCCGAAATAGTTACTTAATATTTCACACGGATGTTAGATTAATTGAAATATGGGAACGCGACGGCGTTACTCTGCTTAAGCAAGTAGATCACATTTACAGATCGCAATTTAAATGATTATAAGCTCAATGGGTTAAATATTGCTACTTCGATTAACCATGTGTAGACATATATTGCCAACAAGATACGTTCTACATTGGGTGCCTTATGTCGGGTGAAGTCTAATGTGTAGGTTCCTGGCAGTGTTACTATATAGTTCTTGAAAAAAGATGCCAACATACGTTCACACATTAAACGTCCGACACAAAGGTTTATTAATATTCGCTCATTAACAAATGTATTGTTACCTGCATCAAATTCAGCGGCAAGAAAATGTTCATTCTGAAACTGTTATACATTATACGCCGGTGGTCGAATGTTGACGTAAGGCAGGTCCGACTACAGCGTTACGTTGTTCTTCAGCAATCTACTTGATCCCTTACCATCGAAGTCACGACAAAGTTGCTGCGGCATGCCAACATAATTGTGACGCCAGTCATCTGTCGAACTCTATCGTGTCAACAAAATGGCAGTTAGATGATTGTGAAAAAAAATTGCGATAAAGACAAAATAGTGTTGCACCGTTTTTCACATGTTTAGTTAGTTAGTGTGCATCTGTTAAATTGTACAATTAGTTAGAGCTGGTGGAAACTAACACAAGCTCATTAGAGCAAGTCAAAGTAGACAAGTATGGACAACGAATGCCTGTAACCAGAGGGCTGGGAGTGGTGAGTGGAGCCTACATCACTACGAATCGTCACCCGGTGTTGTGTGATACACATTGGCGCAAGGTAAATGCGTGACGGATTTGATCAGCAAATTGAATATATTTGTGGGTATTCGCAAGAGTGAATCATCCAAGTAGGTTTAGAACCACACCAATATCATTTGTTTTCGTCGGTGGAATTGACCAGATTTTTTCGACCGCTCGCGGAGCATGAAACATGCCACCAGATTTATTGTCGACCCTCTTTCCCGTCAATACATTTTTATTCACTTCTATGGTCAACTTACAGCTGCTAGTCGCCAATGCCCTTTCGCAAATAATTGTATTATACACATAGAGAGCACATGCATATGGGCCAAATTCAAAAGATATGAGACATACGGAAGTGGTTAGTCAGGGTGACGAATTAGACGGCGGATAAGCCACCAGTTATTCTACGGTTGAGTACACATGGTTGAACACGAGTTGAAAGTTCTTTCACAACATCTAAGCGTTAGAGGAATGGTTCAGCTAGAATTGAGATGATACCCCGGCATGGCTATTTACATCTTGATTTCCGTCAACGTTGTAATGCTTGTCACTTTTATGGAGCACGTCTAGTATGACTGATGTATTCATGAACAGCTCTACTGCAGTTCCGATCGTTAAGTAAATAGGACGACATTATACATTTGCATTTACCAATTTCCAATACCTAACCGCCACGTGCTTCCACAAGTTTGTCTAGAATTACTGTTCCTGTGGTCCACATTAACTATATACAGTAAAGGAGACGGCGAAAGATCTGTCATTAACTGTCTTGTTGTGTACGTTCCAACAAAAATATTTTTTTTACATCCATATTGGTTAACAAGGCACATCGTCAAATTGATAATTGACGGTGACGGTAGTGCACGACATTATCTCTGGAATATAAAACGATGGCTCGAATGTGCAGAGAAGGGCATTTGTCAGAGCAGTACATCTAACGACCATACACACCAATTGGTTTCATAAAGCACAAAACCACATCGTGCGCAACTGAGTGCAAGTT
>CM067352.1:33313912-33398912 GCA_034190875.2 Urechis unicinctus | reverse complement strand
ACGCGGAATTATCTGTTTTATTTGGAGCTATCAGACGACTCCATATCTTTAACAGACGCCGAGCCTCAAGACGTTGGATCAACAGTCCCATGTGCTTTTGTTGATTTCATGGTGTCGTCGCCTGGTGACGGGAGTATCTTTCGTGTAGTTTCATAATCGTCACGCAGCTTAGCGTAGCTATACACTCTTTGCTCGAGACCTTCAAGCCAACAAATGTTTATGTCAATCCCAGGCCAGTTTACTCGCTCCATACAGTTATTGACAATCTAAAATGTACAGTGTGGTCATGAAAGATCGCAGACGCTGTGAGAGGCGAACTGTTTTTGATATGTGTACTCCAGACCGAGCAATTTTTCAAGTTGACATTTATTGAATTGTGTTCTTGTTATGTTCGCTATTAATAAGCCTATTGTGTGACGTGTTAAGGCAGCTGCAAGGCTCTGCGAAACACTCGTAGTTTTACGTAACGTCTAACCTAACATTTGAAGGAGCGGTCACCAATAAGTTGACTCCATTATTTCAACATAATTCACAGTCCCATGTTTACCTGATTTAGGCTTCGGCGTGCTAGAAACGCACACCGCAAGAGTCAATTAGAGTGAACCCTCTTAGCGGGGCTTTAAGCTCGTTACGGATTCTAGTAAGCACAATACAACCCTTATATTACTTTGCAGAGTTCTCACTCGCTCCGGTATTGACAAGTCTTTCTGTTGCAAAATATCACAGAAAGAACCCTGTTCTAAGATGACACTGAAGCAATTATGTTATGAAAGGAAATGTATTCATGAATAAGGAGGCAGATGCCACAACTTTTTGTCAATAATTGGAGGTACTAACAGACGAACATTATGCTATAGAAATTTACAAGTGCTTGCTCATTAGAGTTCAAGTGTAGCTTCATATTCGTTGCACATTAAAGATAACCGGCAAACCTGTCCATAACTCTAAATGCAACTATCGTCTTTGACAAGCATACAAGGAAGTGTTCTGTATTTATGTGCGGCATTACTCTATACATAAAATAAAGCTGTATTCTAATCAATGCATCCAGACTGTTAAACACATTGCTGAATTAGTATTACATCAAAGTTAAAGCATCACTTGCATATCGGAAGTGTGTCACGCGTCTACTTGATTGAGGAGCGCAATAGATGACACATCATATCCATAAATGCGATATATACAGTTAAGTTGGATATTTATCCTAATGAAATATAGATACTAGAAGATTGCCTAAATTATCAAATTACACCACACATTCCAAAAGAATACACATTCCCATTAATTTTACACACACACACACACACATATATATGTGTAGAATATATATAAACATATTTATATATATATATATAATTATATAAACATATATATATATGTATATATATATATATCTATATATATATATATATATAAAATATATATAAATACATATATATATATACTTATATATATATATTAATATATTTATGTACATTTACATATACATATATATATATATTTATATACATTCATATGCATATATATACATTTATATATATATATATATATATATATATATATATATATATATATATATATATATATATATATATATATATACATATAGATATATATATCTGATTCTTCTAAATTATGTAGCTATAGAGTCATCATACTTTATAACTTTTTACGACTTTGCCGAAGAAAAACATCATTCATCTTTTGCGATTTCGAAAATGAAAAGGTCCACATTGAAGTGACTAAGAGATCGGTAAACTCCACCAAGGTCAGAACTGTGCTTCCGAGAATAAGACCTAGAGCTCCACCGACGTCACAGAGTAGAGCGAGGATGGTATATGACGGCATATCTGTGATTTCTTCCGAAGTCAGCTCAGACATGTAGACGTTAATCTGGGAAAACGATTCCTTAAACGTTTCCAAGGAAATATCGGTAAGGATACGATCTGTAATGTACCTACTGAATGCATCGGACACGGCTGATGAGTGAAGAATGCTTTCGTAATGTAACTGATTGCACTGTTGGGGACAGATGCAGTCGGATTGAATTCCTTGTTGATACCAGCTACTCATGGCTTTATCCAGGCAAATGACTTTGTCGTAAACCGAACATGAGCGTTTGAAACCTAATAACAAAGAGATATTCGGGGTGCTGCTTTTTGATGCCAATGCATCGTGGTATGTTGTAACCTCCTTACCTTGTACCGGGAATTCACAGCCCATCCATTGCGTATTAGATAACAGTCTTATTAATAATCGGAATGAAGTACACGACTTACTTAAATGTCTGGTTGGTAGATAATGCACAGCGCAGCCACATTCATTCCCTGTGCAAGAATGATGCTCTGCATTGCTCCAAGCAGACGCTTTGTCGGTAGGTTGGCTCATTCTCACAGTCCCCATATGGGGCTGGCAACTTTGTGACCTGCGGATTGGTAGTACAACGAATTGCCTTAGTGTAATGATATATCGAATGTTGATTCTGATGATGCATTTGCACTGGCATTGAATGTTTGGTAACATCAACATGTATATATACGTTTTGAATTGTTGTCGGAAACGCGATCAATTGGCCGATTGGTATAAACAGTCCATGCTGATCCAGGCCTGGAATCTCACTGTGCTCGTGGATCAGCAGCTGTAACACAAAATGCATAATACACAGCGATTCATCGCGAGCGATTCAATTCAGTTCTCTCGCGGTATCCCGCCCATATATATGCCTTAATCCAATCTTGCTTGTTACTGGTTTGTTCCCGTTTCAGGTTTTTATTAATGACTCACCCTGTATCCTGTTGCAGGTGAGTTCACCACCCCATAATCGGACTGATTTGAGATGACGACCAGTTTTAGTCCGTAGGTAGACCCAGCTCGCTCTGCATACACACTCCCATCTGTAACAAGTTTATACATCAAAATTGTTGAACTATTAGTCGGAAAGGTCTATAATCTTACCTTGATGTACACATCATGCCATATAGGGCTATTCTAGCTCCATATCAAATGTGTAAGTGTGTGATACTTGCTTGAATTAAACTGCTGACATATTCCAAGCGGTGTTAAGCATGTAAGAGACATTGGCTGTGCAATCAATTCCGTTGAAAGTGCACTGCACGTAAACAAAGGAAACCAAGTGACATATTTCTGGTAATGCTATGTACATTAGATTAATCCCAGGTGGCGGAGAAACATTGTACGCATGTTGTCCCAAGTTGCGTGGGCCATATTGCCTCTGGGTAACCAGCTAATCAGATGGTAAATGAACTGCATGTCGCGGATCCACTCATCTCCTCAAAGTGCATATATTTTTGTCAGTTAAGGAATGCTTAATAAACCATGTGGCCTATCAACCCTCCTTGATTTGGTAATCAGTGTAGACTAGTGTGGTGTTACATTATCACATTATCAGGTAAGGAAGCAACTTCAATTCGAATTGCTATTGCATTTTGGTTTACTTCATTGAGTTGAGTTCATCTTTCGAACGATCATATTATATTTCAGACCACAACCTCCGTCTGATATGTAAAGAAATAATCAACCCCTTGTCTTTTGCTCGCATTAATGACGTTCCATATTCTTGAGTCATTGTCTGATCTTTAGAAAATACATATATCCCGATACTTTATATCCTATAACAATCCCGATAGCATAGCCTTTGACTTCATGGCAAGGTGCATTTCATCAAAATTCTGTCTAGAAAACAAATTAATTGACCGATTCTTTACTACGTTTAGTAATGATACAAAAATGCTGACCCTAGTTATGTTTGTGGCCCTCGATATTCGAATTTTTAATTTAGACGGTGCCTAACTTTTAAACCAAATACGGCACATGGTAGACGCTACAATGCGAAGCTGAAAAACGGGCGGAGTTTGAGCGATATTATCAAATAACGGTGGGTTGCGCATGCGTTCTTATTGGTCCAGTTTGCTATTCATTTGAATACCTATGTAAACAAAGTTCATAGGCTGTTTCAATGCGCCTTTTTTTTTAATCGATCTTCGATGAATTGGGGCTCATAGTTACATGAAAGGAATATAAACGAACCATTGTGGAAAAACTACACAAGAAAAAGAAGCAAATTAAAAATTGTATCGCCGAAAAATGCATCTTTAATCCCGCTATTCTCCATATTATGAGCTTTTTGCATATCCATCCCGGCAGAATATCTGGAAAGCCCTAAAACTTACCAAGGCCATTTTGTCATGCGACATCAAACCGTATTTCTAAATCGATAGCTGGGATATTGTGGTGAATCCAAAGAAGCGTGTCATTATCAGCGTCGTCTGGTTTGTATTCCTCTTCCACCCAGGGAGCATAAACTCGTTCCATGACGTCATACCAACCTATGGATCCGAATCAACTAATATCAGAAGCAATATAACATAATTGAAGTTTCACATTTGAAAGAGACAATTCGTTCTGCATTTAAGACTCCCAAAATGAGTTATATCCTCTACCTTCTGCTTTCTCAACAACGCAGGATGGTAAAGATATTTTTTCTATACTGCCCTTGCTCTAACTGGTCCAACACATGCTGACAATAACTGGTTCAAGCGTTTTGTCGTGTCCAGTTTTTTAAAAAAACAATATCACGATAATCATAGGAGTAGAAATATTACAGTGCAATGAAGACAGTTCTCGTACATTTTGGGGACTGCGAAAAAAAAGAAGAGGCGAAAGATATGCGTTTTCGTATCATATTGCTTTTGTTGAACACGCATAAGTAATTCATATCAACATCAATATAAGGATCAACAACATATTCTTGAAACAATCCGATGATTGAATAACTGTTTAAAGATTGAGGAAAATGAGTGAATCATTTCTTTTTATTTCGAATAAGATTTAGATGCCTTTGGATAACATGATCGGCTGCGAGCATATAAGAGCTCTACAAAAATATAGTTTCTAAAGGTAAATAAATAATAATGTTTGTACTCACCTTCGTGCAATAATGCTCGCTTGCTCATTCTGTTCTCACTGCAGAAAGTCACTGTCGGAAAGGGTACTCTAGCAAGTCTATTAATTTCCAAATTGACACTGGTTGGATAAGACAGAAAGTAACTTATCCTGCTTCTCAGCTGGTAAACCATGAATGCAATACCACAAAGGACAAGTAACAGCCAGACTCCCTCGTCGCACCCAGCTGACTCCCTCTCGGAACACATACTTAAATCCTACAATACTGACTCCATCAGCAAAATCGGTCAACTCCTTTTTCCACATCGCCCCTTCCTGGTCTGGATTAGAACTATTAATAAGAAATGTTGTCACCTGATGATGATGATTCTTTTCATGACAGAACACCAAATGTTCTCTTCTTCTAAATCCTATGCTGTACAATCCGCTCAACACCAGATGACCACAATGGGCTTGTACTATTTAACATGACTTGTTGCCTTGGGTCAATTTTATTGACGCCAATAGCATCAACTACAGTATTTATAGACGCGAGCCGGCAGACTGCAGCAACTGCTGGGTGCATGTGGGCAATCATAAGGGTATATATTGATAGGGTGTTTTAATAATTGCTCTGTGTTTGACCATTAATGGTCCAAATTTAAATGTTTAAAATTTGATTAAATTAACGGAAAGGTATTAACCTTGATATATGCTATCGAAAAATGTTGGCAAAAAATTTTTAAACTGGTCCCAAAAAAACACGCGCAAATTATCCAATTTTACTTTTTATTCCTGTCCCAGGTCAATCAAATCTGTCCTACAGTCCCCGCAGTGACCCAAGAAAATTTCCATGGTGTTTCCTTGCTTAGAAGAATATGTCTACCGGCTATTAGTTGCAAACCTGACTTGTGGATGGTAAAATAATTTCGTCTAGCATTCCCCCACGTTCCATCAAAAGCGACCTGCAGTACGTCCCCTAAAATAATATAACCGTCAAATTATTGTTCCCCGGGGTTTTTTTTTTTACCATGCAGCCAACAGTCAATTTAAATATTTCAAATGTGATTTATAGAAATTTATACATTGGGCCAAATAAGATTATTCCTTTTGGGTTTTTGGTTTGGCCCAACCAAGATAAGCTTTTTTTGCTCAAACGCAAGACAGCATACATATTGGGATCCCTAGGCATATAGAACGATCCCGGTCCCCCCGGACAAAGACATCACCACAAAGGCAAGTAGATCTTATTGCAGTTGTATAATTGTTGAAAAAAAAAAGCCTTGAAAACTCTCTGCTACATCCGTTTTTGGGGTTGTTGGATGTTTGCTGCTAAGTGCACGCTTATTGTTGTATGAAACTACCCTTTTTGTATTGAGGGGAAAGGAATTTCTTAAGTGGAGCCAGGGAAATGGGCTCGATTTACCGCAGTTTCTTGGGTGCCCAATTACACTGTTTCGTTTATAGTTGGGAAAAAATTGGGGAAAATAATCACTAAAAATGGTGCATGATCAGACCCCACTACCAACTGCTGTCCCATTGCCCAGATTGTCTCCGGAAATGAAATTTGATGTTGATAATAACATACCGACCACAAACTGTACACCTATAGTTAGCTTTTTAAACATGGACGTACATGGTGCACAATGCGCAAAACAATGCATTCGATTTTCTGTTGGGCCGTTTCGTGTGTAACGGTTCACAATATTATCTCAAATTTATAATTACGAAAATTAAAACGTACACATGGGTTAGTAGATAAGCTCCATACATGACGCTTTTGATACAGTCTTCAGCAGGCATATTATCAAATCATACATAGGAATTTTGCACGGGGTTTGATATGTAGCTACGTTTGTTTGCCGTTCTAATCAGCAAAGACGTACACACTTGAGAAGAATAGTCTGCAAAGTTACATTTCTGTATTAAAATCAAGTCATAAATTGTGCCGACTAATTCTTTCCAGGCAAGTGAAAGATATCATATAATACGGAAATCGGTTTGTGGAAGGTGCAATACACGTACGAAAAGGAGAACGGTGGTAAGGAAATCGGCTACAGGACGCACAAAAGACCACAAACAAGACACACCAAAACAGGACTACACACACCACACGAACAACATTCAAACCCACACAACACATTAAATTTAAAAAAACAGGCAAAACGAATTTTCTGTATGAACTTGAGAAGATTCCGTCATCAGGTTACAGGAGTCCATTCGTATCTGGCACATTGTGGGCCCTACTTAAACTCTATTAAGGCGACCTTGAAACAAGCAAGGTGAACATATTGTTCCATTCGAATGTTAACGATTATCAATCCAAGTAACTCAAAACATCTATGCACATGTATGTAACATATGGCTAGCCTTGAATAACGACATAATTGTTTCTTCAAGCAATCTTGACTCATAGGACAAACACTCCTATCACCGATTTGGGAAATAATGGTGTGGGAGGTGCTTTACTACATTTCAGGATCTTCCTTTCTTTCATGGACTCTAGGGACAAAAAAATGTAAGAAGGCAGCCAAGCGCTCCAATGTTCAAATATACCGGCAAGTGTTCCGCAATATGTACCAGTGATTGAGGAATGCGAAAGCAGAGAAGTGAAGAGATTTAAATCGTTTGGCTCCAGTGTCCATTGCAGAAAGGTGTCCACTTATGCGAAGCCTTCGCAAGCATCATATGAACAAATGAAATGTAGTAATTGTGTCCGTTAGCTATTCACAAATATCCATGTCGATACGTTGTAATAACATTACGCCGCAGCCGCAAACGCGGCGGCCGAATGTCCTATTGTCTAAACAATCCAGTCAGAAAATGGTACGGTCAAATTACCTGTCGACGGCGATCGGGTGAGGTGAACAAAAACGAGCAAAATGAATCGCACAGCAATTCCTACACGATAGCAGGAAAAGTCACAATGCACACTTCTTTCTTAGCTCAAGTTGTTAAGTTCGTCCTTTTAAATACAGGTGGCATTGTGTATTGTAAATCATAGGTGCTGATCCAGCATTAAGTATTGTAAATCAGTATGGCCCATGTACCAGCCGGCCACAAGCAAACATTCGAAATTAAATGGAACTGCTTATTTGAATTTTAAACCATCTGCCACACTTTCTACGTCAATAATTATGCTCCGTCACCATTGTTAACAGATACACACAGTCCCGCATGGGGAATGTGAACATGATCAAACGAAGCGTCTGCATGGAGCACTACAGAGCCTGATGCTGCTGCGAGAGCGCGGTTGTGTTGTGCAATAACTGTCCCACTAACACTTAAACGAGCCTGGTACTATGTTACCCACAACTGACAGTGTATGGATAGCTATATTTCGGGGATATCACTTCGTGCACATAGTGTTTATTTCGTCCGAACATGTAACTAAAATTGCATAGACAAAATTAGTAATACCTGCAGAGGAATAAAGCTATGAGCGAATGCTAACTGCGAGGCTTTCAATCCGAATGCACCGGTATACAACAATGCAAACATGTATGTCACCACTGCAGTCTAAACAACGCAGGCATGTCTGGCTCATGTTTCTGACTCAGGCATGTTTTACTCTAAAACTTCTGGACTGTATTTGTGAATGCATGTCTACATATCTTGGTTGGCGTCGGCGAAAATCACATCTGCAACACTATTTGCCATCATTGCTCTACTTTGTGACATCGGTGAAGTGCTGGGCCGGATTCCAAAGAGCTTGTAGCTTCACTAATAGGGTTCACGCAAGGAGTTTATAGCTTTGCTAAGAGCGCTCACTCAAGCCTTACGCCCGAAGAAATATGTGAAGACGCCACCTGTTAGCCGAAGCGTATTGTCATAGCGTCTTGTCATAGCGTCTCTTTAAACTACGTGGAATTATCTGTTTTATTTGGAGCTATCAGACGACTCCATATCTTTAACAGACGCCGAGCCTCAAGACGTTGGATCAACAGTCTCATGTGCTTTTGTTGATTTCATGGTGTCGTCGCCTGATGACGGGAGTATCTTTCGTGTAGTTTCATAATCGTCACGCAGCTTAGCGTAGCTATACACTCTTTGCTCGAGACCTTCAAGCCAACGAATGTTTATGTCAACCCCAGGCCAGTTTACTCGCTCCAGACAGTTATTGACAATCTAAAATGTACAGTGTGGCCATGAAAGATCGCAGACGCTGTGAGAGGCGAACTGTTTTTGATATGTGTACTCCAGACGGGGCAATTTTTCAAGTTGACATTTATTGAATTGTCTTCTTGTTATGTTCGCTATTAATAAGCCTATTGTGTGACGTGTTAAGGCAGCTGCAAGGCTCTGCGAAACACGCGTAGTTTTACGTAACGTCTAACCTAACATTTGAAGGAGCGGTCACCAATAAGTTGACTCCATTATTTCAACATAATTCACAGTCCCATGTTTACCTGATTTAGGCTTCGGCGTGCTAGAAACGCACACCGCAAGAGTCAATTAGAGTGAACCCTCTTAGCGGGGCTTTAAGCTCGTTACGGATTCTAGTAAGCACAATACAGCGCTTATATTAGTTTGCAGAGTTCTTTTTCGCTCCGGTATTGACAAGTCTTTCTGTTAAGAAATATCACAGAAAGACCCCTGTTCTAAGATTGCACTGAAGCAATTATGTTATGAAAGGAAATGTATTCATGAATAAGGAGGCAGATGCCACAACTTTTTGTCAATAATTGGAGGTGCTAACAGACGAACATTATGCTATAGAAATTAACAAGTGCTTGCTCATTAGAGTTCAAATGTAGCTTCATATTCGTTGCACATTAAAGATAACCGGCAAACCTGTCCATAACTCTAAATGCAACTATCGTCTTTGACAAGCATACAAGGAAGTGTTCTGTATTTATGTGCGGCATTACTCTATACATAAAATAAAGCTGTATTCTAATCAATGCATCCAGACTGTTAAACACATTGCTGAATTAGTATTACATCAAAGTTAAAGCATCACTTGCATATCGGAAGTGTGTCACGCGTCTACTTGATTGAGAAGCGCAGTAGATGAGACATCATATCCATAAATGCGATATATACTGTTAAGTTGGATATTTATCCTAATGAAATATAGATACTAGAAGATTGCCTAAATTATCAAATTACACCACATTCCAAAAGAATACACATTCCCATTAATTTTACACACACACACACACACATATATATGTGTATAATATATATATACATATATTTATATATATATTTAATTATATAAACATATATATATATGTATATATATATATATCTATATATATATATATATATATATATAAATATATATAAAGATACATATATATATATACTTATATATATATATTATATATATTTATGTACATTTACATATACATATATATATATATATTATATATATTCATATGCATATATATACATTTATATATATATATATATATATATATATATATACATATAGATATATATATCTGATTCTTCTAAATTATGTAGCTATAGAGTCATCATACTTTATAACTTTTACGACTTTGCCGAAGAAACATCATTCATCTTTTGCGAGAAAAGGTCCACAATGAAGTGACTAAGATATCGGTAAACTCCACCAAGGTCAGAACTGTGCTTCCGAGAATAAGACCTAGAGCTCCACCGACGTCACAGAGTAGAGCGAGGATGGTATATGACGGCATATCTGTGATTTCTTCCGAAGTCAGCTCAGACATGTAGACGTTAATCTGGGAAAACGATTCCTTAAACGTTTCCAAGGAAATATCGGTAAGGATACGATCTGTAATGTACCTACTGAATGCATCGGACACGGCTGATGAGTGAAGAATGCTTTCGTAATGTAACTGATTGCACTGTTGGGGACAGATGCAGTCGGATTGAAATCCTTGTTGATACCAGCTACTCATGGCTTTATCCAGGCAAATGACTTTGTCATAAACCGAACATGAGCGTTTGAAACCTAATAACAAAGAGATATTCGGATAAATCTCTGCATGTTTGTGCACAACATATATGTATATACATAGACATATAGATATGAAGACCATGTATCTGTGCTCGGAATAATCGACCTGCTGTTACTTCCCACCCATAACGGTGCTGCTTTTGATGCCAATGCATCGTGGTATGTTGTAACCTCCTTACCTTGTACCGGGAATTCACAGCCCATCCATTGCGTATTAGATAACAGTCTTATTAATAATCGGAATGAAGTACACGACTTACTTAAATGTCTGGTTGGTAGATAATGCACAGCGCAGCCACATTCCCTGTGCAAGAATGATGCTCTGCATTGCTCCAAGCAGACGCTTTGTCGGTAGGTTGGCTCATTCTCACAGTCCCCATATGGGGCTGGCAACTTTGTGACCTGCAGATTGGTAGTACAACGAATTGCCTTAGTGTAATGATATATCGAATGTTGATTCTGATGATGCATTTGCACTGGCATTGAATGTTTGGTAACATCAACATGTATATATACGTTTTGAATTGTTGTCGGAAACGCGATCAATTGGCCGATTGGTATAAACAGTCCATGCTGATCCAGGCCTGGAATCTCACTGTGCTCGTGGATCAGCAGCTGTAACACAAAATGCATAATACAGCGATTCATCGCGAGCGATTCAATTCAGTTCTCTCGCGGTATCCCGCCCATATATATGCCTTAATCCAATCTTGCTTGTTACTGGTTTGTTCCCGTTTCAGGTGTTTTATTAATGACTCACCCTGTATCCTGTTGCAGGTGAGTTCACCACCCCATAATCGGACTGATTTGAGATGACGACCAGTTTTAGTCCGTAGGTAGACCCAGCTCGCTCTGCATACACACTCCCATCTGTAACAAGTTTATACATCAAAATTGTTGAACTATTAGTCGGAAAGGTCTATAATCTTACCTTGATGTACACATCATGCCATATAGGGCTATTCTAGCTCCATATCAAATGTGTAAGTGTGTGATACTTGCTTGAATTAAACTGCTGACATATTCCAAGCGGTGTAAGCATGTAAGAGACATTGGCTGTGCAATCAATTCCGTTGAAAGTGCACTGCACGTAAACAAAGGAAACCAAGTGACATATTTCTGGTAATGCTATGTACATTAGATTAATCCCAGGTGGCGGAGAAACATTGTACGCATGTTGTCCCAAGTTGCGTGGGCCATATTGCCTCTGGGTAACCAGCTAATCAGATGGTAAATGAACTGCATGTCGCGGATCCACTCATCTCCTCAAAGTGCATATATTTTTGTCAGTTAAGGAATGCTTAATAAACCATGTGGCCTATCAACCCTCCTTGATTTGGTAATCAGTGTAGACTAGTGTGGTGTTACATTATCACATTATCAGGTAAGGAAGCAACTTCAATTCGAATTGCTATTGCATTTTGGTTTACTTCATTGAGTTGAGTTCATCTTTCGAACGATCATATTATATTTCAGACCACAACCTCCGTCTGATATGTAAGAAATAATCAACCCCTTGTCTTTTGCTCGCATTAATGACGTTCCATATTCTTGAGTCATTGTCTGATCTTTAGAAAATACATATATCCCGATACTTTATATCCTATAACAATCCCGATAGCATAGCCTTTGACTTCATGGCAAGGTGCATTTCATCAAAATTCTGTCTAGAAAACAAATTAATTGACCGATTCTTTACTACGTTTAGTAATGATACAAAAATGCTGACCTATTCGAATTTTTAATTTAGACGGTGCCTAACTTTTAAACCAAATACGGCACATGGTAGACGCTACAATGCGAAGCTGAAAAACGGGCGGAGTTTGAGCGATATTATCAAATAACGGTGGGTTGCGCATGCGTTCTTATTGGTCCAGTTTGCTATTCATTTGAATACCTATGTAAACAAAGTTCATAGGCTGTTTCAATGCGCCTTTTTTTATCGATCTTCGATGAATTGGGGCTCATAGTTACATGAAAGGAATATAAACGAACCATTGTGGAAACTACACAAGAAAAGAAGCAAATTAAAAATTGTATCGCCGAAAAATGCATCTTTAATCCCGCTATTCTCCATATTATGAGCTTTTTGCATATCCATCCCGGCAGAATATCTGGAAAGCCCTAAAACTTACCAAGGCCATTTTGTCATGCGACATCAACCGTATTTCTAAATCGATAGCTGGGATATTGTGGTGAATCCAAAGAAGCGTGTCATTATCAGCGTCGTCTGGTTTGTATTCCTCTTCCACCCAGGGAGCATAAACTCGTTCCATGACGTCATACCAACCTATGGATCCGAATCAACTAATATCAGAAGCAATATAACATAATTGAAGTTTCACATTTGAAAGAGACAATTCGTTCTGCATTTAAGACTCCCAAAATGAGTTATATCCTCTACCTTCTGCTTTCTCAACAACGCAGGATGGTAAAGATATTTTCTATACTGCCCTTGCTCTAACTGGTCCAACACATGCTGACAATAACTGGTTCAAGCGTTTTGTCGTGTCCAGTTTTTAAAAAAACAATATCACGATAATCATAGGATTCGAAATATTACAGTGCAATGAAGACAGTTCTCGTACATTTTGGGGACTGCGAAAAGAAGAGGCGAAAGATATGCGTTTCGTATCATATTGCTTTTGTTGAACACGCATAAGTAATTCATATCAACATCAATATAAGGATCAACAACATATTCTTGAAACAATCCGATGATTGAATAACTGTTTAAAGATTGAGGAAAATGAGTGAATCATTTCTTTTTATTTCGAATAAGATTTAGATGCCTTTGGATAACATGATCGGCTGTGAGCATATAAGAGCTCTACAAAATATAGTTTCTAAAGGTAAATAAATAATAATGTTGTACTCACCTTCGTGCAATAATGCTCGCTTGCTCATTCTGTTCTCACTGCAGAAAGTCACTGTCGGAAAGGGTACTCTAGCAAGTCTATTAATTTCCAAATTGACACTGGTTGGATAAGACAGAAAGTAACTTATCCTGCTTCTCAGCTGGTAAACCATGAATGCAATACCACAAAGGACAAGTAACAGCCAGACTCCTCGTCGCACCCAGCTGACTCCCTCTCGGAACACATACTTAAATCCTACAATACTGACTCCATCAGCAAAATCGGTCAACTCCTTTTTCCACATCGCCCCTTCCTGGTCTGGATTAGAACTATTAATAAGAAATGTTGTCACCTGATGATGATGATTCTTTCATGACAGAACACCAAATGTTCTCTTCTTCTAAATCCTATGCTGTACAATCCGCTCACACCAGATGACCACAATGGGCTGTATTTACATGACTTGTTGCCTTGGGTCAATTTTATTGACGCCAATAGCATCAACTACAGTATTTATAGACGCGAGCCGGCCGACTGCAGTAACTGCTGGGTGCATGTGCAATCATAAGGGTGTATATTGATAGGGTGTTAATAATTGCTCTGTGTTTGACCATTAATGGTCCACTAAAATAGTCCGGTATACCTTGTTGACCCGGTATTCCAATATCTAACAGCGATCCAGCAATTCTATGTTTAATGTGTGGCTGTAGAAATATGATGCTTTGAATCGTAGAGAGAAATATTGGATATGATTCCGTCTCGTGACACCACCATCCCCTGGATGTGCCCATATCCGGTATATAAGCATCTAGGGCTGTTGCCTAGGCCTAATGAACCATTACTTAGCGTCGAATATAAACCACTTTTGCAAAACCGTAAAAAGTGCCAATGACTAGTTCAGTATATCAAACATGGCATATATATCATGAAAGGTAAAAAAATGCAAATTGAATAATTTGCTTATCCGGATATTTAAGAGCATGCCAAATATCAATTTCTTCCTTTTTGTCGACCGAATTATTGTACAACAAACCCACAGACTCGCTTTGTGACACTCTTTTCGGTTATTCATAACTGCTTAGTGCAGATGTAAACATCCCACCTTCAACCCGCTCGCGACGAGGTTTATTGATTAGATTTATATACATGCTCATTGACTAGTCTGGTGTACTTTAGCAAGCAACCATACTCCTCGATTCATCAGGCCAGCACCCTCATGAAACACATTCTTCACGCCCACGATACGAACATTCGACGATAGCAATGTGACTGTAAAAATTCATGTCGGTACGAAAATGTCTCATTCCCGCGGGATGCATATAGAAATGAATGAGCCAAACGATGATCGTGTTCATATGAGACACAGTTCTCTACTGCTACCTGTCAGGTGTGGATTTCTGAGTTAAATGTTGAATGAGGAATGAGATTGATGGCATTGACTAATAATGTGGGGGGTATGACTCCTAGAGTCTTGTATCCTTAGCTTGTCAAAATTCCTGTCTAGCACGAGTAAACACTGCTGACGTCGATTGATTAACAGCAATTATATCAACAGAACGACTTCCGTAGCGGATATAGGACAAATATTGCAGGTTTACGTTGCATATGGTTGCCGTGAAGTTTCAAATGCTCGGCGTATTTATCGTACAAAGCATACCGTGATTGTGCCCACTGGCTATTATTGACCCATTATAATGGAAGGTTGTATAAACAGGCGCGTTATATGACGATATATGTATACATGACTCATTCGGTAACGATTTTTCTATATAACTGTAGGTTGCATAAGACGCGTTACATGACCATACATTTATACATAGAGACCGATTTTATTGAAGTACGTAGCCAGTCGATCAATATAAGCGGTAATTCATCCATCATTTTGGAAGGTTGCCCATCAATTATTTCGTTGTACATACATATATATATATATTTATATATATATATATATATATATATATATATATATATATATATATATATATATATATATATATATATATATATATATATATATATATATATATATATATATATATATATATATATATATATATATATATATATATATATATATATATATATATATATATATATATATCTATATATATATATATATATATATATATATATATATATCTCTCCATCTATCTCTATCTATCTCTCGTCATCTATATATATATATATATATATATATATATATATATGAATGTATATATATATATATATATATATATAACCCGATCATGCTTCTGGCGTGATAGGCTTTATACGTATTTGTATATATTTGTATATTCATACATATATGTATGTATTCATATATATATGCATGCATATATATATATATATATATATATATATATATATATATATATATATATATATATATGTGTGTGTGTATGCATGTATACATACATATGTGTTTATATACATATCAATATATATGTTTATATGAATATATATGTGTGTATGAATATATATATATATATATATATATATATATATATATATATATATATATATATATATATATATATATATATATATATATATATATATATATATATATATATATATATGTGTATATACATTTATATATAAATAAGTGCCACATGAAAGAACTTTTTCAGCCCTGGCTAGTGTCAGACGATTCTCATATAATAAACATTAACTGCCCCCCTTGACGGCACACTACAAGCTTGCTGCTTGGCTGTAGGTTGCAACTCTTTGACAATTGGTCTGCTAAACTTCCTTAACTCTAGGAACTGATGGCAATCACAGACAAATCATGACATGGGGCAACTATCGTAGACAACTACGTCCAATATCTTATCTTCACAACATTCAAGTCTAAGAACGTTCTCTAACATTGATTAGAAACATGTCAGAACGTTCATTGACCTCGGGACAATATTGACATCATTGGCAAACAGCATGGTAGCAATGTAAAGGACACAAATGGTACAACCTGGTGGTTAGGTGTCTTGCACATCAAATGACCAGGGTCGGAATTCATCAGCGTAACAAGTCTATGCCTCTTGTGTAACAAGCAATTTCAGTCTGTATATTTGACCGTTAATGCATACCTTGTCGATGTTGCTCAGATACTGCGTCCACAATCAATGGACGCGTAATAATAATGTTACTGCTAATAACCGACATTATGGATAACAGCGGTGCATAATTTTTTTTATATCTGACTCTGTTTGTATATTTTATATCTGACTCTGTATGTTTATTTTACATCTTATTAATTCGTTAATATCAACCTGTTGTGTTCACGTTTTATATACACAAAATAAACTCTGAATTCGTAACGTGTATCATTCATAACACTACACAAGCAGATTGTGATCGCAATCGGTTGGTCATATTTGCATGAAAATATAAATAATTATGACGACAGAAAGTAGTTTTGTGCTGTTTTACCTAAGTGGTCAATGATGACTGTACTTACGACCACGTGGTTTTATAAAACAAATAGTCTTCCCTCCATGATTGGTAAAAATACCCAAACAAAACCGTGTCAATAGTGTAACAAGTGGTAATTGTTTTAACAACATCATCGAAAGTGGTAAATTGAAATGTTGTATAAGAAGTCATACAAGCTTTTCCTGTTCGAAATGTTCAATCTCAAATATGATCAGAGGGGTGCTTTCTGGAATCAGTTCAGGTGCTCCACTGACGTCACAGAGTAAAGCAATAATGATATTAGAGGACACAGCTTTCATTTTCGATAAAGTAAACTCAAACATGACGAAATGAATTCAAGATTTCGGAAATGTACCCGGCGAGGTTACGGTGAAGTAGTTTCACGTTTTATACTCGGGCATGCCTGATAAATGGAGGTTGCGATCGTAAATAAAAATAAAAGCCATTCTGGTATCAGTCGTTCATTGTTTTATCAGGACATTTGGTATTCTCATAGATATAACATAAATGGTTGAACCCTAATTACCACAAATATAATAGCGGTTGTGGCGCAACCAGAATCGCAATTTTACGCGGGCTTTTCAGAAACGGTTTTACTTAGCATGTCATAGTAATAAGGTCACGTTTCACGCCGTTTGACCCCGGATGTGTAAGCAAACAATCCGGGTCACGCAGCGCCACGTGCCATCGCAGTTTTTTCTCGATTATCGTCTCATCAACAGGTAACACCATGCCAATTTGGGATGCAAGCCAAGACCATTGTCATACCACCCCGCCTTCTAACTAACTTCCTAACTACTCCAATCTCATGTAAATTAACTCAAACAATCCTCGCTAAAACAATACCTCCACCATAGAAATTCCCTGATACATTTTACTTCTACTCAACTAAACGTTACACTATTCATCTTTCACCTTTATCATTTGGGACACATAGCTTGATCGTAGATGTCAACTACCTCCTTTATTCATTCACAGGCAGGGGCAACAGACCCAACACCATCCTCCGAGGTTGATAGTGCTCGTAAAGATGCACAAAACTTAACACCGCCACCTTTAAATCAGTTATTTCTCATCTTCTACACAGGTAATTCAATATCATTCCATTTTACACCATAATTACATATTCGAGCGCTCTGTACATAGCTCTCTTACTGCTCACCTACGATACCTGTCTACGGGTCGGGGTGGTTGTCTACTCAAACGTCACTTGCAATACAATTTCAGCAACTTTCCTGAACTCAACAAGGTTTCCTCATATCAATTATAGTTGATGGGCTCAAGCTTAAAACCCTTTTCATAAGTTATAAGTTAGGACTTTCCCAATTCGAAGTCTCCTGCGATTCAATATGCATCAAAATTAAAATCCAGTTAATTAGCATTTAACACGACTTTCATTCCGAAAAATATGCATTTCTACGAGAACAGGCCGTATTCCATCCATTCGTGCGGCTTGCGCATCAAGGATGACATGTATGAGTCATGCTCCAATTTCGATGGAGTTGCGGAAGGGACCGTACTGAAGTTTCTCCCATGGCAGCTGAAGATCCCAACGTAGATACAGCACCGTCGGCAAGTAAGATAGGTGATACTAAGCCATCTGATTTTTTCAATATTTCTGTTAACGAGGGAGACAAAGTTGTAGATGTGGCCCTGATTGGTGCAACTCTACCCCGCATTTTATCTTTCCCGCCGAGTCAAAGGTTCTCCCAATAGCTCTGGGAAATTGCGTGAGCAACATTTTGTGATCTTTTCCGACTCATTGTCTGCACTGGAAGCAATCAAAGAGAGAAATTTGCTAAGTAATTATCTAAACCATCAATACCAGAGCATATTATGATAAACATTTAGTTCGCAGCTAATATCCGAACTCATATCATAGCGTATCATAGCGTATGATAGATTTCATAGCGTATCATAGATACATAACTTTTCTATCCGTGTGAACGGGGTATAAGCTAAACTTCACGTCACAATTCCAACAGAAAAAAAAGCGTTAAGCCAGTGCCTGTCATATCAGAGTAGGCCTTGCCCTGCATCAGTAGACTCTCACATACGTCTGAATTGAATTGCACTTTGGAACATCCGTAACACATGCACATCGGTGATAATAACATTTGAGTGAAAAAATCACAGGCCAGTTCAAATACCTGCCCGTGTCTCTTGCTGCTCAATATATACACAATACAGTAAGAATGTTAGTTAGTATAGGGCTAAGCAGATAACCTACTATAATGTGGCATATGATGCCATAAATGTAGGGTAAATATCGATAGATAATGTTTACCTGATTGAGAAGCCTCATTCAGGGAGTAAAAATTGGGATAAATTTGTGTTGATGAAGATGAACTAGAACTATAAGGCATGAAAGCCTCTTGTCCAGGTGATTTCCAGGCCAAAGTGTTTTGTTGCAGTTGTGACCCTCGCAAGAACCGCTCCACCCAACCACCAGGATTCCGTCACAACCCTGGGCTTGAATTAAGAAGAAACAGCTTCTCAAGAAAGCTTTTTGGTCTCCAGGGCATCAAATCAACATCTTTATCGACAATTTGGAATTTGTCCTCACATCGCTTGACAAGCTCTTTCTGATTACAACTTTATTTGACAGAATATTCCTTTTTTTCACAGGCGCAAGAAATGAAGTTAAATATAGTGGCTACTATTTCGAGCAGATCTCGATTAAAAAAACTAGTCTTCCAAAGCCCGTATTTCGTTAAGTTAAGCAGTATGTACCGTGTTATTTAACAGCGAACAAGGGACCAAAAAAACGGAATATAATAATTCAACGGTTTCAGAGCGCATAAACGGAGCACGAAAGACAGGCCAGGATGATTTAAAAAAAGAAAAATGTGACACCACTCGATACTTGACATCGGGGTACGCAAGATATAGCCTTTCCGCATATGCCCCCCAAAGGTCCCTAAAATGTGCATAAACATGAATATATCAGCATATATACTTGCATATGAATATGTATTCATATACTTATCTATTCTGTATTAGCGCAATTGAGCTTCATGAGCAAATCTGTGTTGGATCCTTGCCACATAAAACAGGCGCGTGCCTCGAATGGCAATGAGTGCATGTGCATTAATAATGAATCGACTGAAATAATATTTTCACAGGATTGAAAATACCACGTACCAGTCTACATTTTGATAAGAGCTATCATTTGTCTTATGATCATTTCTACGTTCACCTGAGTGTAATATACTTTAGATTTTACCAGTCCGCAAACTCACAACATCAATATATGATAGCTGACGGGCAATCAGCTCACCTATGGATGTGCTGTGTGTTTAATACTGATTTGTGTTAACTGTAAATATTTAACAATCGGGACATATTTAACCACATGCTTTTAAAATTAGCAATACATGTGCACCTATCTTAGAAGATATAAACTTCAAATGGCGAGTGTAAACACATATCTTAATTGCTGTTAATTACTCAAACGAAAAGAAGGGATATTTCCAAGGCAGTACAGAGCGCTAAGTTGAATTCATCACAGTAGCCCATAGTTTATCGAAAATACATGTAGGGGTGGAATATAAGTGTTTTATAGATAACTGGGTATGGGATTTTGCTCTAACGGACTTACATGTATAGATAGTAACAGAGTAAAGGAGAATTCTGGCACACTGACACAAGCCCCTCTAAGATGCCATAAACCCCAGAGCACCACATACATGCTACCTACACCACACCCACGGCACCTCCAGCATACACGACTATCACCAGCACACACTCCAGCCAACGCAGAAAAACATTTCATGTTGCCTCCCAACCACAGCCGAATCACGCTCGTGCTGACAAATATTTGGCCCATCTTAAGCTAAGCAGCTTGGGAGTGTTTTGATGTAGTTAACTAGCACAGCCGGCTTACATAGGTATATATGTACCTTGTAATCATGCATATATTGCACCAAATGTATACATATTGGATGGTCCGATCGAAGCTTACCTGTTTGATAAACTCACGTGGGTTAAAGAGCCTTGTAGACTAATGCTAACTCCTTCATCAAGTAGGACGTTGTAGGCCAAATGGGTCACACTGCTACACCAGACAAGCTGTAACGTGCAAATCGTGGCCGGTATGGTACTGTAAATGACAGTATCTAACGTTGGGATTTCGGCGATGCTAGACTTAACTGTGCAATAGAGGCCGCAAGCGGATATGCAACAGTAGCAAAATCGACATACGTCAATTCAGAATGGGATGAGATCAACATGACCACTACCAAAGAGGCTCATATGTTGTATTGTCGGGTAAACTGCTGCCGTGACGAAAATGAATAAAATCTGTCTAAATTGGAATCTGTGATCTTCTTGAATACCATTAGCAACGAACACAACCGCACAATACCAGGAGAATACAACCTACGTTTAACAAGTAATGATGGCTTCACGCCTAATCAGACTGATTAAAGTAATTGAAACGAAGGACCTTTAATGAAACGCATATGTCTGGGATAAGGCTGGAAGACTATATTCGCAAGCAGCAAAGCGACTTTGCATGGATGAACCTGGGGCTCAAAGAAAGAAACTAATAAATACACACACATACCAATATCCCAAAAGGGCATTCGTCAGCAGAAAACTTATAACCGGCTAGTCTGTTTAACATCCATGGTGAGCAAAACAACGGAAACAGACTCACAAAACACTGAAACATAATTTACTGAATCAACTTCAGCACGGTTGTCTGTGTAAGTGGTGTTGCCTTATCAACCGTTTAGAATTTCTAGAGGACGGTTCTTATGTGCCGTGCCGCGTATGTAAAATCACATACAGCAGAATCGTTCGAGGCTGCTTTAACATAATAGTTGAATAGGTTTGACAGGTAATCGATCGATTTAACGAATACGATGTTGTCTTCCGAGCCAATATATTTACCACCGCCCACAGAGAAACTATTCTTTCCATAATTGTTAATTCGAGCCAATATATTTACCACCGCCCACAGAGAAACTATTCTTTCCATAATTGTTATTCCTGCTGGGCAATCTATCAAAAAAAAAGATCAGAATATTTATATTTGTGTCTGAATAGCATAAGTACGCGATTTATATAGCGCAACTTCCTTAAAAGATACATGTCTGTAACGCCAATTAGCCCGAAATGGATCTCTGCGCCTTAGATGTCCCTGACATCATTATCGCTGTGTACTAAAGCAGAAAATTGGAAAGGGATACTTCAATCAATTGATCAGGCACCTAGGCAGGAACATACTTCATGCTGATTTATTGATCTAACCCACTTAAGCTCTCCGTCCTTTACCGCGGAAAGGTGTTCATTTGTAATCGGATGTGTCCGCCGTATTGCCTAGTTGCGTAACAGCATACTATATTAACTAACTTTGATTGACATGTGAAATACATCACACAGCGGCACCGATAGTCGTTTCATTTCCGTAATTTCCCCTTGTGGGTTCCGGGGTGGAATAGGCCCACTGCACCCTCCTGCCTGTCGTAAGGGGCGACTAACTGGGGGCATCGGTTGCGTTTCCTGTTGATGGGCAGAGTTATCATGGTGGTTGGGTAGATCTATCCTTGCTAGGGCCATAGCTGCTACACACCACTTTGTTCTAGAAGAGAGGCTGGTATGGCTGGTCCAACCAATCGGCTGCATTATTGTTAATTTCACCCTCTTCCACCAGTTCATCCTCATAGATTTCCATTTATCCTTTAGGGCGGTTGCTCAATCAGGTTAATCTTATCTATTCATAGTATCTTACTTTTGTAGGCACTAGTTTTCACACTAGTGTTGGTGTGCTGTTAAACCCTACATTTATTAACCTACCTACTCCTTTCCGTAAGTCATGATCAACAGGCAACATATGTCCGTTATCCATGCGTGCATTGACTCACAGCCTCGAGTGAAATTGCCATGTTCCAAATCAGAAAGCTGGCCAAACCTCCAAACCCCATAATAGACTCATTTATTACGGTCATATATGCTTTTGACCACTTTCAATAATTTACGTCCAGCTTGTATATTTATCAAGCCGACGTTTCTGATTTACCATAACGCGAGAGATGTAACCATGTTCCAGATCATTCAATTGCTTATATCCAACACCTCCATTAACACTGTTAACTTTGCATTTTCCAATATCCCAATATTTTTAGCTATTCAATATATATGCCTTTTAACCTATATAGATATACGCGGAGAACAATAACTAGCAATATATCAAGCACACACAGATCAATGATCTTCTATCCAAGAGCCATATTCTGTGCATAGTCAAGCACGATAGTAATTGGGTAAGTCACCTGAGTTATATATACAATCCAGGGAACGGAGGCATATTGCACAAAATAATATTAGGTTTAATGCTCAGTATGCTCGTTTTTGGTGTTTACATTATGCATTCATAGGTGAGCTGTAATTTCCTTTGTTGCTGTAAAAAGGGAGATTCAATAAAATTGGCAGAGAACAGTTCAAATCTAACGTAACGGCGACCCAATCAGCTGCACCTCATGATGAACCGTTGATTAATTCAAACCACGTTCTATGCGTAACCTTGCCAAAAAAATGGCAGAACGCGCAGTGATTTTGAGATCCCAAATTGTGGCTACTTGTACATATACAGCCCTTCTGTTCATCGATTTTCTGCCTCGTTGGAATATAGTCCATGTAATATTGCCAACAGAACAAATTTCCGCCCTATCTTGCAACATATTATAGAACGATTTTGGGAGGTTTATTTTCAGCTTGATTTATCCAACCAATTAGCTGACAATTTATATCTTTGACATAACGGGATCGCTTCATGCATTATTCAAATACTATCTAGCTCTGTATTGATTTATAGAAGTTAGGGATCATATGATTGATCAATGACCTGTCAATCCCAATATGCTTGGGTGTTATATGATATACAATCTCTTAGTACGCATCGAATTTATTATTCAATCTAAATTCAACGACTATACAGCATACGTTTTAGCATTTAAAGGTAACGGCATAATGGTTTAAATTAATTTAGCTTCACGGGAAATTTAGCAACTTCCATGAGCGTTAATATTTTAAATGACCAACCATCAACTTAATAAGCTACGCCGACAAATAAGTATTCTCTGTCACATCAGAAAGTGACGCGCATTAAGAAGGTCTGACAAGCCCAAATTCTCTCCCAGGTGTTTTGCGTGATGCCGTAAGGCTAGTCCTCAGACTCGCTTGAACATGGCATGTATTTCCGATCTCTCCATTTCAATGATAAGTTGACGTAATTGCTACTGCTAAAGACACCACGTGATTGTACCCAGCTTGTGGGAACGCACTTTGGTGCGCAAATTGGAAGCTACTTATTCACAATTTGTTGCACGGAAATGTGCTTGCCACATAAATTGAATCATCAAGAATCAATACGCTTTGGGCAAATAATCTTTTTCGATAAAATATTTTCAAAGTCAGAGAACGATTGGTCACATGATAAATGGTCTGAGCAGACTATGATTGGAAGCAAAAACAGCTGACGTGGCTTGTTTGTTAGATGATTCAGAAACATCCCAGCTGTGTACAAGATAAGGGAACATAAATCATCTTGCGTTCTCTGCGATGACATTTTGAAGATTTGGATGCGACCTGCATATAGAGAATTATTTTGAATAAACGTAAAAATTAAGTGGCCCATTGATGATTCTTACATTTCACACTGAGCCTTTTAAGTATTTGCCTTCTCTGCTGTTCGTCTATTGAGCTCGAAACGGCCAAGGTTTCCTGGTGACATTTGGATTCACCGTTGCCAGATGCGGCTTTGTACGTGCATTGAATTCCATAAAAATGTAAACTATCGCAACATGAACAGATTGACTAAGTATCCTGCACTGTGGAATGTTAAGAAACATGACAAAGTGCCCTGATCAAGCTGATTTCCGACAAATTAACGTCATTATATATACATGACAAGACGTAAGTAATAAGTAGTTCAACCACAAGCTATTTCTCGCTCAAATCAGATTTGCTTACTTTCTACATAATATTGCAGCGTATACCTGATACGGACAACGGGTTTTCCTCACAACTAATAATGCTTCTGGCGTGACAGGATTTATCCCCCTGTCGTGCGGTTAAATATCATTCACCGTTAACGTGTTGAAGGTTCTAGAGAATAATGATATAACAAATATACCCTGCCAAGATTACCTGTCCTCCTGTTATCTGCTTACAATTTTACAGGTTCACCTTCCAGCATATACAACCGTCAGATGATTGTACGTCTATGATGGATGACTGATGTTAAGACACTTTTTGAAATAGTTGTCAACAGCACATTCGCCGATTGCATTATACCGATGCCCAGTTGCATGTGTTCTAGACGTATTGCACATATCAAATCCACTGTGTTTTCTGGCTCGGTTTGAATATATTGTTAAGAAGATTCGGAATAGATGAACAGACCCAACTAATGATTTTAACAGCACGAGTTGGGATCCGATACTTTATCGGTTTATTATGCGCCTTGCCGTATATAGAATGCTTAAAAATTCGCTGTGCTAGCGCCGTAATCGAATAGGTGTACAGCTGGCTTGATGCTAGAGGGTTTATCGATGTTTGGTATTCAATCTGGTCAAGCAATAATTATCGTTTCAAATTGGTTTAAATGTGACACTTCTGCAATATAAAAGATTGGTCTACTTAATCACAGGCAGCCCAAAAATGTTTAGTCTAGCAATAGCATCAGGTGTCAATATCATGATTGCTGTTAGGCTTCTCAATGGTTAATTTGTAAATGTAAGCAGATCTGATGGGCACGGATGAGGGAATAGTGAGATATTCAGGCAAAACATTGCGCAGACAAGCAAATGAAATTTGATGCTTCGTAGTCCATGGAGCACACTTCAATGGTGCATTGTTGGCAGAGTTGATTAAACAATTGTGTCCATTGCAGTCGAATGCTTTTGACAAAACTACAATGCAGCCAATCACTCCGTGTAGCAATCTGCCCTCTCAACGTGAAACGCCACGGAGGGCCGCCGTTTGTACTAATGCTTTTGATTTTGAAAGTATTGTACATCTAGAAATACTCACATTGCCCTTAAGCATTTTAATACATTAAGTAATTTTTACGATCAGCATTCTTCCTCTTCAATGGTACCTTTCAGGCAGTAGCTAACTAGGAATTTGCCTCTCAAATTTCACAGGCAAAGACATCGTAATTCTCATCTGCTGTCGTGCACGAACACTAACTGCGTAGATGCGCGTTCATGCTAACATAGTAACAAAGCATCGGTATGATATTCAGGTTAGATAAAGTGAAAAGTGCTTACGAGGACATCACTCGGAACGCGTGTTGAGCTTTGTTAGTCGGTTATGGCCGTTGCTACAGCTGTTATTCAAAAGAATTGTAACATATTCTTAAAATCATAACGTGACTAATTTGACTAAAAGTGATTTGTTGTAATTTGCATAGGAAGTGGTGAATTATTGTAGCTTGGCATGACTAACATATCCTGCCAACAATATTGTCTCTTACGGAGTGCAGATATTTGCCACATTGGATAGCAAAATCTGCCGATCAATAAATTATTTTGACTCCTGAAGAACATCGTTTCCACGGCAATGTAATGGTATATCAATCGCGAAGCGTAAATCATGTAAACGATAATATGGCCAATAGACAGGTAATCAGTTGAATGAACTGAATTCTATTTATTGCTCTCCATTGATCGATTATGTTTTGTTCATGTTTCACCAATGCGATTGTGCGTTACTAAGATGTTTATGCGTTAGCTCCTAATACACATATGTTTCTGTTGCCCTTGCTATATTTAATAAGTCATGTACAAGAAAGTTGTAACGCAGCAAAAAAAATAATGCCGTCATTTATTTTGTGGGGTAAATTTTACTTGATTAAAAATTATGGTGATACATTATCAGCATATTTGTATAACATAAAATACACATCTAGTAGAAATCTGTTTGGTTTATTTGTGGCAGTCCATCGATGACTGTGCTTCCCTAAATCCAAGAACCTTACGAGTTGTTGTATCCAATTCATTGCGCGCGCTTTATAACTACTTTGCTTCTAATGTGTTTACTTCCGCAAGTCCTGTTATCCATGATCACATTTCACAAAAATCAGAGAAACCGTATAGAGCTGAATTGCCCGGCCGAGTGGTTCACGTACAGACGAAATAGATGATGGCCTAAATCTCTGGCGGCCGAGATCACCGGGTTTTCATTCAACATTTTACTTGGGATTTGTTATCTCAGTCACTGCTGCTACAGTAAGATGCATTATATGCTCACCATTACTTTAAATATCCTATAAGTAATTACCACGGCAGTAAATAGCAACTGTGGTGCCAGCCAGTTGCCCATTACTTTGATATATGCTTATACCAGTGTACCCATCCAAACACCAATACACTGCTTAACACAGCAGAATTCATGACAGGAACCACAGGTGTGTTGAACCAGGATTCAATTTGGTCAGACTTAAGCCATGAATTTCATTATAGTATATTTTTGGGGCGAATGTTGAGTGTTGCTAGCGGAAAAGCTTATTTGTGGAATGGGGAACGTAACAAGTGAGGTGGTAGATCTAGCAAATTCAGGAAAACTATAACGGGCTCTTCATAGCCCAATCAGAGTTATAAAGCTTGGACCTACTTTAAACCTCTTCAGATAAGACCAAGTGGCGTCAAGCAGCTCAACACAAAGCACGCAATACAATCTGCCAAACGACGTCATTGTTGTACGTCATTATATATCGCATTAGGGGGAAAATATGCGGCTTAATGTCATTTCATATATGATACAGCAGGTCTGTAATATGTGTGCGATGAGTTCGGACATTCAATTCAGTGCTTGCTCGCCGACGAAAGCGGGTACTTGCAACTTAGGTGCGTGACTTGCGGCCCTCATTTCTTCATCCTCAGACCTGTTTGTATTACAGAGAAAGATAAAGGGGGAGAGGTAAATAGAGTGCTAGTATCGCTTCTGCAATTCTATCTATTCCAAGAGGACCACATAGTAAAACGAACAATCAACGTCATATTACAACATGATTTGATAGGTGAACCATCAAAGAAATATGCCTTTTGACACATTGAGAATGAGCTATCTTGGGATACATGCAACATTGTTGAATAATAAACTTCCGTTGCGTATGATATGATTGCGTTTCGTAACCATACGCCGAGATGCATGGTGTACAGCCCCCCTTTCCAGGCCTCTGATCTCCAGTAGATAGGAAGACCGACTACCTTCCGAAACGGCTTGAGTATTCAGGTCATGCTCCGGTGCAGCTGTGATGATATTTCTTATCTATTCGGCGCACAAAACTTTCAGTCCGTAAAAATATGTGAACATGTGACCTTTGTGCTGCTAACTGCTTATCACACCGTGTATCGGAAAATGACACGTTATAGATCGAATCGGAGGCGCGGTCCTATCTAACAATCAGAAGACTCCATATCCTCAACATTAGCCGAAAAGCGCAGATCCACGAGTTAACCATTTTGCTTCGTTTTGGGGTTTGACGAAGCCAAACAAAAGAAGATTTATGCCGCCTTATGAGATCATTTTCAACAGTGGCTTCGAAGCTTTAGAATACATAGTAGGTTTCATCTAAGCCGTGCGGAAATACAGAGATTATTGACGCGCTCTGAAACAATTAATCATGCACAAGTTTACGAATCAATAAATTATAATCTTTATTGTGCTTTCGACGTGGCATTGTAATGGTTACAAACTATTATGAATCAGATATGAATGGTTATGGTTGGGTCAACACTTCCTTCAAGGATGTTTGGGCAACGTTAAGTACAAGGTATGATTAAATTTTCGTACTCGTTATGGCACGGTGTGTGAACAAGAACCCCACCCGCCGGTGTCACTATGAGGGCGCCTATATTTATAAACATTTAGGTTTATATTTCCTTCGATTGCAGGCTTCATAAATGAAGTTGCAGTCATTTCTATGAACATGGTGTACTTTCAGATGGGCTCATTTCAGATATACCAATAGACTGCTCAATTATTCGAGTCAGTTGCATAGCAGCTGTTTATATATGCAATGTCTCTTCCTACAGACGGCCAACAAACACCCTCGCTATTTCGGCATGCATGTACACTCACATGTTTTGGGCGGAAATGACTTCGAGAGGCGATCAGCCCGCAATAATGTGATTCACTGTGGCAGGCCCTTTGTCTTGATTTATGCGCTGCATAAACATATTGCGCCATATTTTACCAGTGCTTGTATCCCCGATGGAAGTTTTTGTTGCATTAAGAATGAAACCGTAATTTCATACTTACATCCAGTACGATAAGCCTCTGGATCATGACTAACATCAAGATGATCCTTATTGCCTTCGCGTCATATTGATCGCGCATTTTGACTTCATCATCACCTTTGGACTTGATTAACATCCCAGGCAGTTGTAAAAATAACAGTAAAAAGTAATCGATATCCCGAAACAGCACGCAAGGTAACATTATATGAATAATACTGAGTGGGCACATTAAAGTGGCAGATCCTGTCATCAAGCACATTCCTTTGGTTGCCGGGAAGTGCTTTGATCCATCACAATTATGTATAGCGATATATATATATATATATATATATATATATATATATATATATATATATATATATATATATATATATATACATAAAAATATGCATATATATATTTATATATATATGCACATATATACACACATAAATGTATGTATATATATACATATATATATATTTCTATATATATATATACCTATATATACCTATATATATATATATATATATATATATATATATATATATATATATATATATATATACATATATATAAATACATATATGTGTGTTCCTGCGCGTGTGTGTGAATAAATAAACAAATTACTGCCAGTGCTCACTGTACGCCTCTCATTTAAGAAATCTCTCGTAGAAAAAATGTACTAACAATATATTTTATTCAACCAGGTAGAATTCATCCTTAATTAATACACATAAGCTTACATCGATATTGCATTCGTCATCATGATCACCCTTCATAGTTTATAATACAGCAATTGTTATTTGTCGTTTCATTGCTAGTCGATGATAGAAAATACGGTCAGCCTTTTTTTTAACTGATTCCTGGTGAATACCGGGTAAATACGACACAAACAAAAGAACACTGAAGTGGACGTTTCAAATGTCTAAGTTGAAGACAAACAGGTGCACCGGCCACAAATCTAGTTGACCTCTTATCAGCAATGACTTTGCAACAAACAAAATGAGAGTTAAAACATAACACAAAAATTGAATTTGCGATGAAGCTCCCTAAATGTGGTGGATGATTTATGGCCCCGATCTGCTCGCTCGGCTAAGCAAGCAAATGATCGACGTCGAATCGGCATACATCACACATTGTACAACAATATTTGTCACTCTGAAGCGCGGCTTTGGCCACATATTTGAAAATAACATACGATTTCACACAAAGTGCTTACCTTGTCTAAATGGTACACAAGATAAGTCCTGAAATCCGTTAAGGCCATGATAATTATACTAGAAGGTAGTGTGCTGTGCCGTGCAGAGAATCCAGCATTTGATATGTTTAATGTGGATGTGCTATTTTTAAAAGTGATATAATGCGTTAGTCCGGATAGAACATAAAAGTCTGTGGTCGTAAAAGTTTAATCCTTTGGACATTTTTGATTTGTTATGTCATAGCTAGTCCTGAAGTAGGCACTATTCCGTATCCCATTAAACAATGGCTCTGATTGCGCTATATATATATTATGATAATAAGCCCAGAGTGACAACATGAATAAGTGGTGAAGCTGATGCCTCAATGTGATTAAAGCGACAAACATTTTGACAGAAAGATAACACCTTACAATAATTAAGGTTGCGCATAATATTTACCAATAAGCTTCTGGCCAAGTCCTCTGATAGGCAAATGATGATTTTTGCTTGCTTGTCCTCGTCCGTATTAACTCTTGGCATAACGTTACTGTGCCAATGAATATTTATGCGAACAGACCGACACTAATCTCAGAGGAAATTAAATTGAACGATGCATACGCACTTAAACAAATGACACTTTTCTCCTAAACAGGTGTGAATCATCTATTGCGATACAAGACAATGGTAGCATGCTGCCTGAGAGAAGATATGTATGTATTTTGTAGTGCCAACAATGAAATAGTGACCTGTTTGATATTGCAAATACCCATTATCAACCTAATAATCCATGCCTCTCATGTTGATTCACTATCTTTCTGATATTTTCGGCACAACAAAAAGCAATCGAAAATCATTTAATGTTGAACATTTACTGCATGTCGAATTGTTCAAATGATATCATCAGTATCTAACGAGTATGTAATACGTATTACATGACCAAAAAACGGTCATTTTAAAAGAGCAATATCTGAGAATCAAATGTCTTGTAAATAGTCCAGGCTGATTCAGTGTCCTGGATCTACGAAGTACGTATCCAGATAGCAAAATGGCTACATTCAATTCCTCCTCGACATTTTGTGAGCACCGATCATATAAATCGGCACATTGATGTTCTCGTTGTGTTTGCATAATGGAAGTTGATATAGGTTGAAATGTTCCCGGAAGGAGCAATTAGGCTCCCAAGAAGACGGGATATCTGCATGTTGCAGTGTGGACATGTCTACGATAATATTGCTAGGTATTGTACATGGACAAATTTACCTTAACTAATATACCGCGCAAATCGGAATCGCATACGCATACCTTTATTTTCCATTTAAGCTTCCCCAAGCTGTGATATGATTAGATTATAATATATATCCGATGGACAATATAGGCTGTTGGCAACATATGGCAAGAAGCACTTTTAATCGAACACAGCAACATCAATGATGCAATACTGGTGACGCTTCTATTCACTGCCGTAAACACATGCTTTCATTACCCCGTGGATATCCCCCGATATCGATTTGTAGTCAGTGTTGCCTAGAAGCAACTATCTTGAAAAGGTTACGAAAGGAGAAATGTTTATAATAAAGTGTAGAATCAGAGCAACCGAAACGTCGCACTAACATTTTACGTACATGTTGTCTGCCAATATAAGCGATTAATTGCATTAAGTTGGAAACAATGAACATGCTTACTGTAGTCATTTACCGCAGAAATGTCAAAGTACATAGTCTAAACCATGACGATATCCCAGAAGCAATGCAGAACACTGGCCAGCAATTCTTGAATGTGTCATGTGTTGTATTGGATGCTTTGTCAAACGCGTGCGAAACCATGCTTGGAAACGTACTGCTATTTTGAACACCAAGTCAAAGTATGGACCGATCTAGTGCTTTCCGAAATACACCAGCTATGCTTATTTAAGATATATAATTTTATCCTCTTCGTGTAGAATGTCAGCTATGGTTTAGTATTATTTGACGTTTTGCTACGGCAATAGCCTTGCTTGCAATTTGGATCCGTGTCTTGCGGTTTTCCTGCTTACTCAGATGCTTTTTGTTCGTATTACAGAGAGAATAAAAGAAAGAGGGCAGATGATATATATGTGGTAGCGCTTCCGATTTCTAATTCTATCTGCCTAAGTGGGCCTCACTTTTTGTGGAAATTAACTACTCGGTATAGAAATTAATTATATATATAAATATATATATATATAAATACGTATATATGAATATATATATATATATATGTATATACATATATATATATATATATATATATATATATATATATATATATATATATATATATATGTATGATATATATATGTATATATATATGTATATAATATGTATATATATATTTATATATATATACATATATATATATGTATATATATATAAATATGTACATATGAATATATATATATATACATATATCTATAATGTTCATATACTTTTATATATATATTTATATATATATATGTATATATATATACATATATATATATATGTTTATATATATACACATATATATATATACATATATATTTTTATACATATATATATGTGTGTGTGTGTGTGTGTGTTTGTGTGTGTGTGGCGTATAACCACTGATTGCATCGCTTGACTAACTACTGGTGCCAGAATAGAACATATGCGTGGAACATGACGTAGTTTTCTTTCAGATGCTGGATGGTGTGGATTTCCATTTACTGCCACAGGCGTAAATCCAAAACTCAAAACCTTCCCATACAAAGTATAAAACTTATCATATTTGTATGGATTGTTGACGAAGTCGTGTGATAATCAAGCACGATCGGATAGACATGTGTTATTTGTCAAGAAATAAATGTCATGGGAACTACTGCGTTGCAAGATAAGTAAGTGTTTGTCCTCAATGCTTCCTTGTTACATTCTTGAGAGATAGTTGCAAAATATTGCCAAAGTAATCTGGTGTTAATTCCATACACGTGCAGGTAGTCTGTTGAATGCTATGGCTAAAGTATCAATTGAACAGCAACTTTTAGTTGTGTGTTGAGTAAACTGATGGTACCACAACGATTCAATGTACAATAGCATTACTTATAATATGATTCAGTCGGAAGGGTTATGCCTGATATAATTATTATCTATATCGCAACTGATAACAAAACTATATTACGCAATGACCGTTTAGATGATGTTTTACGGCACACTCATGCTCGTAAAAGCATCTCACTCATTGTGTTGCGGGCCATGCAACAATACGCGCCACTTGCTATTTCTCGAAACCAGTTTGAAGATATGTGACAATAGACAAGCGAATCAGAACAATTAATTGTCGTTAACACTGGAATGTATCTATATTCAACGACACCAGATGTAACTTCTGACATGATCATCAGTGGACTTTGACCTGTGTTATGCAGCATAATGGCGCTTGAAGTCTGCTTTCTTTATATTTGTAGCATTATGATGTTACACCTTTCAGGCCGGCACTAATAGGCATTGAAATTAAAGAGCTTGTGTATTATTAGTGTTTGGCACCATCAAGTGGCACTGAATATGGCGCGGCCAGGCTTGTGGATTACTTGTAAAATGAAGGAATCAATGAAAGGAATGTGTGAATTGACATCACAGCCTCTGCATCCGTCACCAGTTTTACGTGTCAGCCTCTGCATCCCGTCGTCATTTTGACGTGTCACCCTTTGCATCCTGTCATCTGATCGGAAATAGCCATTCACTGCAGACGACTCCAGGAATAAATGAAATTAGCTTAATTGGGCCTAGTTGGCGAGTCATGGCCTACAGTCTGTAAACAATGGCGACTATGCTCAAAACTGTTGTAAAGGACAGGCTTTCTTTGATCGACGTAGCTAAGTTTCTCTCGCATGACTCATCTACCACGCCACATTAATCACCAACAGCATTCCAAACCGCATACATGATATTCGTTACATAATTGCATTTTCTTTTGCAGGAATTAATTGAATTAAATGACACCGCGAATATTATGTCGCGTATTGTCAGGTATGTTTACCTTTCTCATTTCGGTCCTAGTCCTTGTTAGATAACCAAATTCAGCCGCACGGATTGCCATTGGCCCTGCCCATTAACAGCTTCACGAATCAAGCTTAAAACTTGACATCTTTTATCGCCATTTCAGAAGACAGGCTGACGTGCAAAAAAATGTCAAAACTATACAAAAAAATGACAATCGGTCCATTGACACATATATCGTCACCCAATTGCGTTTATGACGAAATTATTAAATACTTGCTTTGTCAAAGCAGCCGGAAAAACACGTACTGATGTTTTCAGTAGACTCCTCCGAATAATATTTCATTCTAGGTCAAACGCGTGGCATTAACTGCAGCCTGGCATACGAAACATTAGGTAAATGATTCACGTGCTTTTGTATATTTAGGATTTTCCAAAGAACAAACTTAATGATTCTGTAAAACGGGTAAACAATATCAAAAATCGAGAATAATATTTTAACAAAACGTCGAGGCTAACGTGTTTGATGTAAACGGCTTAATACTTCGCCGAGATGGCTTAATGAATTCGCGCATCAAAACGACACACTGAATCAACCGCTCTGTTTGTGAACCTCTTGAAGTCGTCAATAAAAACATGCATATAAATATTGTTGTTGACTGGCTTGGATATGCTAGTCATATATGACGGGTATTTACGTGATTTGATAAAATTAACGTTTGCGTTTAATCGGTCGGCTAACATAATCAACGGCCCTGTTGCATTAGTCAAATTGGTTTGAACCACGTAGCAGACTTTGTCACTTCATTGAATTGAACCTCCCGTGAGGATTAACAATGAACGAAAAGGCAAGTCATATGTGCTACAATAAAGCTATTTCAGTGATAAACGTTTACCATCAACCATTAATCATTAACGCTGCCATAGTGCGATTGCCTGTGTTTTTTTTCATAAAAGCCAAGGGGAGATACTGAATGTTAGAACGTCTACTGATCACATTACTGTGCACTAACCGCTAATGTGTTGCGCATATTGCTATTCGCACGGCTGCATATTAAACCGTGCTAAATTAGCGTCGAACATGATTTTAAAGATAACAACTGACTTTGAGTAAATTAACTTAGTAAATCCGTGAGCACTCAGTTTATCCAGTTTATATGAATACCCAAAAAAAGAATTGATCACCAATAATTGATCAATTACTTGTCATAATTACTTGAATGTAGCTGGATTCACCGCCACCAAATGTCAATTCTGACATGATTCTCAGCAAAACTTTACCTGTGTTATGAAGCGGAATGGTGCTTGTAGTTTGCTTTCTATATTTGGCACACATCCGGGATGTTTGTAAGTTTAAAGTGTCACACCTTTTCAGTGCAGAACAAATAGGCATTAAAACGTAACTACTGGTGTATTATTAGTGGTTGGCACTACCAAGTAGGACTGAATATGAGGCAACCGGGCCTGTGGATTACTTTGTAAAATGAAGGAGGAATCATGACGGAATGTGTTATTGACGTGTAAAGTCTCTGCTTCCCGTCAATATGATTGCCAATTGCTGATACCTTTGACGTGTATAGTCTCAGTTAGAGACAGTAGTCCAAGCGTCAACAGCTTCTACAGCAGGCCCAATCTACTGATACATTTACGAGATGACTCTCTTCTATTACCTATTATGTTTCACCTCAATCATTGCAATCAAGAAGATGTCAAAAGTCACAACTACCAGACAATGATTTATACTAACTTGTTTGTGGAGATTTGTTTGAAAAATACTCGTTCATGCCGACATTTGGGAATTGCATTGCTACATGGTTCAACAATTACAAAGATTTATAGATGTGTTTTGATGGGACAACGACATTCCGAATCGCATCTCTACAATACAAACCTACTAGAGTGTTTTAGGGACGTGAAATGATACCTGCGTTCGCCTGTGCGCCAGGCTAATTGTTAATTTGTCACACGGATGATATTGTACCTGCCTATTAACAGGGAATCGCATTTCTACAATACAAACCTACTAGAGGGTTTTTGGGGACGTGCAATAATACCGCCCTTTTGCCTATGCGCCAGTCTGCTTATTAATTTACATTATATTGGATATGACGCTGTTACAACGCATAATGTTTATCTTTTTCATTTCATACCTAGTCGTCGATTGATATTGTCCCTGCCTATTAACAGCTTCACGAATCAAGCTTAAATCATGACATCTTTTATGGGCAGTTCTTAAGAGAGGCAGCGGTACAAAAATATCAAAACAATACAAAGCGTGACAAACGGTTCAATGTAACATATATCGTCCTTTGGTGGTTTTGATGTCCAAATTATTAAATAAGTGCTTTGTCAAAGCATCCGGTGTAATGTCATCGGGCCACATTTGATGCGGCTGGCTGCATGACAAACACATGTGCTAACTGCAGCCACAATATGATAAAATAAATAAACAAATAATAGGGAAAAACGCTTACTTATGTATTCATACGAATACTCCAAATGTGCGCTTTACAAGCTTTGTCATATAAGGGGCGTTAACCGAGCTTATATGCATTGAATAACTTCCCAAAAACCCTCTTTCTTTGTAGGTTTGTATTGTAGAAATGCGATTTGGAATGTTGGTAAATAATTAATATATTTTTAAGGATGTTCCGTGGAACCAAAAAAAACCCACGAAGGCAAGAGGGTTAATCTATGTCATACCTTACAAAATATCGCAGCTGACGCACTTGATATAAACAGAATTTGCCGAGATGGTTTAATGTAGATAGCGTGTCATAACGACAAGATGAATCATTTAATCATTTGTTTGTGAACTTCTAGTAGTCGCTAAAAAAGAAGCTGATTGTAGTTCACTGGCTTGCATATGATAGCCACATATGACGGGTTTTGACGAGTAAAGATGTAAGCGTTTAATCGGTCAGCTAACACAATCAACGACCCTATTGCATTAAGCAATTTGGTTTGAGCCGTGTATTAAATGAATGAGATTGACTTTGCCACTTCATTGAATTTAACCTCCTATAAAGTTGAAGTAGTGAACAAAAATGCAAGTTATCCGTGCTACTCAAAAAAACCAATTCAGTGATTAACCTTTACCATCAACCATTCATCAAGTGCTGGTCGTTGACTACGGAACGACTTAATACAGTTACGCTCCCCCAGCGAAATCTATTGTGCTCTTCATAACTGCAACAGTGAGAAGATATATTGAATGTAATGGCACAACAAGAACACCTTCTGATCGCATTGCCATTCACTATGCATTTACTGGTAATGTATTGCACACATTTCGTTTCTCGCGGTTGTCCTACATTTCACCGCGATAAATTAACCCTGCTTTACCTGATCTTAAAGATTGCAACTCACATTGAGTAAATTAACCTAGTTAATTCCTGAGCACTCAATATACCCAGTTTAAAAAAATACGTAAATGTATCAGTATCCGACTAGACTTGGCTGATCTGAAGAGAATAGTGCCCTCAATGGAGGCGAAAGATATATTTACCCAGTGCAATATGTTGAAAGGTGTAGTTTGCAAATCAAATGCCTGCACTCACATCCTTATTGAAACACATACATCGTCATACGAGATCAGACGTGGCAGCCCCAATGATGGTGATACTTTGCGCCAGCCGCCGCATCACAAAACAATCGACCTGGAACATTAGCCCAGCATGAAAATGCCATTTTCCGTTTTAATGGAATGGCGTTACATACATGGTATGACCACTGTATGACATATCATTGACCGTGCTGTGACCTGTTGCATGGAATAAATGAAGCTAATTGCCTTGGGCCATGGATGATGTCAGTCGTCAATGCTTTTCATCAAAAGGCCATCATGTTATGAATCAATTTAAAATCAGTTTGTAGGTATGGGTAAGCTGGTACATATGTGGCAGACCAATCAATACTCAATTTAAGCCACTATGTTATTAATACAATTACATATATTCACTCATTTAGATACCAGTGAGATTATCATTGGGCATTATATTTCATCGGGACTTAGATATTTAAGAAATTGGTAACACACTAGTAAATCTGCAATCGTAAATATTTAGAGCTGGTAGTTTAAGTTGATTGTAAGACAATATAAAAACTCATTAGCCAGCCGAATATTTGCAAATATCATCTGTGTCCGAACTTTTCTGGTGAAGTCGTTTTGGACATTTAGAGCAAATACATATCAAATTCATATCAGGCAATAAGGCGCTCAGCTCTGCCTGGATAATATCCTGCGACTGACTTATTAACAATTAAGAATCCTAGTACATGATATGAGTAACACCTGTAATTCGGTTATTACCATGCAGGATCCGTTTATCACATTCTAAGCAATTGACAATATAATAAGGTCTTAATTCTTAAGTATGTGAAAACTTTCCATATGTACAATGAGTGTATGCTCAGATGTACGGCAGAACGTAATTGCAGAACGGCATTACACCGATGTTGTTTAAATGTTGTACTTTGGTCAGATATGCACCAAAACCCATGTTCTCACTTTCCATTCTCGGTTATACAACCCGTGTAGCCTTATGTATTGATTTTTGTCATGCTGAACATAACAAAATAAATCATCGGTCATTTCTATGAATAACATGAAAGGTTGCGTTGAAATATCTACGTATTGCTTTGAAAAGAGTGGTTGGAATGATCAATTTTCCTTATGCCATGTGTTGGCGCTCCATGGAATGACAAACACGCACAATGGCACACAAGCGATATGAAATAAATAGCGGCTACGATTTTGGTCAAAGTAGAAATATTATGCCGCACATCACAGTCACGCAAGATGCTTCGGCGTTTCGTCATTCACTAGGATGAGCGGTTGCGTGCAATGAAATACAATGAATGTTTTTCGTTGCAAAAAGTGGTTGGAATGTGCTGGTTCCGTTTCATTGGTTTGTAATATCAAATAAAAGTGATAGGCCTCTGAAGTGGTATTTCATTATGCAATCAGGTTATTGGTATCATCGCTCAACACTGTCTGTAACTTGCTATATTTTAGCTGACTGCATCCCGTCAAACATATGTTAATCGGAATTACGGAATGATCTACACACTACAGTTATGAATTTAGGAAGAAGTAATGACTCGGCATTAAATAAACTGTAAAGTAGCTCGATAATTAAACCACAGCATTTTTTGAAAGTACACGTTGAGCGATTTTTATCACGTAGGTAACTTGCAGGCTATATGTCGATGATTTGTTCACCAATAAATGCCATATGCTATTCTGCTTGCAGATATTAGATTTGTATTAGATTAGAATATCGAGATTTGTTCATGTCATATGTGACACAGTGTCTGAATATTTGTGGTTGAATTCATAGTAGTATTTGCTTGAAAATTGGCTGGACCTAAACAAAACGACATTCAACTGTGTCGCCAGCCTGTCGTCCCATCACCAGGAGATTTATGCTGCCATTAGATGCATCATATGAGATATATGCAGCGGCGCTGTTGTTTATCTGCATCGCAGCTGAAACTTTAATCTATTCTAGTAACAACTCGCGTTTACGAGTGCTCAACACCTAGCAATTCTCAATATCATACTAATTTCGATAGTTGTTCACGCATGTCACGGGGATACGAATTGTTTATGGAGAAGCATCAAGAATGCGTGTGTCGGTTGAAAACAATTCGAAATATGAAGAGAAAGATAGCTCTGCCACACATCCTATATATACAAGGCGCAGTCAAACTACCTCTTTATAGGCTACCTGACTCCGTCGCAAAATGTGCTTTTAAATTATCTGCAGCACAACAGGTAATAGGATTGGCCAGCCGATAAAACCATTGATATAGCCTCCATTAGGTATAATATGCAATAGAGAATAGCAGTTGTCTAAAAGATAGACACAAGACATGTATTGGCAGGCTACAACACCAGACATATAACTAGCTAAGTACGACCGGTACATTAAGCAGGCAGGTCTAATCTGTATCCTTCAAAATACTGTGACTGGATGTTAAATATCACAAACCATCGATTTTCGAATGTTCCGTTACTTATAAAATAGTTAACGACCTCACATTGTGGCATTTTTGAAGTGCCATCGTAGATTAAAAGCAGCTTGTTTAATACTGAAGGTATCTACATGTTCATAACAAGATGCCACCAGACACCAAACCACTCCTATCGTGTGGTGTTACTATAGGTGCGTAATTTTAATATGACTTACAGTTAGAGTGGTGTACATTTATGATAATATTTCGCTCACATCATTTGGGCACATTCTTGGCTACAGCATGCAATAGAAACCTTCGGCTTATATGGACATTTACATGTTCGATTAAATGGTGCGACGAAATGAATACGATAGGAGCTTCCCAAGGCCACCACCTATTTATATGCAGATTTCTAATCTGTTGGAATGCTAATGTAAGTGTCAAATTGCCAAGACGTGATAAATGGTGAATGTGAAAGAATCATGTTGCTCAACGCTTTGCTCTATACTCCGCTACACGCGCCTTTACATTAAGGTCCATGTTGTTATTGTTGGGCTATAGTGCATCGTTCGCCATTGCTTCCTTATGCACCGATAATATGTGTGTAGGGTAATGTGCTTGTATTTCACCATCAATAAACATTATTTCCAATCTTTGATATGGAATGATTCCAACATCCTGTTTCTGTATATAGGCTCATGCCAAACGTTCGGTAAAGCCAACGTTAAGGACTAAAATGATTGAATAAAGGAAAATGGTTCGATTCAATACCAAGTCATTGAAACCACGAGGACGACAGGGTCAGTTGCTAAGTTCGCGCTGCGGCTGTTCAAGCGAAGTATTTACTAATAAATATTAAGAGCAAATAGGTTCCAATATCATTAATGCCAGAGTAAATCTAATGTAAGGTTCAAAGAGCTGAATAAATTGTAACCTGGAACATTTCTATATATATATATGCATACATATATAAATGTATATATAAATATATGTACATATATACGTAAATATATAGATATTTAATTATATACATACGTACACACACACATATATATATATATATATATATATATATATATATATATATATATGTACAATATATTATATATATATAAATATATATATATATATATGTGCGAGTGTGGAAAATGTATATAGCATAACACCTAATATTCTCTTACAACTGCTATGTTGATTAACAATCGCTCACATTCACTGCGTTCACATATTGGATGTATGTATTTAAATGTGGGTAGATGTGTGACCACAGGTAGCTATCTTTGAGGACCTTTTAGCAAGTGTGTGCTGAGGTATGGTGGTCCGATATATTTGCCGCACAAGTTAGGAAAATAACGAGTTTGGAAATATGAAGCAGCAAAGCACGAGTTTACAACCAGTCAGGCTAACACAATCAAGGTCCAAGTCAAACTATGCACAAAAAGTGAGATTAACATTGCTTTCATGGAGAACACAATCAAATCAAACAAGTCTGCGCGATGTTGCCTCCCGTTAACATTTGTCAATACACTATAGATGCCATTGGATGCAATTAGGCAAGTTCTTACGTCGCGCGGCAATCTTTGATGAGGTCACGATAACAGTACTAAACGCGATTAGAACCATGCTGTACAGTTGGGGTAGAAGTTGCTCCATCATCGATATCAGTACTTGGTGATGTGATTGCTAGCAGAACACTTTATTGTAAACAAGGTCACTTTGTTGTTGTTTAATGAATACATTTGACAACATTTGAGTCATTAGTAGGTTATTCTTATCATGAGAATAACACTCGTGTTGGTCAAGGTAAAGCGAGCACTATTTTTTGCCAATATCAACATCGTTATCTTACATAATGCTCTGTTACAATATTTAAATGCTGAATGTAAACTTTGCTGCATCTACATTACCAAACAACAAAGGATGTATACAAGCCGCGAAGCATCTTTGCAAAATGATCAATAATGAGGGGTCTGTTTAGCCGCCACCAATGTTAATGTATGCGCTCCTTTTGTTGAACGCACACGTCTTCAAAGTTAACCCGGGACCAGTAGTCCCATTGGTGGAAATATTGGGCGCAAGACGCCTCAGCCCATGGTGTCTTTAAATCAATCACTTTGGTACAGTATACTTATGTCCCTGTGGCTGTATCAATCAAATACCTAACACAACGGGCGAATGTCAACGCATTAACTCGGTTTCAGATGATTGCAAAGGAAAACCATTTAGTAATGAATAATGACATTGGTAGCTGAAAATACCAGAGACATAATGGCATTGATTACAGTCAGTTAAAGGTTTTTTATCTCTGCCAATATGTTTTCATGGTATATTGCATATAAGATATGCCTTGTCTATTCCGTCGACCGAGTGATGCACTAACCTTTCATTAATTTTGCATCTATAAATGGTAACCAAACATGGTATAATTGCTCGTTGTTGATTTATGCGCATCCTACATACAGTCGGTTAAATGTAGAATTATGATACATGAATATCCTTACAGCCACTAATTATGAAATTGATGATGCACGAGCATTTGTACCTCAGATGGCTGTTTCCATTACGACAAATAATGATATTTGCTTCAACCGCGTGTTAGAACATAATCGTTAGTCACCCTTGTTATATAACGCGCAAACGTTTCCATGACAATGCAGATCCAACGTTTATGAACTGAAATATCTGAAACAAATATATTTCTCACACTGGAGGTCTATCTAATGAACGAAAACGTGACTAGTTCATTTATTCTCACCACATTCGATATGGCAATGAAGGTCATCAAACACACTGCTTTTGTCGGTATCTAGCGCGCATCACAATCTTTGTCGTGACAGGTTTATCATTTCCAAGATATGGTCTCCCATGATAAATATTTATCTCATCATTTTCTAATCATTTTGCTTCCGAAAAACAGCAAAGGCACAGCAAATAAACATCCTGTTGTAGGGATAAAAATCAAAAATCATAAACGTTGTGCGTGATATGAAATAAAGATTCTCGCTAAAAAATTTAGCTCTTTTATTTGCCCTCATGTTTTTGCGATCGATAATGAAAAAGGAGTAAATGCCGTTTTTCTTCTTGTAATGATTGCCGTCATATAGGGGCATTCTACGTCATAGGCCCTGTTGCGCAATGCAAATTTGATTAAGCAATGTTTGATAGTCATGGAAAAGTAATTGTCCCATAGCGTCGAAAGGGGAGCGTATCAATGGCCCATAAAATTCAATTCAGCCTGGTCAGGCAAATGGATACAAATTTGCTAGCCAACTGCGCTTGACTGTGTATTCTACAGCACGGTCTTGCGAACACGCAATGTAAGCGCACATATATTTGTCCAATGAATATTTTAAATTTATGACTCTTGTATCACACCTCATATATAATGCCACATCTCACATCTCGTATTCACAAAATGGACGCGATTCCGAATAATACGAGTGGTTTGATGTCTGTCAGATGCTAATTATTAAGGATCAACTGCCTTTAGTAAGTTGCTTAGATAATGAGTGACAAAATTAGATCATGTGTCTATATAAGAAAACATAGACATAGCTCAGCTTGCTTATATTGTCGCCATTATATTAACCGTAGAGGGGCAGATCATGTGCATAAACTTACGTCCGCTTGCAGCCCAATATGCACAAAGCCATACCGATAACGAATAAATTATTGCAGCTGATAAATAAGTACAGCACTTAAAGCAATACACTATTGTTTCCTATCAGTGTGTAATAGGATCACGCAATAGTTTGCAGTGCATGTGTATTTGCGATCGCTCAACTGATTGTGTCGCCTGCATTTAATGTCAATGTTTCTCAACAGCACTAGACGGTACGTTTCTCAACTTGTACCGCCTGCATTCAACGTCAATGTTTCCTAATATCACTAGGCGGTACGTTGCTCAACTAAATGTACCGCCTGCATTTAATTATAATGTTATCATCTCTTTCATCAGACAAACATTACACTGAGTTGACGTTATCATGTGTCTCCTACATGCTTATTCCGATTATGGTATATTTGCACCTGTTTTACGCATCACGAATTGTTGTTCATTGGAGATACTGATTTTCCCTTCCATCCAGCAATATAACATTCTATATAACATTCTCTTATGAATGCTATCATTCATGCATGAAGTGTCGTCGAAATGTAATCTACCAATGTATCGCAACGAACGGCAGACAAACCCATAATTCAAAGGTAATGATTTCAATATAGGCCTTGTGATAGTAATAATTGGAATATACTCATCATAGCAGACATCAAACCAACGCACGTGTCTCCTGTGGCCGTATTATTTCAGAATTGTTTTTCACAATATGATTTTCGATGGTTCGGGATAATAGTCCTCTCGTGTAATATCTATTTAGGTTTTACGGAAGCGTTTTAAAATGAAGAAGAAGCAGAGCACGTATCTGTCTTCAAATTCATACATATATATATATATACAACATATTTTAATATTTTATAAGTTTTGACAAGCTGATCAAACGGCGCATGATTACAATGGCACACTTAAACATTAGATATGCTACAGTGCTATTTGGCGTTGCCTACATGTCCACCTTTCTACTGGTTAACACAATGTTCTTATTGGGATATTCAGGTGCACTGACATCCTTTGTTTGACATATCAGTCACACATTTGATTAAATTGCAGAGAGATATGCCACGCCATTGGCGAAGAATCAAATTCAAGGTATTGTTCGTTGCTACGAAGCAATAAAGAAATGATCACTTTGACAAGCATGCTATAGCGACAAGTGAAATAGTGCTTTGTCGGAAGAATGGCTAGCGCTGTATCAATATTGTTGACAAATAATCGAATCGTGAATGTATGCAAGCCGCCTGACAATCCTAATAGATATAGTTTAGCACTACTTTAGTCCATATAAAGTAACAGCCCGAAAGTAATAGTAATGTATTACCTCTCAGACCCCATTAAAGAGGGGACCTGCCCCATGTAAGGCAATCAGGGATCATTTTGCTTTTATAACAACGCTTAACGCAGCAAATGGTTGCGAGGTGAAAAATATGCTGATCCATTTTTCAACATGATTTATATACTGGAATACACATGAAGTACTTAAAAATGTCTCTTTCATTTAGTCGAATCTGTTCATCGATAAACCGCACATTTCTTAAATTATGAACCGCATGAGTGGTGGCTGTAAATCATTCCGCTCCCATTAACTAACTCACTACTGCTGTGTATTCTGTCGCTAAGGTTGCAGAATGTAGACTTCATCAAATCTTCACTTAATAATATTGTGGGCTACACCTACAACATGCGTCGCGCCATATATTACACATTATTGTTGCATATCAGCAACCTAACATTCAACACGGTGAAAGAGCCAAGGCCGGAAGAAACTGGTAAAGAAATACAACACATCGAGCAAACTGTTTGTGTGGGCTTGCCAGATCAAAAGGATGATCTGCCGTTACAAGTGAGGCAATATTTTCCCTACAGAGACGAATCGCACAAGACGTGATAGTGATGCGCGGCCATCGCATATTTGCCCCCAATGCACTACGGCAGTTGAAGATGTTCAAATGAAACAATAATCTCCTCTGACACTCCAGAGCGCCCATATCCGAGAGTAGGCTCTGACATCATGTCTTTTGAAGGACTGCCATTCTAATTTCTTTGAGGTCAATTTACTGTGTGACATTATTTAGGAAACCGAAGGCACTGATCGCAACCCTGTGCAGAAGCTACGTGGTCGCAGAACACAATGAACAGTCACGTCAACTTGCCAAAAACTTGTGACAGAGAAATTTCACTACCTCCAGTAAGAAAACAAAGTGAACAGAACTCGACATAATCTCAATCTCCTCAACCCAGGACAAACCAACGGTTTGAAGCCAATTGATCTCACAAAGAAGTGAAAGGAGGCGACTGTGAAAAAGGTCCTTAAGATCAGAAGTGGAGGTCAATAGCAAGACATACAGAAGGAATATAGTGTTTCTCAGATCAACGAATAAGTAACGACATGGTCATCCCCGTGTTGCTGAGCATACCTCAGATCATATCACCAGACACGCCAGGGATCCCGGGCAATCCCCGGCTTACGTCTAGGTCACATGAGACCTACAGGTGCTCGAGTAAGCCCGTAAGAAATCATCCCCGTACAATGCTGTGGTCACATGCTTTACGAGCGGTCAGTGGGCGCTCTATGGGTTGTTAATATACTCTTTAAAGTTTCTAACATATATCAAAATATCATTAATTCTGACAAGTGTGCCTTTTGATAAAAGTGGCCTCAGTTCATGCTTGTTATTATTGATTAAAGCATCCTCAGACGGTTTGTTTTTGTATTCAGTACTTATTTCAAAGACAAAAAAAAACCAAATGCCCTAATTAAATTACCGAAATTAGGTAAATAGACACACGTAACACGTGGTAAATCGCAATGTACAGACAAATAAAGTACTTCAGAGCCAAGCAGTCCGTATTATTCTATTTGATCAAAATGTAAAAAGTCCTATATATCAAGTATCTAAACAGTCCGACATAGCTCTATGTCATCACACGATAATAGTATTTTTTACTAGGCCGGAACCCCGAGGTTCAAAATGTTTGTGGTGTTGTTAGTGACAGCTGATCTGGCTTTGTGTTTTCACTGTCAGCTTGCTCACTTACGCGTAGCTGACATGAGACTTTTGCGCTGTCTACGTACTGTCTACGGGCTGTCTACGGGCTTAAATGGCCCAACACCTTGCCAGCCCGTGCAGAACCCGTAGGATGTTTTAAAGTTTTTTGGTGCCGTACCGGGCCTCATAGAGCCCTTGGCCAAAAGTTGAACATGCAAATTTTTAAGACGCGGGCTTGTTCTGGGTTTAAGACCGTAGAGGGCCCGTCGGCAGTCGTGCGGGGTCTTTGCAGCCCGCACGGTTTTCTTACAGAAGCTCAAAGGGCCCCGTAAGACTCAAAAAGGCCATTTGTTGCGTCCTTGCGGCGTGTGTACAATCGCAAGAAACTATACCAACGACGCCACCTCAGATTATCACCAATCTCTTGGAAAGGATAGTCAAGGCTAACAATACGAGTCGTAGACATTTTATCGACTGCTTCTATGACTTCAATGTATGGTTATAATGTATAAATCATGTATGTGCTATTACTATAACGCTTTAATTATTTGATGCTGGATGTTTTGAAACGTTGACATTTTATTACTGTAACGATTTAATGTCATTTTCCTTTAGTTATTTTCCTCTCCTCAAAGAAGGGGAAATGTTTGGTTATCAGCTCAAAACGTTAATTATACCGGCCACTTTATGTTTAGGACAACCGTCTTTACCCAAGTTTTGACACACCGCGATGCTGGCTTGGAGTTGGTCGTGTGTTCCAAGTTTGATTAAAGTTCTAAAGCATAACGCAAAACCAAGCAACCTCGTTCCAAATATGGGGCTGGACCCGCCTCTTTAAGGTAACTTGTGTAGGTCCAGTTTGAAGTTTTCAGACTTTTAGTTACTGTGCTGGCGCTGTGGTCTCTAAAAATGGATCAACATATGTTGTTGTGGTCGTCCGAAATTACTTAATTGCGTACTCGTTGGTCTCATTTGTGTGAATATTTGATGAAACGATGTTCTGTTATCAACCGTTGTTGACGAACTAATAGGTAAACTGGTGTGAACATGTGTGACAGTGATACGTTTTCTCTTCTTAGGTGGAAAGATTTACACAAGTGCCATTTTGGGCGAAATTAGAGATGCTTACGGTCAGAGACGAAACATTTTCATGTGGGGTAAATTTGTTTTGCACAAATAAACGCCACTATCCACCAGAACAATTCCAGATTGCTTTCCAACGCTCTCAGGGGCCCATGCGACAGATGTAATCAGAGAAAGGTCCCAGAGGCAAAATACAATCGGATCAAACCGTTTCCGAATGAGGCACGTGCCGTATTAGACATAATAAAGAATTATCAGCGCACTAAGACACACTAACACACCCAAGTCCAAAAACCTGGTTGTCTCACAGGGCTCAGCTATTTCTGGGGGGCAATTGCAATGTATCCTTTCACCATGTTTGATGTCAGAACAGCACCCAGGTTTCGCATTGATTTGTGTCAGCATGACGGTCATAGGGTAATCGAAACGTATGTGATACCTTGAGCTTCATACTCACAGGGTATGCGATTCATGTGAACAAACAGTACCCAAATGCAAAGTTCAACTTTGGTCCGCCCTTGTTTGTTTTTGTCATGTTTGGGGATATGCAATGAAAGCACACCGAATAGGCCATTGTTGGCGAAGATGTGGCTTTATTAGTCCCATTGGGGTGATAAGCGTGTATGCAGCAGATTATGGCGAGTGTGGGTCCATCACACAATGAATGCTCGCTGGCAAGTCTATGCTGGGATAGCGGAGTAACAGCCTGGCAGTGTATTTGCAAGTATTGTATACAAATTCACTCCAGAAAAAAGATGAACTCTATGTTGCCCTTAATGTATCCATAAATCATTAATGCTTGCCCTTATTGATAAGGTCAAAGGTAGATCAGTGAAGACGATGGTTATTGACAGATAGGATCAATTGTTTGGTTGTTACGTCTCGCATCATGATTTGAATACTGTAAAAGCCAATGTGTATTCACTGAATTTACTCTCTTTGGTCATAACATTAACAAGCCCATGGAACTAGCCTTAACCGAATGCGTATAAGACAACCATACATTTTGATTAAATATCCTCACCGAAATCGATCTTACAGATAATTTGAGCGATGAACTTTTGAAAAAATAGACATAGTATCATAATTTACAGTTATTGCGATTCTTTTGCTGCATTGTCACAAAATATATACTTGATTACTTGCATTTAATGTGTCTGAAGTTAATTTTGGTCGCTAATTCACTTTCTATTAAGTAGATAATGCATAATTTGTTTGATAGATAACTTGTTATATTAGAATAAACGTTCTTCGTTGATAAAGTGGCTCATCACTACGCAATGTTTGTTAATATCATGTTAAAGTCGTTCGGGGCGATTACTTCATGAGTTTCGCAGTACAGAAGGTGCGATAATATCGATGTTTGCTACCTTTTACGATCGATAGTAAGCACTAATAAATGCGCTTTAAAAGCAATTAAATTCTGGCTTATGCGTTGTATGATTTCCTTTTATTGTGGTTCAACAAATTATATACCACTTGTTTAATGCGGTCACAAAACATCATTTGCCAATATAAGCAACTCGATCCATGGCGAGGTGATACTTATGTGGAGGAACATTTTGATTATGCATTATTGTACGGCTAAGTATAATTTATAGAGAACAGTATTTAAATATAACTGTCTATTTTATGTGCTCACGAACGTAAAAAATAAACATTAATAGTTAAATCGAACTTGTCAATGGCAATCAAACATAGATTAAACTGACATCTTCCTACTCGGTGCAACACGCTGGAAACCTTAATCCTCTAATCCTACGCATTGGCTTTGATATTGTTAGACAATGATCAAGACTGTGATAGTGTGACATGGAATATAATTGCTCATCTTAACGACCGTTGCAGCATGAAAGCGTCAGACAATGACAACGAGCTGACCCCATCATTAACGGAACTATGTATAAATGCCCTTATAGCGATTGTTGTGATTGATTGCCCATACAAAAACTCCGCAATTAATGAAGCACTCTATACAAAATCTATAGGTACTGTTTGATTCAAATCCTGAGAAGCATAAGGTTGGTAGGCGTCTCATTAGAATTTGCGCTGCCAATTTGCTTTGTTGAATACCGCGTTTTCATTTCTGGTTGGTTGATAATTTTCAAGAAGAGGTTTGAATTTTGGTTATCACTATGTAATCAAATAGGATGGCGCGTAATCTTGCCTTTCGTGCTAACAAATTAATCTTTGAATTACATCTTTGACCTTATGGGGCGCCACTTTCTATACACGTCGGCATATTTCTAACAGATGGCTACAGGATCCCAGATATACTCAATGGTCACGCAAAATCTCACCCAAAAGCTTAACCAATAGGTATAAGAAGTATACGGCTTTTTCTATTTGCAACTGATGACATCATACAATACGTCATTTACACAGATGACGGATGCTAGTAGCTCTTCATACCAAATTAATAGCGATGATGGGCAAAGATGTGCGACAAATTAGAGTTCCAAATTAGAGTGCAGTTACCTAAATATATATATACAAATATATATATATATATATATATATATATATATATATATATATATATATATATATATATATATATATATATATATATATATATATATATATATATATATATATATATATATATATATATTCTTTAAATATGACAAACAATATCCTCTGCTTACATCATGAATTATCCGGGCAATGGGTAAGTTGCCAAATGCTGCTCACTTTGTACAGACGGAAATTATTGAGAAAAGCACGTTTGAACAAAGCGGAATTATAAGTATTACTATTGGTTTAGGTTGCTTATATGGCAAAATATATCTATGTAGCTTATTTGATTTTAACTACTACATGTCATAATTGACACATACTAGTCTAGCAACCGCATGCTTTACATATACCGACCAATCCAATTACAGAAGATAGATTTCACTTGTGTCTCAAATTGCAAACCCGAAATATTGGTACACTTTGTATCTCGTGTTGATAAACCATGAAGCAAACATCTCTGTCATTATTATTGCAACATTCTCCGGTTGCTCTTTTTTTGCAGATGTTAAGCTATAGTAATAATAAGGAAGTTAGGAAGCCCATCATCACCCGACGCGAACATTGTGATGTTTGACACAGTTACAAATAAGAATATGTACAAACCTTATGTCGTTTTTACAAAAGGCTGGCTATTGTAAAAGACATAATCTTAAAGCAAATATCGAACTCCTATTCAAGTCGATTCCTACGGCCACGTTATAAAGAAAATTATAACCTGGTTTTGTATTGATGACTTGGAGGATTAACTAATATTACTACTCTTCTTGACAGGCGATTCATGCAAAGTAATCAAATGAGCTATGAATATTTTTAAGCTTAATTTTAGTACTTTAGAAGCTATGGCATCCACGTTTTTGCTCTAGGTATTGTTTAAACTATGATATTCTGCGCTCGTTTAAAACATCCATTGCGCTAACGCAACGTGTCGCGCTGATTGGGATACCGTCGACACGTATCTTTAATCGAAATAAATCACGCATGATCATTCATATAGCAAAGGTAATATTTGATTATCACGCACTACCGGCAGTATGGAGTTTGTTAAGTCAACAAACAAACAAAACTAACTAGTGGTTTGAAATATTGCAGGATAGTGCATGTTTCGATGATGCAAGGATTAAAGGGTGATTAAAGTTCATTCATTATGGATTAGGACGTAAGCGACCCGAAATGAATCATTGTAAGGTTTTACAAACTCTCAGGCAGTCGTACAAACCAGCGCTATTTATTTATGCTTATCAGACGTCATTGGAATAATAAATAGTGCAGCATCGAATTCAGATAAGCTATGAGATGTCTTCGTGATAGTTTGCTGCCGTTTCTATTACCTTAATGTCGCGTGTTTCCTCGCACCTCATTGATGTTATCAATCCCAAACACAGTCAATCGTTCTAGCGCAATGGCACTCGTATTGCCACGCGAATTAGAAGACCACTGACAAATCACATGATATTTATATAAATCGCCTGCGTCCAAGAACATGTGTTTGCAGTTTAATTGCATAGCACGCTTACCGGTTACAGATCCAAGTATTATGTAATAATATGAAGTGTTGTATGCGCGACACTTGCAACAAATGCACTTAGTTACCTTCAAAGTCCGGGTCATTCTAATGATTGTATAGTGTTAATTCACAGTCGATTTGACTATTGTTAATTCCTAGTCGACTTATATACATCACCCGTGTTTGTGTCCAATGTAAAAATGCTGTGTTCTATGACAAACCAAATGAGAGGTATAACATTGTCTGTGTCATGGTAGCAATTATTGCCTCTGAAATCTATGCTGGGTAACTGGTACCTGATGTTTTGTTCCCGCAGCTAGTGAGCAAACGTGTGTTAATGGAACAAGAACTCTATCGCGATGCTTACAATTAGTAACAATACAGGTACTGTGCAAGCTTCAATTTAATATTGTAGTGACATCCATAGGCTAGCCATTGCAGCACATCTGTTCAGCAAATTCCACAGCTTCCTCCATCATATTTCACATTAATTCGTGAGCCCATTTGGGTTGGTTATTCATTCTGGGAGGTACTTCTGCGGCTGGTGATAGTGCCATGGATAACAATATCTTGGTAAATGCTGATTTTGATAATCCATTCTCTTGGTCGAAATAAGTATATAGTTCTTACTGAACAAGAATACCTAAGGCGGATTTAATGCCAAATATTCTCGCGGTGCGCTTATGGATGAAGGAGCACATTAATATAAGCACGGGTTATTTCGGCCACGGGTTTCGCATAACATAGTAAGTGCACTATAACATTTAAGACCTTTAAATAAGGTGATATAAGCCATACAAGCATGGAGGCTTCAGGATCGGTCTTGATGTCATATACAAAAAAGAAGGGTACTTGATATTATGACCAAGAGTTCCCGTTGTTAAGCCTGGGATGGTGATGAGGGACGAAAGATGATCATTCTTATGGTGCCGACATTATAGTAGGTATCTAAGGGTTTGTGTCGATAATACGCTCTTTTTTGGTATTTTCCCTAACTTGATCGTGTTGTATCGTATGTTTTCTGTGTGTCTATCTCCGTATGAATCTTCTGTGTGTGTTTCCGTATGTATGTTTGCGTGTGTCTGATGCAGCCGTATTTAAATTGAAAGATAGGGGTGGCTTGATGTGGTGGGCTGTGATTGGCTAATCGGGTGCTTGGGGTCATTTGGGCTAAATGAGCTCTAGTTGGAGATCAAACAGGTACATGTTAATTGATATGGAAGTTGACGGGATTCGAATGTGAACGTCATAGGGTTGTACTAACTAAACTGGGACTATTTAATTTGGAATTGACCCGTTCGAAACATTAACTTAAAGGATTGTAAAGTTTTATGTAAATTGGACAACAATTAATCTGGTACGAATGAAAAGGGATGAATTTCTTTTGCTTAAATTGGTTTTGTTTTCATGTCCCGAGTGGCCGAAAAGTTGTAAATCTAACTGAAACTTATAGAAGGGATGGAGAGATAGTGGGAGTATGTGTTTGAAAATGTATGCGTGTATGTATGCGCTTGTTGAGTTGTGAAAATATTACTGCAAATGGGATATCATATAACGTTGCATTTTACGAAAAATGTATGCAACTTATTCGTGCAAGGTAAAATATGAACTACTTGGGGTTAAGCATGACTCGCATGATAAGTGCGCTAAGGTCTACAACTTTGCGCCAAAAATAGTCGGGTGCATGCCGGGTTCATTACTTCATATCCTGGTAGATAACCCAGGATAGCGATGTTGGCGTTTATGGCGTTTGGTAAAATTTGCACATCAACATGCTGCATCTTATTTAATCGGTTTTTCATGAGTGTGTTTGACGCAAATGTCCCACGTCTATTAGCTTTATCTGATGTTGTTCGTTTGCGATGAGTGTGTTTGACGCGGATGTTCCGAGTCTATAAGCTGAATTGGATATTATCCGTTCTTCATTAACGTGCTTGATGTTGTACATCTAGCAGCAGCATCTGATGTTATCTGTCGGTCACGAGTACGTTTGACTCGGGTGTTCTACTTCTATCTGAGGTAACTGATGTTATCCGTTTTCCGTTTGCCATGTGCGTAGAATCATTCAAACGTGGGTGCATTCCTGTTCGAATATATTCAGAAGGTACTAAACCGATAAGAAATTACCATCATATCAATCATCTGCCGTAACTATATGCTTTCAATTAACTGATTTTGGACCTGATATCATATTTATCATGAAACGTTTAGGATTACTATTGACAATGCAGGACTTTCATTCGTAAAGTTGTTGTTGACAGCTACTTCTAGTCGATGAAAAAAGATTTTCCATTATGTGCGCATTGTATCATTATGCACACTTAAGATTGCAAGATTGCACTTCCTCTCTTATATACTTTGTAGATCAATATCATTAACTTTGCTGATAAACTATTAATGGTTGAGTAGTTCGTTATATTTCAAAGGACTCAATTTTAACAAAAGGATGACATTTGCACGAATCACGGTAAGTTAGCATTGTACATATTTCGATTTACTCGAACCAATAAGCATGTTTTTATGTTTATTATATATCTTGTATATCTCGAATAGTACACATTTTCGAAATTGACATAGATTTATCAAACCTTGTTGCGCAAAATGCTCTTGTCGGAATCTACTGTGGCACGCAAGTGAGTGAAACACATAAACACAGATTGGTTGTGGTCATTATGCTAACGGCAGTATTCATCAGTGCATCCTATCTACAATTGGTGCGTTTGGCACGATGATGGTATGACAACACAAACCCATGGGATTTATTTGGTTTGTACCATGCAATCGTGTCGTGGGGCAATAAATTGTGTACATTAATTCTGTAATGCACACCACACGAAGCGTACTTTGACGTTTGTATTGATATCCAAGTTGCACGGGCTATGTACAACTTATTTGATGGTATGAACGCGTTGCTGTCCACAATATTAGATTGCTTTATGAAATACCATATAATAAACGTCTTGAAAGAGTCACACACTATGGAATCATTTAAAGCAATAGGTTTATTCTGTTTGCACTGTTTGATTAAATTTAATGATATAATGGGACGCATGCTGGTGATCGTAACATACAAGAAAGGCAAGTGTCATTCACCAAGTACATGCATTCAACAGATCAGTCATGTGGCAGTATATACTACCATGATAATAATTCATCTGTGGCTGATAATTATTTAAAGCTTGCGAAAATGGTAAACTCCCTAATTGCCACGATGCTCAACAGCGCACACGTGCATCCAGCAAAGCATTTAGTTGTATATTTGATGTTAAAGCATGTATGTGAAATCTGCACGAATATATAACACGTATTTGGTCCTTTTCCGTCAATACCTTCTGAACTGTCAACTCTTTACCGTTATACCGACCTCTGGCTTCTTGTTATGTATTGTTATGTCTGTTTGCTACGCATGCTGATCATATATGATTGACATAAATTCCCTATATGCGGGTCTAGGCAAGACACTCTGACATAAAGGGTAATGTTAATTGTGTTTGCTAATAATAGCAACCATCGGACCCAAGTTCCTGTAATGGCGTTGACGTTAACTTGATGTTGCTGGCGGCAAACAAAATACTCCTACATGACGCCGGACAGGTGAGATGATATATTAATAATTTTATGCGCACCTGAGACGCATTATTGTAAAAACAGAACTAAAATGCGTTTACCAGGAGCATAATACGTCGGAGCAGTATTGCCTTTTGTTTTGTGATACGACTCGCGTATTTGTCTTGGCCAGCTATTTTGTGCACCGTAAATAGTCCTTTGTCGGGCAATATGCAAAAATTAGCTATTATGGCTAATCATGGCCAAGAGAATTATTGAACTCACTCTGGATTGCAATAGCAGCAGAGCAATCTCGGCTTTGCTGGAGCTAAACTATTAAATTTGCGTATTTCCTTGAATAGAGTAGGCCTTAACATGTGCAATTATCTTCAGATTTATTCCATCCAGTTCGAATATAAAGATCAGGTCAACGAATCTTAATTGCCCTCAGTAATGGACATTTAATAGGTAATTGCTGTTGTGATGATATATTGACCGGTCCTGGGGCGATATGTGTAGCTTGTTATTCGGAATCCAATGAATATAATCGAATCATAGAAATAAATATACTCTTCTGTAATGCTATGGTATGGCGTAAACATCCATAAAAACCTGTCGATTGGTCGCTTAGATGACGCAATACGTAGTGTTCTTGATCTCTCTTTTTATTATTAGAATAGATGAAAAATATTTGATAAGAACATTTCAAGCTGAATGTGTTATTCACTTGATTGATTGTAAACGCACATTATCCTGTGGCTGATTAATCTCACGGGAGTTATAATACTGCAGCAAATTAAATGTTAACAGCGCATCATTTACAGGCTGTGGGATAATGTTCGCGTGATTGTAATATATTTACAATTACATAACTGGGCAGCAATAATTGATCACAGTAAGCTCCGCCTTAACAGAGAATTGCCAACGTATAGTGAGTAAGATAAATAGGTTATACCTGGGCGTCTTGCACTCTCGAAAAGCTCATGAATAATTAATAATTGACCTTGCAGTGCTGGGCGTATTCCAGTTTGGCCCTATATAACGGCTATTGACAGCCCGGTGCTTGCATTGCCTCGACAGACACGACCAAGGCAGTGCGCCGGTGATCCAAAGCAGCAGCCACGGCAGCAGCAGCAGTAACCCAGCAGCGCTGAAACTTCATTCTATTTCTTTATTGGTTGACACCCTGATCGGCGGATTTTCGGTGGATATCGTCCAGCGATACAATGAGTGCATTTGCCATTCTTTGCTTCGTCATGGGCTGGTTGTACTATATGTTTGTGGTTGACGCAACTGACATGAACAGAGATCCCGGCGACCGTACGGAATCTCACAGCAGGTAACAGAAGTTAATATCAATAATATCCTTCCATTGTCTGTGCAAAAAGAAAATTAAAAATCGTTATTCGTGTTTGTTAGATAGAGTACACATGACGAGGTCCGCGAATATTAACACCTACTTCATGTTACTCGCTCACAAGGATTACGTAAACCAAAGATATCCTAAAGCGCTGTTCATTGCGAGGCAAATAGATCATTCCGTTGCATATACAGATTAGGTTAATGTGCAATTGTTGCACATTTACCACTTTGTTATCAATAAATACGTCGTTATGTAGAGGAATACGTTTCAAATGGCATGTGCATATTCATTAAATGAAACCAGGGCCACGTCAGCAGAGAAAAAACTCACTAAACATCTGGCGGAGATGTACAAACAAATCGGAGTTGGTGGCCGCCCGGTATTGAATGGATCGAACCCGACCCTTGTTCGCTTTGGTCTCGGACTCATTCACTTGGAGTTAGATGAACGTGATAAGATTATGATCAGCAGTATGTGGATCAAAATGGTGCGTATCTATGGGGTATGAATGTTGTCCATTGTTGAAGTGATTTTTTTATGTGTCGGTGTCACTACATTTAATTAAGTCATAGTGCAAAGTGTCTTCATTGCTACAATTTAACGAACAATGACAGATTACCTTGCCTCATGGAGGTCATTTCGGAGAGATACACTGCTAAGTGCTTGATGAATGCCGTGGCTAATTATACTGCCAGTTAAGGGACAATGGTAAATAAATAATGATTGTTACACTTAACGTATGATGCGCTGAAATAGCGATGGAAAGATGAATATCTGCAATGGAGGCCAGACGATTGGGGAGGAGTTGACCATGTGCGGCTCGATGCTAGCGACATTTGGATTCCAGACGTTATGCTGATCAATACGTGAGTTTTTATTTTACTGCATTCCCTTATATTTGACGTATAATGCCATTAGGAATTAATGAATAGCGAATGCTTGCTCTTGTGCCAAATATGGTGATTGGCTTCGCTGGAGCGTTTAGCTTCGCGTGCTTCTATAATTACTTCCTCGTATCTATAAAGCACAAGAAAAACAGCTCATGTTGCAAATCATCACCATTTCTGTTGTAAGAGCTGATCCCAAATACGAGTTACGCAACAATCAGATTCTCATTTCGTCTGATGGAAACATTACATGGATACCCCATATGATCTTTCGGAGCTCATGTTCGCTGGATGTTCTTGCCTTTCCATTTGACCGACAAAAATGCGCCATGTGGTTTGGTTCATGGACCCACGCATCACGTGAGGTGGATTTAGACCTGGCAAGCGGCGGGCTTGATATTGGTACATTTCAAGCGGATTTTCTTGAAAGTCGGATGTGGGATATTGTGAATTATACTTCTGAACGCGTTCCTCCCGGCAGCCCTGAAGATTACACAGTGTTGCTATTCACAATGACGATGGAGAGGCGTCTTGTGTTCTCAGGATACATCCTCACATTACCTTGTATCTTCCTGGCATGTCTCACGCTGGTTGTATTCTGTTTGCCACCGGAACGTCCTGACAGAACTGGCCTGGGTAATTAGTTTTGTCATAAATATTAACACGATTATATGTATATGGTTTATACACATATCAATGAAGCTAAACGCATTCATTAAAGTAATGTATTGCAACTAGGTTGTCTACATTTTTGTCACAGGCATGAGTCTGTTTGCCAGTTTTCTCTTCCTCCTACTCATATTGGTTGAAACCGCTCCACCAACAGCAGCTTCCGTTCCCAAGCTCGGTATGTAATAAACAATGCTATAGACAAAAAAATGGGTTAATTGTCAACGCAGTTTTCTGCTCTAGGTTTATACTTTTGCTTCAATATGGCCCTCATGAAGCCGCGGTTTGTAACGAACAACAAATCCGACCAAAGCAATGTGTGAAGTAAGAAACGTTTTGTTGTAGGTTTATACTATTGTTTCAACATGGTCATCATAATGCTGTCGATCTTCTTATCCTCCCTCGTCGTCAACGTCAACAAATTAGGAGATGGCCACACTGCAATGCCGAGATGGATAGAAGTGGTACGATGACGGGTCTTATGAAACCTGGTTCTGAGCCCAATCAATATTTGCTCGTTTAATATTTATCATCTTTATAAAAAAATATTATTTTTGTCCTCTGTGTAGCTGGCTATCGACATTTTAGCAAAGGTGTTCCTTGTCAATAGTGGGAACTCACAATGCTGCTCCAAACCAAGTCACAACCAGTTGGAAACCGCTTTGGAAGATTTACCCGGCTTGACACTAGATCAACCGAATGGCAAAGTAACACATGCATGCAGTGCGTTGCCCAATAAACCACTTTGCGAAACGTCTGCAACAGAGAGCTTTGGTACGCTTCTTCGTGAGCTTCAGCTTCATGTGTCAGACATGCATCACATCATGGTCAAATTGATGGATAAAGAAGATCAAAAGTTGAAAGACAGCGAAAGGTTTGTGAAAGGTGGAAGTAAGTGGCGAGTATTGGCTGCTGTCTTGGATCGATGTTTTCTGTTGTCATATTGTATCGGAATAGTATGGTCTCTGTTTGTGCTGTTTCCATGGCCAGAGAACCATAACAATCATTAATCGGTTCACTTGAGCAACATTAAACGCAGATTAATGTTCAACCAATATCCACATGCTAGCATATTGTTCACTATAGCTGGTTTAATGAAAAAAGATTATTTCCATGTACACAGTACATACACTTCATGCTGCAGTTCAACGTATAAAGTATGGGTTTCAGTTCATATTAATGGCCATTGATATCAGAGTTTAATATAGCACTGTGAAACCAATAACTGCTTCGTCAGATGTACAATATATGATATTCGTTAATCTGACCACTATACATCTTACTGATGTAAAGGTTTGTCCTGCTGAAAGTTTACTAGGGATTTTTTACATCAAAATACAAAATGTGTTTGGCAACGCAACTGTAACACTACACAAACCTTTGACTTTTGGCATTGAGTGTTATTAAACCTTATATACCTCAATGAATTGGAGCAACTATCTGATACAAGCGCATTATCATACAGTATTAAAGCCTTACTAACAACTAGTGGCAGATAACTGAAAGAATCTATGATGGGTTGAGTTAAATAGCCCTTAATATCTTTTGATCATACATCTTGCATCGTGTTTTGTAAAGAATTTCCACGAATAAATATTTACCCCATAATATGGTGTCTTTACGTCATATTTCAATGTTGCAGCCAACTTCTATTACATTGTCCTTCACAACAAATCATTGTCGATGATAGAGTGGTTAATTGCTAAATCAGTTTTGAGGGCATTTATTTACTTGGATATTATGGTTTTGTAGTTGATTCCAATAAGCACTATCACCCCTTACATGCGCAAGCAGTAGTTATACTTTGAAGCAGATCTTGCCCACCTTGCTTTATAGCCACTAACACCTAACCCCAAGTGCAGCAAAACCCAACGTGAACCAAGGCACTTACATCCGATGCATCACAGAACCTTAAGTACTGCTACTGTGAAAGCCAACATACGTAATTTTTGGCCACATAAGACTTTTTCATATGCATCCACCACATCAATGTTACTCACCGATCAGTGTCATACATTGTATACTGAGGTTTTGGGATTACATTCGCATAGTCATTTGTGCAGAAACCGTTCATACCTTTCTTTCATGAGGCAGATAATAGCAGCTTTTGTACGTTTTTAGAGACTTTCCCCCTTCATTTGTTAATGTTTGATTGCCTCATCCGAGGCAATTTGCCCTTTTGCAGCGTGCACATTTACACCATGACATTTATCTCCTATTCAAAAATTTAAATACAATAAACCGTTGTCTTCACGGTTGTAAAACACCACAACATAGATAACTCTGACCAACGCAGAGATAGAAGGTAAATCCTTCATGCCCCCTCAAATAACTAAAATTGCAAATCTCTTTCAAATATATTACTTCGATTTGCGAATTTGTATAAGCAGATAAAAATTCCTTTTTCTGCCCAGCGGACAATCTTTGGTATCTGACAGTCAAATGTAAGCTGTTTTGATGGGTTATGCTTCAAGTTGGAGTGCTTGTAGTAATCTGCGTGTGATACTCTACTAATTCTCCCTTCCGGATGAACATTCGACGACATTGATGAGCCCGATATGATGAATTGGTTGCATGCTGTGGTGCTTTGGAGGGAATGGGAAGGGATGGGTGGGGTTGTGAATGGGGTTACAGTTCTTGATACTGTCAGTATATTAATTAACTGGTCTTGCCCAGTTATGCCGGTCCCTTTGTACAGTTTTTATGTATCATACCATCTACGTTTGGGCGACTCCCTCTTCATTAGACTTAACCGTACGTGCTAAAATCAATGCACATGTCTATATTTTTACAACTACAACAACATCTCATTCATACAATGTTTAGCCATGATAATGCGGACCAAATATTTAATATGCCAAATTCATGATATCCAAATGAACGGACCAAATATGTTGCGTAAATAAGCAATAAGCTCTCTTGGCCGCCATGTAATAAATAACAGTCCAAGAAATGTCACAAGAAAGCCTAGCGCCAATCCTTAGAGGAAAACTCAGAGTGCCACATTAACTCTGGTAAGTCGTCATCCTCCTGTCATCCTGCTTCACCCGCGAGTGAAAGCACTGCGTGATCTGGTACAACATGAACGGATCTGTCAGTTTCAATTTCAAGGGAATGGTACCCATTCAAGATAATCGAACCGCGTGATACGTCCGGAGGGTAGCTTGATCATTGTTGAATAAATCACAGATAATCCTGCACTAAGGCGACATGAACATATTGTTGTCGTTACCTCACATTGTGTTAGCCTCCCTTACAGCCAACTGCTATAATGTTGGCAGCAACTTCTCTCCGGGTTAATCCTCGCCTTTTCATTCAAGTAAAACTGCCAACATATTCTGCAACCTTGTTAAACCAGGTTAGTATTACTGTGGCTTCAGAAACATTACCATATAAGAACATAGTACTGCTACCTGTGCAGAAGGTGCATACTCAAAGTCTATTTAGTACATTTATCTGCCACCCATTAAATATTGCTAGAGTATTAAGTCTGTGCACTACCAGAGCAAGGATCTTTAGGGAAACAATACTACGATTTCGAATGCTTTAGTGCTGTATCATGCGTACTATAAGAATCGATCATTTTATTTGGTCCAGATAAGCAATATATTATGCAGCAGCAGAATTAAAACGCATTTGCCCGTTGCAATATCTAATGAAATTTTGCCATAATTTGTTAACTTGGAAACACAACTACCGCGAGTTCAATAAGCACAATAAGCGTAATGCTCTGGTCGGTATCGTACTAATTCATTACGTTGATTCATAGCACACGATTATACTAGATTATAGCGGAGGACCACTGAGTTCTGCATTATGTGCTTTGCATTTTTTGGGCTCATGTTATCAGAGGATGACTATTTGCATAATCGAATGCAAAACTACTATCTGTATAATCGAATATGTAGTGAAGTAGAAGATGAAGTGAGGGAGAACATGAAGTGAACGAGAACATGAGTTAAAGGAGAACGTGCAGTGAAGGAAAACCTGTAATGGAGGAGTGCATGCAGTGACGAAGAGCATGTTGTGAAAGAGAACGTGCAAACAAAGAGAACATTCTGCGAAGGAGAACATGCAGTTAAGAAGAACATGTAGTGAAGGAAAACCTGAAGTGAAGGAGTGCATGTAGTGAAGGAAAACATGAATGTACCACGTTAACACCATATAACACTCTACTGATGGTGTGCCGTTTAACCCTTTACTAACCTTACCTTCCATGCGTAGCCGAGCCTCATGATCATCATCACTGCTTAATGTAGTCAATTTAATCTCTCTAACATGTCATGAGTGGCGGTTACATGTGTTGATTATACAGGCTCATTACCAAGGTTAGATGTCTTAAGAGAAACTTTTCGAATTGATTAAGCAGAAGATACATTTAGCACAGTGGTGTGTGTTCCTTTACTTCACCAATATCTGTGTCGGGAAGTTCGCATGGCTTATGTCATTTGAAAGGAGCAGTTTCTAACTAGCAACAGCAATCTTATAATAAAAAGGTCTCTTTGATTATCTAAAGGTTTAACCGAACGAGACTATATTACCAATTTATAGCAACCTTATCATATCTAAAACCTATCGTTGGTGTTATTTTATTTAACAGTAAAATTATATTTTCATTCTAGGGTTTGACGTAATTCAATATCCGAAACCACTAAGTTTTCCTTTCCACCTAGCAAGTGTGGATGATGCTTCCCCGATGCATTGAATATAAATATCTAAGGTAAGTTATCATGATAAAACAGATCCAAGTTGTTATTTTGGTTTTTTTTTCGGCGCCTGGAACATGCGAATACGGATAGTCGTCATATTGCAACATAATCAAAAACAACATAACCTCGAATTGTTGGAGATTAATTTGCATATTGCATCACCATTTGCACCAGGTGCTGCATAAATAGCCTCTTAATTGAAGCTGTTTTAAAAAAATTCACATAAATCAGGGAAAGTTTTGCCATGCCTCTCCTGCGAAGTCAAGCGTTAAATGTGCATATAATTCGGCTAGGTTCTCAACACATCACGGGGTAGCAACGGCGAGACATGCAGTTTCTAGCGATATCAAATAGCCGGGATGATTGTACAGCTGCAAAATGCTAGTATACTAAGCAATAACATGATCGGTTGTTTGCTGTTACTTGCTGAACCGGTAGGTAAAGGATATTACCAGCTACCATGGATGATGAAGACAGCAATGGAATATGGTGAACTATGTTTAACCTGGTAACTTAAAAGAAGAAAGGTGCGTTTGTGACACATTCCACTTGTGGTGAATGTTAGATACGACGTGTATCGCTGAATGTATTCGGTTGGACGATTATGAATATAACACTTGTTCCGCAAACGCATCAATGCAAATGTACATCTTAATAATGTTATGTGCTAATTAGTTATTGTTGACAAATCCAAACATCACAATATTCCACGTCCATCACCGTCGTAAAATCATCTAGTTGTGTTCTCATATTGTAACATGTTACACAGAAACATAAGGTAGTCACTAAACAACAGCAATCACAATGTAGCCAATTAAGTCATTTGAATGCTTTATAGACCTGTATATTCATCATTTGATAGCGCGGTTTACTCCAATATGCATTAACGGTTTTTATCTAACGGATAGCAATATGTTAGTTAGCCTTGTTTAGACAGGTATCACGATTTGTCTTAATAATAAATTTGCAAGGAATCTGACATATGTCCTTGTTGCATTATATTTAAATATATAGCAAACTCTGGTGGACGGATTAATCATGACAGAAGTGATATGCAATTATCAACGACATTGTATTAGTTTCGTAGGCATCAAGATATATCTTCTCTGACAACACTAACGGGTTATATTGCAGATCAAACCGGGAGCATCATTAGCTGTGAGGTGAATCCGTTGTTTGTATACGCATGATTTCCGCGAAGTGTCAATGGTTTGCGGGTGCGAGAAGCATACCTAATTTCCAACGCATGCGGAGCCGGACAGCCCATCCAAGAACACAGCATATTACACGCTTTCTGCTATATTATTTTCCTCCTCTGCTCATTCTGATTAAGGGACTCTTGAGAGATATTGGCAGTCTTGATAATAAATTTACACCCCTAAACATATGTCTGTCACTGCCAGCGTCGGTGATGAGTCTGGATACCGACACAGAGCACAACTCTATTTCTGTATGTGCTATACAACTCAAGGAAAGCAAAAAAGGTACTTGAAGTATTACAAGCGTTTTTAACATCCATCTATAATCCATAGTGAAAGGACAAAGAGAATATAAGGGGGACAGACCATCTATTTTGCTACGCATTGTATTGTACAATAACTCGATGCTTATTGATTCTGAATTGTCATGCGGTGAACATTTCTAATTCTAATTCACCATAATTGCATATATATATATATATATACATATATATATATATATATATATATATATATATATATATATATATATATATATATATATACATATGTATATATATATATAAATATATATATACATATATATATATATATTAATTAATATATATAAATATATATATATATATATATATATGTCTATCTATTTTTATATTAATATGTTTATATATATATGCATATATATATATATATATATATGTACAAATGCATATAAATATATTTATATATATATAAACATATATACATATGTGTACATATATATATTTATATATGTATGTATATATATATATGTATATATATATATACATATATATATATATATATATATATATATATATATATATATATATATATATATATTCAACATATATATATATATCTATGTAGAATTTTATTTGTATACATACGTAACCTACTAGGTACTACTTCCAACAATGCCATATCATATCACAACTTAATAAAACGTTTGAATTCACACAAATTCGAGAGAAGAAAGGTCCCACTAAAAATGCCGAGATTTATGTCTACGTTGCTTAGTCGATGCTACGACGTTTAACTTTTTCAGCCTACCTATGCAACTGCATATGCATAATAAAAACGGCTCTCGCTGTGTATTGTAATATGTAATCGTCTGAATAGTAGTGATGAACCTTCACCGGTGCTTATTAAGCACAATAATGGTCTACAGAGAGGGCCGCAGTATCAACCAACCCAGTTTTGAGCATATTAAATAGCTTTTCTATATCCATCATACAATTTCAGATTATAATGCTCAGAGAGACGTACAAGCGACTACCGTTACCAACAATATTTATGGCCATGCTATCAGTTTGGGTAGAGGCAGCACACATCTATATTTCTGGCTCAAGGCTCAAGTCCTACAAATGAGGGTAGGAGTATTTCAAGCGCTAAATAATAGTTATCCATAATGCATTGTGCGAATATATGAGATATGTGTCCGGCACATAAAGGCACTTTAATGTTGGATCATATGACAACTACTCATTTCAGGTATCTTGTTGCAATGCATCACACAAAAGGCGAACAGAGAATAGTTTTAACTCAAGCTATCGCGTGTTCACTACTGGATGAATGTAACATATGCGCAAAGCGCAATTACATTCATTATAATTTTACAGCATATAATAGTTAACATTGTCCTCTTTCACTTATTCCAACCTGCTGCATTGGGATTCAAGTCATGTGAAGTTTTAATCAAATGAGAATTTGAGCATAATGCTGTGCATGTATGTCTCTAAAGAAATTATGACGCATTATTTTGGCCGAGGTATTCTCTTTCTGTGTAATTCTGCATGGCATTTTCGTTTTAACTAGCGTATTTCACACAACTATGATTGCCGCCTGTGAAGTTCGAATTTAGCTAGGATCATTGGTATTGAGCTTCCTATGAGTTACGTTAGGCTATTGTTGATTAAGATGTCACCATAGGAACCCGTCCGTGCAATGTGACACGTTTATGATAGTACATCTGTTGCCATCGTAGAGGTGCCCATTCATAATCGCATTGATTATGACTTCGTGTTGACATTTACATGAATGTCCTTCCATAGCTAAATATTCAAGGCCAAATAAGACGACCAAACATACCGGTACTTTTGTGGTACCGCCTAGTTGTGACGGAGATATACTATGTATTTGAATAACCTTGACAAAAGTCGTCTCAAAGTGATTCAAAGCTTTAGCAATCCTGCCTGACCCGAGTATACATATAAGCGAGTAATTCCTCCGTGTATTCTATCACGCCTTGAATCGGACCACACAGGGCTGTGATAATCACTGTGTTCACAGCTTCATGAAAATCAGACATTGTTTGACATACTGCCGCTCGCACTTTCATGTCCATAAAGGCTGTTGATCATTGGAGTTCCAGCAAAACCGCATGGATTCCTGGATTAACCAAGAACAACTAATATTTCAGGAAGATGGAGGACACACTGCTACAATACACACTTTTTTCGCATGCAAGGAATGCGTGTTTTTCAGACGATATGTAATACTGGAAAAAGGGAACTGCAATGACGAATCAATTTTGTTCTGGCGCACATATATCAGTTTTCGTTGTTTTTGTTTTGCTGCATATATTAGAGAATGAGGTTGGTGTATTTAGCGCCCTTAGGCTGTGTACGATCAAAAGTGTTTCGTAAGTACCGTGATAGCATACTAGTTATTTTGATTATATTTGGCCTGTGTATTGCTGGTTGATGATAAGCTTCTAACCTCCGCCCACCCGCCATCGACAATTACAATTCAAAACCGAGTTAATCATAGAAATAAATCGCCAGCATCGCTTACTAATGGAAGCATTGTGGAAGACTAAACATCATGCATATCTGCCGATTTGATACGCTGCTGCTTGGCTGTAATACCAGCAGTTTCTGATACTGCCTTGCCATGAACGGCTGATTTGATATAATCCTTTTCGCGCTGTATAACATTATATAACACTGATTTCGGATTCAAACATTCCACGATGGACCGGGGCCTTTTATAACAAAATTCAATAGTCTCACTGTATAATGAGTTGATGGTATTTATTGCGGGGCTGCGTTCTCTTCATATTAATTAACATTGGCATATATATATATATAGATATATTATATATATATATAGATATATATATATATATATATAGATATATATATATATATATATATATATATATATATATATATATATATATATATATATATATATATATATATCTATATATATATATATATATTCATATATATATATATATATATATATATATATATATATATATATATATATATATATATATAGTCCAGGAGCCCATGGAGTTTTGTTTAGCATTGCAAGTACAAAAGGTTTGAGGCATGCAACATGTTGATTAGGGTCAATGTACAATCAAATGGCCATTCTTAAGTTTCCACGCCTGTACCAACTCTAGGGGGAGCCACTCAAAATATCCCAAATTTAGATTTAATTAGCATAACTGAGTACATGTATGAAACCAATGATAAAATGTTCATTTTTAGGGTCTAAATAAAGATCCATCTTTCTTAACCCTCAACTCCTGTACTTAATCCATTTAAGAAAGCCACTAATTAGCGCTAATTAGCAATTTAATTAGCATAATTGAGTACATCAACGAAACCTTCGCTAATGGATTTGGTAGGTTCACCCAACTAAGAAAAGTGGATTCTTAAGTGCCAATACCTGTACCGTGACCCCTTAAGAAGGGGTCAAAGGGGAAGATCGAAAGAACTCGACAGTTTTGTGTTCAGGTACATAGATTTTAATCAAAATTCTAGTATCTATGATTTTTTTACTGAAAAGACAAACAATGAGAAACTACATCACTAGTGACTCATGCAACATACTGTAAGTTGTTGGACTTGCTGATCGATTTTGACCATAATGAAGGGTGATTGAGGTATGCACACACATGAAGTGACTTTCTGAAATAGAGAGACTTGCATCTCCCATGCTAATGACTGAATTCTTGTCCCCTTAAAACATTTTGCAAAGAAACTTACATGCATGTTTTGATTGCATTGACAGACTATGGAGTAATATGCCAATTTCTGCTTTTCAGTTTGAAATTAAAATTCTCAATGATTCGAAATTTCAACCAAAAAAATGCAGAAATTCGCCTTATTTTCTTCATTGCAGGCCGAGCTGATTCCACAGTTTTGATTAGCAATGCACCATATTTTGAATATTAAGCCAAACATTATCCAGTTACATACATGCTACATCGAATTTATTGTCTTTGAAAAATTTGGCTATATACATATTGTAGGCCTATGTCTTCAACAAACAGGAGAACTGGGCATGCAGTGCTCATCACCAGTACAGAGAAACATCTCAAGTGCTTCATCTACATAATTGTACTCATTTTAAGTTGGGTAAATAGTGTATATTTAAAGTAAGGTCTATGCAAAAAGACAATGATTGTGGCATACAAAGTAACGAAAAGAATTATTCCATTTTCCCCAAATATCACTAGGAAGGCAAGCATTTCCCTGAAACATCATTTTTATCACTGAGTTTCCTTTTGGTTGAATGCGTCAAAGCAAATGATGCAAAGCCATGCTTCTGAAATACACGGCTAGCCTCATCATTAAGAACTACAGATTATTTTTTTGTGTATCATGAATGTAAATAACGAGCAATTTAGCTGCCATTGCAGGGGTCAAAGTGGAACAAGGTGTTAAAGGTCACAGGCAGCATAAGGTTTTTCCCCACTTGCACCTAATCCTCTTCTTCTGTCCAGTCTGACTCATCATCAGAAGAGATTGTCATGTCTACATCTTCAGCGTTTTCATCATCATCATTGACGACCTCGCCTTGTTCCGGAATAAGGGTACCTGGCATCTGGGGTCCTTCATGCCATATTGGCACGTAACATCCATTTTCGAGATCCCAACCATTTGATGCATCTGGGTGTTGTTGGATTTCAGAAGAATCTGCCTTTGCCCACATTTGTGCAACAAATGCAGCTCGTTTCAAATGCACATTCAGCTCTGCCTCACAAGGGGGAATGGCACTAGCATTTATTCCTTTCAACTTTTCCAATGGATTCTTTGACAAGGACTTTGGTCCGTAGCCTTTTTCAAACATCTTGTACCTATGTTCATTTAATGTCAACTTGGTGTTTTCCTTGGAGTAAGGGGCCTCAAATCAGATACATTAGGCCTTGATGAAATATTACACATTATGTACTCACCTTTCACAACTGTTTAAAATCACAAATGGAGTTGGAAGTCTTCATCGATATCTATCGAGGAAATTTGGCAAGAAAATTGCGGACACAGTTTCATAGGACACAAGTGTTCTCCACATAAACCATCCAGATGCACTGACCACACATTTCCAATGTTTATCTTTAGCTGGCACTGGCTCCAATACAGTATGGATTCATAATTATGCTACATTTAAGTCATCCTGGCCCCCAGTCCTCTCACTGTTCATGCCTCTGTTATTCCAGTTTCAGCCCTGGCCAATCCCACGCCAATCGGTGAACTGACAGTCGGGGATACTAAATGTGTCCAATCAGAGCGCTCATCGCTCAATTACTGCATAAATATCAGAGTTGTACTAACAAGGGGAGGGCACCTCAAGATAAACAATGTTGCGATGGCCGTAGTAGAGTCATCATCGTGTAACTGATAGGTTGTTATTATTAGACCTGACAGTGTTATACAAGGAAGCATCGATGTTTGTAGCTATTCCATCCATGGTACTTCTCCATTTGTTATTTATATATACTGCGCTCATTTCTGGGATTAGTGAGCGATATTTGTACATGGTTACGATGAAAACAGAATATTGTAATAAATGGATGTAATAGGTGGCTTTTGGTGGATATTCATTGCATCTTTGAAGGTAGAAATTATGAAGGATGACATCGGGCCAGTGGACAAGAGCAATTTATGGATCAACAATACAAGTTCACTGAATGGCTCGGGAATAGCCAGGGCTTGAACGGGAGTAACGTAGGCATGTACCGTGAGAGGTCTGGGGGTCAGGATGCATTTAAGTAGGTCATGAGATAATCTGTAGGCTTTGGTTTCAGTTACCACCCTGTTAACTAATTTATTGAGAATGCGATGAGTAATACCAAGGGATAAAAACTGTTTGTACTAGCCCCTGCAAAGTTCTGATTTATAATGAAGCCACATGTAGGCCTACAAGTATGCTTCATATCCATAGGTTTACAATGTACAGATGGGGATCTAAAGACTTTTTAAGGGGTCACGGTACAGGTTTTGGCACTTAAGAATCCACTTTTCTTAGTTGGGTGAACCTACCAAATCCATTAGCGAAGGTTTCGTTGATGTACTCAATTATGCTAATTAAATTGCTAATTAGCGCTAATTAGTGGCTTTCTTAAATGGATTAAGTACAGGAGTTGCAGGTTAAGAAAGATGGATCTTTATTTACAACCTAAAAATGAACATTTCAGCATTGGTTTCATACATGTACTCAGTTATGCTAATTATAGCCCTGGTTGAACTGACCCTGACCTTTGACCCCTTCTTAAGGGGTCACGGTACAGGTTTTGGTACTTAAGAATCCACTTTTCTTAGTTGGGTGAACCTACCAAATCCATTAGCGAAGGTTTCGTTGATGTACTCAATTATGCTAATTAAATTGCTAATTAGCGCTAATTAGTGGCTTTCTTAAATGGATTAAGTACAGGAGTTAAGGGTTAAGAAAGATGGATCTTTATTTAGACCCTAAAAATGAACATTTTATCATTGGTTTCATACATGTACTCAGTTATGCTAATTAAATCTAAATTTGGGATATTTTGAGTGGCTCCCCCTAGAGTTGGTACAGGCGTGGAAACTTAAGAATGGCCATTTGATTGTACATTGACCCTAATCAACATGTTGCATGCCTCAAACCTTTTGTACTTGCAATGCTAAACAAAACTCCATGGGCTCCTGGACTATATATATATATATATATATATATATATATATATATATATATAGAGATATATAGATATATATATATATATATATATATAGAGATAGAGAGATATAGAGAGAGATATATAGATATATAGAGAGATATCTATATAGAGAGAGAGAGATATATATCTCTATCTATCTCTCTCTATCTCTCTATCTATCTCTCTCTATCTCTAGAGAGATAGGCCTCTCTCTCTCATATCATCTACATCTCTCTCTAGAGTGTCTCCCTCTATATAATCTCTATATATCTCCCTCTCTCTATATGTCTATCTGTCTCTCTATATCTCTGTCTATCTCGATAACCCTTATCTCTCTAAACTATGTAGAGATAGATCTCTCTCTCTCTCTCTCTCTCTATCTTATCTCTCTCTACATATATCTCTCTCTCTCTCTCTCTCTATATCTCTATAGATCTCTCTCCTCTCTCCCTCTCTCTCCTCATATATCTCTGTGGTGTATACTCTATCCCTAATATATATATATATATACATATATATATATGTATATATGTATATATATATGTGTATCTAGATCCCCTTATATCTATATCCCTCTGTCTTCTATGTCTATATATATTTCTATCTCCCATATCTATATACATATATAAATATCTCTCTATATCTATCTATCTATCTCTATATATCTATATATATATATATATATATATATTTTTATATGCATACATATATGGCGCTCTACGTCTTCTTTTGGGTCGATGGATTTATTTCACCAGCCTTCTTTTGTCTATATGGTAATGTTCGCTAGTATAATATAAACTCCAACTCATGCTAACTATTTTTGGCAGCCTTCTCACCTCCAACGTATGTGCTCGCTCGGGCACGGCAGTTGTATAAGCTGCTGATTCATTCAATCCTATGCCGAGTGCAATGATCATTCTGCTCAAGGGACTCATAGCGACCGGCAACAACTCTGATTACGATCTAAGTTTGAGAGCGCAGAGAGGTTTTGCACATGCACGGTCAATTCTCTTTATTGAAACCCTAAATCGCGTGGTATGTACTGTTACCCTTGGTTAAGTCTGCGTTTGCTGCGCCACATAAAACAACCTGCGTCAGGTTGTCTCTGCTGGCTGTTCATTGCCAAGTTATTAGTCACCCCCCCCCCCCCCCCCAACAAACAAAACAGCCAGCTACTTACCCATGAACTGGATGTTATTTAAGCATTGATGCCTGTGGTGTAGCGTGATAGAATCAGCATAATGTCTTAAACCACCTTGCGGCAGTTCAGTGATTTTTTCGCCATATTCTTAACCTGAACGGTACATTTACTGTCCTACATAACAAACCTTGACGACGCCAGAGCGGTTGGGGCTATTTAATAGTTGCGGTTGGTCAGTTTTATTGCATCAAATTTCTACCCTACTGGGAATTGCCAATATACACCGACAATGGGTAAATGATGGCTGTTGACACCGCTTGAAATACCTGAAGCACTTGTGGTTTTGCTTCAGTCGTGTTGGATCGGAAAGATGAATGCGTTCTGCCTTTACCTGAATGACCACAAGGCTCATAAACTCTGCTCTAATCAGTCTTAGGTCCTGCAGGGATTGATCATCTTACCACATAATCCACAGGGTCTGACAGGTTGATTTTTAAAAAGCTCTTTTTCTAATTATATTTAGACGACTGCATAAGTTCGCATCTTATGAGAAATTATTTTCGGGTATTATCGCTCAAACTAATACGGCTTCAGCTTTAAATGGCTTATAGTGCCAACCTCAAGCCATATTTGGTATTTGGATAAAGCTGAACTCACGCTATTAACTCACTCGTAACATTTACATTCGCATCAGAACATAACCTGCGTAGCTAGGAGTATGACTGAATTGACGCAACACAATAACTTGATGCGCATGCTTTTTTCAATCCTTCTAATTTTATTCATCAATTATTCCACGGTATCGAGTTGAATCCAGCACGCGGTGCACGAATGAGTCTCTTTAGCAATGTCTATAAGCCACAGTCAGTGGCGAATGTGTTTGGCATAGCTGTAATGGAAGTGTGTCAGATTATTTATGGAATAAAATATTGACCAATTTGTCTTACGGATGATAGACACCAGAGCATTAAATGAATAATCAAGTTGGTGGATAAAACATCGAAACGATGCTGTAAAATTATCACAACACCCAGTTAATTTTCTTCCTCGGCGCCACTTATAACATTATTGAGTCAAGGCACTCGCATGCAAATTGACAGCTTAAGGTTGTTTCAGGGCTATGATATCATAGCAGAAACCAATGAGCAAGTGAGGTGACCATCTTTCATTTGTTGTGAAAATGTTATTTCCCCAGATGATGTCAAGTTCGGGCATGGAATTCAATGTAGAATGTGAAATGTTCTGTTATCAGACATGGTTGTTTCAAGGAGTGTTCAACATTTACAACAACACCGAGCTCTTCATTTGTAAAAGAGTGATGTCTGTGACTGCACCGAGAAGGTTTTTAAAAGCATGAGATGAAATTAACAATTAGCGAGATGACAGCCTGAGATAATATTAACAATTAGCGAGACGGAGGGGCTCAAGTTTGCATGACGTTAGCGGCAACTAAAGGCAAGCTCTCTAGGATTCTATTGAGGTACGTAAGTCGGTAATGCGCATCTTTAGCGTTATTTTTAATCAAAAAGGGCAAATATGTAGAATTGTACACATTATTCTTATAATGAATACGTGATAGGATAACCAACAACAATTTCCGATTTTGTCTCTGTTGCGTTTTCCTGTATAAGAGGACAAGGGACGAGTTTTTAATACTTTACAACCATGAAGCGCCTTCTTAATGTGTTGTTGTAGTGAGGCAATGTAATATTCACGGTAGTTTTTAGATTTTAAATCATTCCGACATGATGCACAGTTTACTTGGTTATCGTTTCCGGTTGCACGAACAACATACGTGACCAAGTCATAATGGGTGACTGATAACAACTATTAATCAACTGTTCGTGTTGTAGCGTTAATGGGCAGTACTGGAATGGAAGCTGTTGGCAAACATTCAGCTCAACAGAAGCGCGAGTAAATTTCTAAAAGGGGGCAATGACATTTGTCATTAGTAAACATGTTCATTAAATAACTCCTTATAAATTTTGTATTCAGGAAGCAACGCAATAACGATTATTCGGTGCTTTGCACGGATTCAAAGCACGTATTGAGGTTGCAGTGAAGGTAATACCTCTTCATTCATAACAATGAATAGACAAATCTATTTACCATACCAACGTCAGCAGCAATACCCATGGTTTTCATTCAAAGAGGGGCATTTGGAAATCATTTTGTTCTTGAATCATATTAAATACAACATTACGTTACTAATTGTTCTTTCAATCCAATGATACATGAGGCTTGTACTGTGGCTCAGGCATTAGGTCTACTTATATAAACCACCCATAATATGTCATTTAAGCAATTCCCAAAGTGAGATGAAAAATAAACGTTGAGATACGACGGTATAACAGTCCGCAATTTAGGCACAAGTATTGAATCAATTGATTTGTCTTTCCTAGCATTGCGATCAATGAGGACCATATTTATTATAAATGGTAATTCTGCACAGATTATTGGCAGACGGCAAATGATATTTTCGGGACTCCTTCGGATCTGCTCACTCACGCAAGATTGTAGCAAGATCATTTCAATGAATATTTTATTTGGAACAATATCGGCGTAGCTAGGCGTAATTTTAACATGACTCAACATAGTTGCTCTACTTATGTATATTTGGTATAATTTGGCTCGGAAACGATGGCAAATTAGTCAAGAGTATGCCATATCACATGAACAAGCAATGTTTCTCTCATAACCCAACCGCATGAACATCGTAGAACAAGTTATTTGTTTGATTTGTGATTGTAAAGTGGTGTTTTGTCAACAGTAACTACAAAAGCTGATTATTTTGTGTAATGCTGTAACTTTTTCCAACGTCTCGTTAATATTTCACCTTAAATACCAGTAAATGGTTTCGCAAGCTTCACTTTTAAAGTTGCATTGATTGGACATAAACATTGCAACTTAATTTGTTCTATGTATGTCTTCCAAAGGGTTATTTGTATTGCCTTTGTTTGTGTTTCTATGGGATTTACGGATCGCTTTGGGAACTCTTGTAGCATGCTATTTCTACCTCATCCAGGTGACCACACCGCACATCTACGATATATATGTTAGGGAACCCACGTGAGGCACACAAGATAAGCACTTGTTTTTGGACTAGTGTGCATAAATGGTCGCCATTCATACCCTTGATATGTTGCATATTCTTGTGGAAACGTCGGTATTGGTGCTCCTCTTTTTACGCCGATGATTGTACGGTCATGCATGATGTTGACAGTTAATCATTACTTTATGAAGCTAACCTAACCTCACCCCGGACTTAACCTGGAAAACCGCGCTTTGGCACAGCTTCTGAATTTGCCGTTCATTGCGCTAGATCATTTGCTAAAGTAAAGGCATTGAAATGCTATAAAATTACATTAATCTATTATACGTGATGGCAGAATATAAAATTACATGTCGGCACAATTAGGAAATGATAATCAGTTCACATTCTTGATTCAGTGAGTGTTTGTTTTACCCTTACCGCGTTGCACGGCAATGGAATAAACAAAGGTCACTGCGATTGCTGTCTTGTAGATAAATGTGTCGTAACGAGAACAGGAGCGCTACAGGACTGATTGTTGAAGTAAACATCTCAAACACAACTTGTTTGATTTGAGGACTTTATCGTCATATCAAACATTTGGTCAAAATTGTGACAAAAATTGCCAGTATGTATTGCATCTAAAACTTATGGAAACAAGCTAAACAAAAATTAATAAATACCAGCTTGACCGTCAAAACAGCAGTAATATAGTTATTATTTTGACTTGTACTCGGAAGAATTGATGCCGTTAAGAAATCATACAACCCATCCAAACTAGCTACCTGACATGTGCAATTCAATTCAAAGACTATGCAATATAATGCGTGTCGTATTGTTATATCATACACCATTTGGCTATCGCTGCGTTATAGACTTATTGAAATTAACTCTTGGCCCGTACCTCTTCATAATTGAGAATGTTACGCGTGATGAATGAATGAAAACATCCAATTGAACGAAATGCGCAGTTCTTTTGCTGTGTCGCCACTTTTCTTGTTAACATTACGGAGCACTCTCATGACCAGATTATTCAAATCTGCAAATGTTTGCCTCGCGTTTTTATTCATTCGGCGTTAATGGCAGCAAAATGCTGGCTATTTCATCACCACAAGGAGATGGTCCATAGCAGGAAATCAATGCGTAATTGCCACTAAGAATAGTAATTTCCTTTCTATTTGATATAAAGCGAAGTCTCGGATTGCCAAGCGCTTTCCTGAATGCGACTGGTATCAATGCAACATATTACCAAGACTACGGCCTAATCAGATGTGGCTCATGTTTAACATAACAGAATTTAAAATGATATTCTCCTAGGTGTGGCTATACCCAACAAGTCAGATGAACGCAAGAATATCAATTACAGGTTTGGACCCAACATTGTAACAAACCGGAATGCATCCCATATATTATCATCGGGTTTGTTACATCAGTGTTCTTCTTGATGCTGTGTGATAGGTTGCAAGAATTATCAGCATTATTGCTTATATTACATACAGCTGCAAGCATACAAGCTTTCAGAGAAGCACTGCCATTTCTAAGCAAAAGGAAATTTGTTTGGGCACTCCAGTTGATTGCCAGATTTTAGCACACCTCTTAAACAGGTGTCTTTGCTATTGTTTGCATATGCATTATTGATTCATATCTATGAAGAACATGAAGCACACTGGTCTCCATTATAAACTTATCACGTAAGATGAATAGAGATTAAGAAGCCTTTCAATATTCGCCATTCAACAATAGCCCGGACTTAAGCTTAACTCATTTGTAATGAGTGGTATTCAATAGAGTTGAGGGTAGCGTTTAGAAAATAAAGTAGATGATTATAGATTAGGAAATAGTTTGTAACCCGAGGGACAGCTGTCCTATATAGAGGGACGCCATCATATGTGAGTCCAGATAAGGTATTTAAATCATATTTGGTGCTTAGACGAATATTTCTTGTCGCATTCCTTCCCTTACAAAATTATGCATGGAAAATAGCGGATGTATTTAGCCTCACAATTAAGTCACACCTACGTAAATATATGATTGTGGATCCAAGCATACTCTGATTCTACTGTTGAATATACCAGTGCCTTATTTGATATGAGAGGGGTGGGGTGGTGATGGGAATGGCGTCAACGATATAATGTTTGGTATGACAAACACGATATTTTAACCGATCTCTTTGTCGGATATTATTATTTGAGGGTCGTTTCATATAACTCACCGCTTTCATCGGAACGGATTAGTAATGTACAAGCTTTAATCAAGCATGTTAGCTCAACAACTACTAACTAGTTCCCTATACATCCCAAATTGTTACTGCTGCTCAAGCTGAAATCTTCTTTTCCCGCTGTCTATGGTGATATTGTTCATTGTTGGTGCCCACTGGGTGTAACTCGCTTAAGATGTAAACATACACTCAATCCAAATGACCCTTCATTTGGTGAAACCTTATTTATACGTATTCTATTTTCAGAGCTACATATATTGTTTGTCACTTATACGTCCAAAAAAATTAACAATTAGACAATGCCACCCTAGTATCCCCAATTGCGAGTAAAAGCTCAATCAGACGGGTTCATGTTGACTGACGTTTACATAAGATATATTTCTGCCGGGACATCGATCTGTTTACCCGGATCATATAATCTATCATCGGTTGGAATTGAAGTCGCAAAGGATATTGACGGCTTTCCCAATTCTGCGGTCACCACATCAGTGTCTCATCATGCGTCATACAGCCTGTGTGCATTATAATCCCTCTCCGATTTACGCATAGGCGGAAATAGACACACACACACTGCTGGTTCGACCATATCTTTAATAATTAATGAATATAATATGTATTAGTAGAAGTTGTCCCTGATTTTTGCAGATTAGAAACACGGACTATGAGAAAAGTGGAAGACTATTTGTGTACTCAAATGCGTAACAAAACAACAATACCCTTTCATGTCGTATAATCTGCCAGAGATGCATGTAGGCGTAAGATTTGCCTAGTAAATGTCTGTGCATTTTGTGATAACTGAACTGTATGGATCCAAGTGTAATGCAATTTTGTTATGTATTCTTGGGAATTGTTTTTACATTTTTGCCCTTTAGTATTTTCTGTGTAATTTGGCCCCGGTAGGTGCATATCATGCTGTAGCCATGTTAATCTGAAAGTCACAATCGTTTTTTCCCCTGGCAACCAATCAGGTTACGGCCTTAAGTGACCATCTTTGCTAATCATTGCAAAATTATGTCCTAATTACTCGGTTTCGAGCCATTGAGCCCATAAGAGTAAGCAACGAATTCCCATTTGACAGAGTAATATGTTTTCATGTTAAATATATTGCTGCCATGTACTAAAGTAAGCAAATTAATTATGTAGATGGTCTTTGTTAATACTTTTGATTGATCGAGAAGACTTTGCCTGCAACTGAAGTAGCAAATACTGCGTGCCTTTAAGCAAAGACGCTATGATCGGCATCACATGGGCAAGCCATTTTGTTGAGCAGATACCTTACAGATATCAATAGCATCTCGATGTGCGCTCTGGTTGCAAGAATTAACTGATGTCCATTCTCTCGTACATGACTCATATCAACTAACACGGGTCGTGTTATTCATAAATATCAAGGTGAGGTATAATCAGATTCGTCGAAAACACGAAAACAAAACGTTAGCTCCTGGGGAAACTGTATAACCTTGCAAATTATTTGATATATCGCGGGCAACAGAAACGTATGAGCATTAGAGGCCAAAGCATATCCATCTTCTTGGTATCAAGTGTTAAATTGCTAAAGATATTCCAATCATTGCTATTAGCACCCAAAACCTGTTGTGAGAGTATTCGGGTTGTATCACCGGGGCCAACTGCCCACTTAGCTGTACATTCTTTGTGTAATGTTCCATACATCAGCAAATCTCTCTGAGAACTCTAATAAATGAAATGTCTCACTTCTACCAAACCATGTGAATAGGAGACTGCACGCTAGAATGTTATTACTACTGTATGTCTTCTGTTCTGTGTTCTCGTTCAGTATTGGGTAGATTTGAGTTATTATAAATTTGAACTTCATGGCGTCAGAAAATTGTTCTTTCCCTTTAGACTGTGAAACATAACAATGGCATGAGTCGTAAATCGTTAATAATAATAAAAAAATCATTTCATCAATACAATTATTTATACAGTTTTAAGACAGTCAAGCTGATGTAAATATAAACAATATCCATCAAAAAACATTCACACACACATTCTGAGTTGTAACAATACGTACACAATACGTACACATATTCCACCCTGAATTTCCCCCACCACAGACCGGGTTGATATAAATGTGTGAATACCTGGCGTTAAATGGCGGGCCACATAGCATTTAATGGACGCTGTGATCCGTATGGTAGATTGCCGTGGGTCAGACGTGGTGTCAGTACGTTAAACTAGGTCAAACTACGTTGAAATACGATAAGGAATTAAGGTGATGAGTCACCGAATGTGAACGGATAAGTAGGCCCCCTACGTTAAAGTTAGGTAAACCACATTAGTGTACGATTAACTACGCTAGAGCGGGACGGAGTAGTTCGTCTGACTACGCTTGAGAACGGTAGACTACGGTAGCCGCTAGGGGTTAGTTTAAGAACGCGAGAATACGTTTCGTAAAATTTAATCGACAATCACTGCTCGCCCAAGTTAATACCAAGTCAGCATCACAGACTACGGTTTGGTATGTTTGCCAGTACGTTCAACTACCTTCAACTACCTTCAACAGCGTTCAACTACGTTAGCTTCCACTACGTTCAGCTACGTTCACTAACCGCTATTTGATCTAGACGTTACGCCGTATATGAACTCTGTTAAACTTCTTCTCTGACATCAAGACTGAAGATAATTCATGTCGATATTATGACATCATTAAGCATGCAAGGCTGATTTACAAGAGAACAAGCGTGAACAAATATGAAATACTTTGGCTATATATTTTTCTGAATCGTCTTATTGAAAATGCTATTTTGCAATATCTTTTGGGGAAGTAGTTGGCACTATGGGATAAAATTCTCATTTACGCAGGACATTAGACCACCGTTTCATGCCAAATTTATGTGCCTCGTGGATACTCGGGTGGAAGTAGCTAACATCCGTCTTCCGAGCTAAAGTCCTTTCCAGCGAAAGCAAACTCAGAAAAGAAGTTTGAGTTTTTCAAGCGTTGTTAATAGCCATCAATTATCAATTATGCAAGCATGCAGGTTGCATAACCACCCACTGTCAATGAGCCAATAAGCTATTAGTTATGTCGTAAAAATTATCTCTATCAGCGTCGTGTGTCCGTGTTACTGGATATAAAATGCAGCAAATATGCCATCGAAAAGGTACTCATGGGTTAAATATTAATACATACTAATTACATGTATCGATCAATATTTATAGGTATCAGTCCCAATTACCAAAGACGCAATTCAGCTGGTAATGAATTGAATAACCAGACCATTGAATATTCCGAAGAGCGAATGGATGATTTCGTATTCCAATAAGCAGTTGTGAGGTGAGGCAGTTTGGTTGTCCAATGCAGCAGATACAAAAGTCATCGGAGAGTTCAAAATCTTCAAATTTTTATTTTTATCCAATATTTTCTCAATTAACGCATACAAAATTAGATTAAAAATTGACAATATTTCAGTAAGACGTAGTTTACTACAACAGAACATTGAACATTGAGGTGAGCAAATAGATTAACTATTTTATCTAAAGTGCCCTGGTGTAGCAGCTAATGATCAAAACGCATAACGTAACTGGATGGATTTGATAAGATGGAGCGGAGTTATTGTATTTTGATAAATATTCAAAACCCTACGCGGATCAATTACGACCACATAAATTCATCGTGCTTCGATGTAATCAGTGAATTGTGAATCCTATATCGAAAGCAAGTTAGCATTTGTGGGTAGGGTAGGCCCCTGCTCCCTTCGCGGGCCATAATGTAACAAAAATTCGGCCGCGCGGTTTTTAGGCGCTTGTAGGGCCACCTGTGATCTGGCGCTATGGGGGATTGTCCCCCGTTTCTGCAAGAAAAGCGCTTAGAAACTCTCTCGCGCGCACTACCAATGTGTCGTCCTAACACCTAGTAACAACCAGTCCCTGCTTGACGGTTTTGTTATGACGTACGACACCCAGTCACTAATTGTCAGTTATGTTACCCACAATTAACATTGCTCATTGCACTTAGCCATTTAGAGTTCGGCCATAACTCATAGGAAATTCCACCAGCCGCGCATTTGAGCATAGATAAGTTCATGTTTAATCCGATCGACGTCTCACTTTGTACGCAACTGTGAATGACAGTTTGTGCAAACCCCACATGTGTGAAAAGTGAGCTGAATCACAATGCCCTTCGAAATACGCACCCGATGACCCTAAACTGCTCGAAGTGGTTTCCACATATATTCACACACCCGACTAAGATCTAGTCTTGTTTAGTCCGTTTATTTTTGGTGAATATTCAAAGCGGCCCAATTTCTTAATGGATGTTTACCTACAGATCTTTCCCGGGCTGGCGAAGGTAGGGGCCACCTATGAGAATCCCTGCGATGAGGTCCAAAGCATATACAGGTATATACATATATGCTGATCAAAATATATATATATATAAATATATATATATATATATATATATATATATATATATATATATATATATATATATATATATATATATATATATATATATATATATATATATATATATATATATATATATATATATATATATACATAATATTGTTTGTATATGTATAGTCAATTATTAGATGTTATTTGCCTCAATCCACTTCAGCTTGGTAACATGAACGTGAAAACATTTGTACTTTCGGACCATGCTGCCAAGGTTCTTCACATCCGTGTTCGATTCGACATTGCATCTATCTAAGACATATACGCAACAATAAATGGACCTGTCATCGTTGCCACTGATGTACATTATCTGTTGACTTTAATACCTATAGTGCTTACCTTATATTGCGGGAGCCGTCAAACATAGGTTTTTGCGGAATATAAGCCTCCATAAAAGTTGTGGTAGGTAATGGCGGTCTCACACAACCTATATTATAAAAGTCAGCATGAAACAACGTGACAAATCACTTTGATTACTGGCTTTCGGTCCATATTATCGCTCCCCATGTTGAACACATCCTTCTTAACGAGCGTATTGCACGCAAGTAGAACTAGATAATGGGGGTTTCATCATATTGAAAACTAACATTAGCTTCCTAAGCCCTTACGACAATGGGATACGTAAGAGGCCTCCTGGTGTAATATCCTAACTGTTTCAGGATAGCAGGAATGACGAGTCTAAATGCCATTAAGGTTAAAGTTGCTCATATAGATCATACTGTGAAAAATCCTACAATGCTGATTAGACGCTCGAACGGCACTGAGTTGCTTCACGAATAGCTCAATATTAGCCATTGTGCATGCATATTGGTTGTTAAGCGGGAGTCAATTGCCTATTAGGTCTCTAGTATGTCGTACGTTTGTTTTTATCTATCAGCGCATCTGCCTTAGAGTTACCGTAAATATCCACGACAGCACTACCTAACCAAATAAACATCAGACGCTGAATTGGGTTATCATATTAGTGAATTGTTGTGAGCTTCTGACCTTTCAAGGCCTGCAAAACAAAGACACGTTTTGTCATCTCGGCAGTCATTGAAGGCCCCGCAAGGCAGGATTGATGTGGCTGGATCGCTTTGTTTGGGTGATAATGCGGGCAGCCATATTTTGTTCCATCTGTAGCTTCTGCTGAAAACTGTAGGGCAGCCCACATAAATTTGCGCTGCAGTAGTCAGGCAGTTTATCCGATGTGTTGAAAGATGTACTCAGTCCGAGCAATTAATTCCTTTGTTAAGAGAGACGGTGATTTATGTTTTGAACCTTATAAAACGCAATACGATTAATACTGAGAGTACAATCGACGCTGGCAATAAGCTCAGCTTGTCGAACAATGGTGGTTAATCACAGGACCTGGCCTATTATTTGAATGCTTTATTGCAGCACAGACCAACGACTTTCGAAAATAGTGAGCGTTCCACACACTGGGTTTGCGTCCAATAGAAATGCTAGTCGGGCATTGTGCAGCCGAACAATCAGTAAAAGTTTGTGAGCTAATGATAAATCGAAGCAATGAGTCGCAACAACACGCAAGAATCGCAATTCTAGACTCAAATGCATGCATATCCACAGGGTATACGATGGATACAGGGAGCATAAAACCCTTGAATGGATCTTTGAATGGGCAACTACATATAATAATATGCCTATATTTATTTTCACACACATACTACATACACACACACGCTCACACACTCGCGCGCGCGCACACACACACATATATATATATATATATATATAATATATATGAATATGTGCATATATATATATATATATATATATATATATATATATATATATATATGTGTATATTCGTGCATATATATATATATATATATATATAATACACATATATATATATATATATATATATATATATATATATATATATATATATATATATATATATATATATATATATATATATATATATATATATATATATATATATATATATATATATATATATATATATATATATATATATATATATATATATATATATATATATATATATATATACATCGTATATATATATCCTCTGGAAACAGTATCAGCTCTGGGTTATTTTCTGTCACTCAATTGACACGAGATTATCAGAATCATGCCACATTGAGTTATTTCAGATTTTGTGTGTTCCATATAAACCTTATGGCTACTGCTGTAACCGTGACAACCATGTTTCCGTATCGTATTCTAAAATATTAACCAGATGAAATTTAATAAGTTACTCGTTTGACTATCGACCCCGATTACATTTGTGCCTCTTTTAACGACGGATCTGAATACCTGTTTAGTGCCAGCGAAACAAATACCTCCTCTAATGCATCTCCTGCCGTGATATAAATACAATGATGAGATTTTAGGCATTTTTTTATGTTAGTCGTCGATCTATCGACGAATGTCAAACTCGTACCAAGGGCAGACTACTGATTAAGAGCGGAATGATAATGTCTCAACTGTGATATTCCAAATATCCGCGTCAATCTGTCAAACACTGGCTTTTGAACCCATGTGATTCCCACGATATGGTGGGTATTCGTACAGGTATTCGTTTGTAGATTAGCCATGATTAAAGATTAATCTAGATTCTGCTGTTGAAGATTCTGATGTTGCATTCTGTAATAACACCGTTCGACAAATACGCCAATTAAAAACCAATATCGTTCCGGAATCATCTGGA
>CM067352.1:33213912-33308912 GCA_034190875.2 Urechis unicinctus | reverse complement strand
CCCGCCAAAAATGAGGTTGCTGTATATAAAAAGGTATCCAAAATACCCGGGTGTGTGGATCGTGCTCGAGCATGCGGATATAAATTCAAAAGAAGTGAAGATTCAATGAGTGAAACATTTTTGCCGCATAAATTTTACGATTGTTTTTACATGCATCTTATTTTTTATGCACAGGCTTCAGATTGTTGTCGTTGCTTATCAACCATCATTTGTTCCAAATGGAAACAAAAGTAAGAATAAAATGCATTTGCGTTCCAACACACGAACTTCAGGGTCCTATTATGTTAGAAGAAGGTATCGATTCGGCAGATTAATGCGTTGACGTTTGTTTGAACCTGTACCTTTGCCAAACATTAATTTAATAAATATTTTAAACCACTTCATCAAAACTTAAGCGAAACCCTTTGCTGTCTTTTATGGACATTCTCATGCTAGAATGTTATCTACATAAAGCGTCAACATAGACGACTTTCAATAACTCTTATTGATTAATATAATTTTGCTTCTTTAAGGTACCATTAGCAAATCGACGCTTGCTAGTAACATCTTGCATACAACGCTATTATTTGGGGCATTTTAGGCAATTATGGTGTTTTGTCGAACGCATAGAAAACCATGCTTCGAAACGTAATGATATTATGCACACCAAGTTTAGAGTATGGACCAATCTAGTGCTTTGCACCTGCTATGCTTATTTAAGGTAAATAATTACATCTGCGTTGTGTAGAATGTCAGCTATGGTTCAGCACTTTGTGAAGTTTTGCTATGGCAATAGCGTTGTTAGTACAATAGCGATATAAATATCAAGGTTATTTACATTATTCATATGCTGCGGCGGCTCCGTAAATGAACCATAGTTGGCGTAGGATGAGTTAATGTATTCGCCTCTGTATAGGCTCACAGGCGGTAGTGAAGCTTGCAATTTAGCTGCGTGTCTTGCGGCCTTACTGCTTTTACAGAGAGAAAGAGAGAAAGAGAGCAGATGATATATATGTGGTAGCGCTGCTGCGGTTAAAATTGCATTTCTATCTGCTTAAGTGGACCTCGCTTTTTATGGAAATCAACTTGGTTTTACGACACGCTCATGCTCATACAAGCATATCTATCATTGAGTTGTGGACCATTCAAAAATATTTGCCACTTGCTATTTTTCGAAACCAATTTGAAGATATGTGACAATAGACAAGCGAATCATAACAATTATCAATGAAATGTAGCTATATTCAACGACACCAGATTTACCTTCTGACATGATCATCAGTAGACTTTGACCTGTGTTGTGCAGTATAATAGCGCTTGTAGTTTGCTTTCTTTATATTTGTAGCATTATGATGTTGCACCTTTCCGAGCAGCACGAATAGGCGTTAAAACCTAAGTATTGGTGTATTATTAATGTTTGGCACTACCAAGTGGCACTAAATAATAGGCGTCCAGGCTTGTGGATTATTATGTAAAATGAAGGAGTTGACAGAATCGATGGAAGGAATGTGTGAATTGACGTGTCGGCCTCGGCATACCGTCATCTGATTGACGCGTCAGCCTCTGTATTCCGTCATATGATTGACATGTTAGCCTCGGCATCCAGTCATCTAAATGACATGTCAGCCTCTGCATCCCGTTATCCGATTTAGGTGTCAGCCTCTGCATCTCGTCATATGATTGTCATGTCAGTCTCTGCATCTGGTCATCTGATTGACGTGTCAGCCTCTTCATCACGCCATCCGATTGCAAATTGCCATGAGTGATTCACCGTGAAAGGCTTCAGAAATAAATGAAATTAGCTTCTAGGTGGCTAGTCGTGGCCAACAGTCTGTACTTGCAGCTAAACAATGGCGACTATGCTCAAAACTGTTGTAAAGGACAGACATTCTTTGAACGACGTATCTACGTTTCTCTCGCATGACTCATCTATAACGCCTCATTGATCAACAACAGCGTTCCAAACCGCATCCACGATGTTCGGTACATAATTGCATTTTTTTTTTTGCAGGAATTAATTGAATAAGTGAAAAATAAATATTATGCGCACCGCATCACCAATGACAAGATGTGTTGCGATGGCGAACCATCTGTGTAACATGCTATGCTTTTATGTTCATAACTAAAATATGGTCCCGGGCTTCATATTACATATAATTGAGGGTGACACGAATTGGATTGCGGACTAGTGTAGGACATCGTGATTTATGATATTGCTTGCTGTTCGTGTCACAATTCATAAATAGTGCCAAGGCGACCAAATGCACATTATACATCTATGCAAGACGAAATGCATATAACGACAGAACTTAAATAAAATAGAATAAACATTTTGTATTTGTTTCAATTCCTTTATAGCGATTTGATTAGCGTCATGTCAATACAAATGCTTCAATTACATTTGATTCAGGTGTTTCTCGGGGCAACCCTCAGAAGATGCGATCAGTTTATTTTTTGTGGTATTGCACATTGAACATACAATTGCCTACTTCAGTGTCATGGTCGTCAGTATATAGACAGGATACGAATAATCTCGATAAGCCCGCTATCAACCAATGTGCGTCTTTAAATGTTAAGTTCATTTTCCTTGTGACAGTATGCCGGATAGAAAACGGCTGCCGACCATCCACTGTTCATTGATCAGATAACGTGTTAATTGGCCAAACGGATAAGATTGCAAATAGAACTCTATTCGTTGTTCGCTGCACATCAGTCAAAAATTATTATTAATTATAAACCCTTAAAGCTCGCACAGTAACTCTCCGTTTATCTAGCAGCTAATAGCTGATACTTTTGAGACACGTCGAATACACCGCACTCAATAAGAGACAGTAGTACCTCCAACGTCTGTCAGCTTCTACAGTTAGTCCATCTCTACGTCGACTTGGGTTTATTTACGAGATAAACTCTCTTCAATTGGCCTATTATCTTGTTGCACCTTAATCATTGCAATCACGAAGATGTCAAAATACAATCACAACTACGAGACACTGTAATTAGACACAACATTAACTAGTTTGAAGAGGTTTGGTTTGAAATATAATCATTCACGCCACACATTTATGTGAATGCATTGCTACATAGGTCAGACAAATTACGATGATTTATAGATTTGTATTTAATGAAAAAAGGACAACGACAAAGAAACAGCTTGGTGTACCGTACTGGTAAATCGCCATGTGATATACGATATATCTGACTTGACGCTGTTATGTCGCATATTGTCAGATATGTTTATCTTTCTCATTTCGTACCTAGTTTTTGTTAGATGATCTCCGAATGTACTATTCACACACGGGGCAACTGTGGTTATATATTTGATGTATTGATACAGAAGTAGTCTGCGTACAGGAATGTACGGTAAATGATTCACGTGCTTTGTATATTTAGGACAAACTTAATGATTCTACTAAACAAGTATACAAGATGTAAAATCTAAATGATATTTTCGAAAATCTCGAAGCTAACGCGTTTGATATAAATGGCTAAACACTATGCCGAGATGGCTTAATGAAGTTAGCGCATCAAAACAACATGGTGAACCATCAGAGTTTCCGCTCTGATTATGAACCTCTAGTGGACGTCGGATAAAATATGCACCATATCATTGTTGTTGACTGGTTTACACATTATAGTCACATTTGACGGGTTTTTACGTGATATGATAAAACTAATTTTCGTTTAATCGGTCGGCTAACACAATCAACGACCCTGTTGCATTAGTCAAATTGAATTAAGCCACGTAGCCGACTTTGCCGCTCATTTGAACTGAACCTCCCACAGTGATTGAAAGAGCAAGTCATTCGTTCTACAAAAAACGCTATTTCATTGATAAACATTTACCGTCAACAATCACTCATTTACGCAGCCTTAGTGCAATTTTTTGTATACAAGTAGCGGGGAGATACTGAATGTACGAACGCCTACTGATAACCTTACCAGTCACTAACTGTTAGTGTATTGCGCATATTTCTATTTTCACAGTTATGGATCAAAACTGACACTAAATCAATTAATTTTGTAAATCTAGTTTACCCAGTTTATAAATACCTTAAAAACAATTCCCTTTTTTTAATTTTTAGCCCAAACCGATTTCATGCTAAGCTTTATTTTACTATTCCGGAGTATATTATGTGGGTAAAGGTCAAAATTCGTATGGTTGGCCGCTGCTCCATGGCATCATCATGCGAATTTAGTTGTCTCCCAAACGTTTTGGCTTTTGTCTTGTTTATATCTTTTTCTGGTATTTAGAAACCCATAAGGTCTGTGTAGCTCTCTGGTAAATTAACTTCATACACGTAATTATGGTCAAATAGCAACGCATGCGTAACGGAATAATCTGTTGAGATCATCGCTCAATTTCCAGCTATTCTCAGCTGATAAGCGTCTTCCACATGCCATATTGTGACAATTTACAACGGCCCGTCAAAATAAGGAATAAGTCTTTACAAAAGTCGCCAAAGTATCATCGATTGTACTAATGATATAATTTACCAAAAAGAGTTAAAAATGCTTAGGTTAAAGACCCATCACTGCAAATGTGCTGACCGAACACCGTTGCTTGCAAAGAGTTGTGTGTGGTATGCTTAACGAAACCCAACAAAATGGACATAGTGTTAGCATGTGAGATCGGCAGTATTCTACATACCTCGCATACTTTGCGAAATGTTGTCCGATTCATATGTATTAGTTAGTGTTAATATATTCATGTGTTCATGAGGAGAATACCCATGGAGATGTTCCGAGGAACAAATAGGTTCAAAAGCTACCATTTTCGATTGTTTTATGGCTATGTTGCATATCTCTCAACAGAGAAGAAGGGATTCGGTCATTGTCTCACAAGTAATGGTTAATAAATAGACAAAACCTGCATATAATCATGCCTATTGCAGATGTGTGCACTCGAATTGAAATGCAAAGAGATTATGTGCTAAGTAAATCGAGATGCGACTGGCGATCTAATTGAGATGGTGTAATTACACTATTGATATTAATATATAAATGATATGACCAAGCCCTGTATGCAAATGCAATTCGCCGTTATTGACACGCTTCCCGAATATTAATGGTTTGATAAATGGTAGCATTCGCTTGCAAATTAGCTTGGCCAAAACATAACGAAATTCCACTGTGCCGCCAGCCTTTCGTCCCACCACGGGGAGATTTGTGCTGCCATTAGATATATCATATGAGATTTATTCAGCGACGCGGCTGTTTATCCGTATCAGCTGAAACTTCAATCTTTTCTGATAACACCTGGCATTTACTATTGCTCAACTCCTCGGATTTATTGATATCATACTATTATCGATAGCTGACCACATATGTCACGGGGATAAGAACTGTTTGAAGGCAAGAACCGAAGAACCAAATATATATATATACATATGTATATATAAATATATGCATAAATAGACCTATATACATGCATTTACATATATGTATACATATATTTATATTGAAATACATATATATGTATATAAATACATGTATATATATATGTGTGTGTGTATATATATATATGGCATATATATATATAGCATATATATATATATATAGCATATATATATATATATATATATATACATTTACATATAACAAAATATACAATGCATATATATATATATGTTATATAAATATATATATATGCTTATATATATATATATGTATACATAGGTATATATATGCATTTACATATAACACAATATACAATACATATATATCTGTAATAAAAATATATATATGTATATATATATAGATACTAATATATACATACATACATATATGCATATATGTTAACATATATATATATATATATATATATATATATATATATATATATATATATATATATATATATATATATATATATATATACACATATACATTAGTTTCTAAACCTTTCTTTCTGCGTGGCGAGACGTCATACTGCATGTTGCCACATGCCAACGTATTTAATAAGAGCATATCATATTGCGCAGCCACACATATACACGGAGTCAAGAACGGCCAGTCTTATTCAAATAGCCCAGTCCGGCTAAAAGCATGCGTGTGATTTGCTATATTGATGTATGATTCTTATTCCTTAACCTCTCTGATGTCACCTCTTGTCTCATTGCAACCAGTACTTATTTGATCTTATACAACCAATGATATACAGTTTACTTGATTTCATAACTCTTCCACTCGATTGAGCTTCCATTGTACGAGAAGGGGGCACGCACCTGTACTCGAGGCTCTGAATCGTTTTTAGCCAAGATGATGAGTGTCATACTGCTCAGCCAATCAGTCGCGCCTACCACATAGAACGGACAAGAGTGTTTCCGGTAGGTGTCATTTACAGCTCTTGAATGCTTTCAAACAATAAGATCATTCTATTTTAACCGTCAGGGATGAAAACAACTTGCTGCTCAGTAGAACTCACCAAAGAATAACACAATACAAATACAATTCAAGACAGTAACGTGTTTTTATTTCATGCGACGTTTACTCTAGGATGATTATAATGTTGTCTGATAAATTGGTGTTGGATTGAAAGCGCTAGTTCAAGACTTCGATTCAATGTAGTACTGTCTTGCTGGGTCATTGCGCGGTAAAAAAACATGAGAAGCGTATTAAATTTTAAACTGGCCTGCTCGACAGAGCTGACTTAACAATGCTTGTGGAATAGACCATCAATGATGAGTTTAGCTGTTATTTCGGTGGTCAGTATATACCTCATTACAGACTTTGCACATCGAGTCAACCAATAATGAAACGTGCCAGTGACTGAGTGTCCTAAGTAACGACAGCATGATTAATTCTCCAAGGTATATAGATTTTTTTCATCGTCATGACGGCATTGTTACAGACCTCGCCTTTACTTGCAATTGTGCAATCTCTATGCAATTTTCAGAACACGTTCAATTTGTTCAGACCTTTCTTTCTTAATTGAGCAAATTGCGTTTGTGTGATCCTACTTACGAATTGTTCAAAGGCTTACAAATATATCGAAAATGCATTCGGTCTGACAGCGACTTTTTTGTGTGGGAGCTAATAAAAAACACACCCTTTTGAGGGTTAAAAGTACAATGCATTAGCAATCATCGGTGATTTGCCTCTCAACGATAAATAAAGTGTACCCACTAAGCAATATTCAATATGTTGATAAGATTTTGGAGAGATAGAAAACGAATCTACGTAGGATGGAAAAGGCAAAAAACAAGTAATAGAAATGGCAAGTAATAGTGAGACTGCTAATGTTCTTTCGAAGATATTAATTGTCGGATTCTCATTAGTAGTTTTGTATTGGCTTGTACGACCGAGAGACTCTCTGCAGTTGCCTTTGTTAAATATACGAGAACTGTTAAGTGATGACAGAGCAAATGCTCTTTCTACATTGTGGCTAATGTACATAAGTACTTCGTGATTACAAAACGATCGGCTGTGCCGCTCTGCATATGCAGCAGCAAGCAATCGATTGATTGTGCAAGTCTTAAATGCAGTGGTGTAATGAATTGTTATTAATAATATCTAGTTCATTATATATTTGAGTTCGGAAGCAGAGTATTCTTGTCCATGGTCACTTTTTATGCTCGAACAGATCCATAGAGCCTGGAGTCCACATTGATTATTGGCATTGTTTTCTGTGGAAAGCTGCCTCCGTCCATATATCCGACAGGATCACTGGTTTCGAACGAACTGTTTTGTATTGAATTACTGGTGAGCATAACTAAGGGCAATCTCGGGTAGCTCAATGTTCATCTTTGCCTCTGTTATTTTACAGGTAATATACTGGCCGACAGTGTACATATGATTTGCTCACCACATACATATACATTTTCATATATAGCGCGACATAGTTGAAGTAATGGATATCCCTTTATTATTAATGGTATGCCATATTAGCTATAAATATCTGCCTTTGTTGTCTGTATTCCGGCAAACATGTAGATTTTATGTGCTGTTATTCATAGACAAATCTTACCAAACATTGTGATATATCGAATGTGAGCTACCCCTTAAGCAAGCTGTCTAAGCGTATCATATACTGCAACAAATTCCAAGTTTGTATCAAAATCCGAAGAACTTCTTAACTCTCACTTCCAATTTCCTGCGAATCTGAAAAAAAACATACACATCGCTTATGTTTCATAGTAGCATCAGCGCTTGTTGAATTTGAACATCATCCGTTCAACTTAATCCATAATTGGAAATATCCAAGACTATTGGCCGCCACTCAGCGTTGCGATTTGACACATGGTCGATTCGATACATGATTTCCCGCAGATCATAACCGCTCACACAATTTATGTTCCAGTCCGAATTGGCATTGCACCGCTAGATTCATAAGATCAGCCAGGCAAATATAATTAACATATCTCCTGAATCACGGGTCCAGGATGACAATGTTGAATGAATGCACTTTTTTGCACTATCGTGGTCGTTAATGTGAGGAAGCGTATGATTTATATAAGGGCGAGAAAGTAGGCTTTGCAATAATAAACCATTGATGGTGAATCGCGCTCTGTGTTATTCCTGTTTGTATGGGCTTTATTAATTGCAATCTGTAAATAAACATCAAGTTTGGTGTTTTGTAGATTATACAATTGGGAGACGTCCATTGCAAAGTAGCAATTCGATGTTGCGTTTAGGAGAGCCAGTATCCAATTTCACTATCTACATCTCACTGATACGATCAGTGAAATACTTTGCAGTCACTTGTTTGCTTGATTGCAGTTAGTCGATAGGTTCTTTAGCGTCACAGCCGTATCTTCAAAATTTCGTCTGCGTACATTCACTCAATTCTAACACTAGGATTCGTATCTATGTCTGCAATAACAAACGAACATTTAGTTACATGACGACATTCAGCTTAAAATATGGCGCCGACTTTGGTTGGATAAAATCTTGAGTTACGATGAAATGGTGATGAAGATTAAAAAATACCTCCGTGTCCAATCATGCTTTTCCTGTTATAATAATCATAACTGCAGCACAACGGGTAATATGGCCATCATGACCAAGCACCAATTACATCTAACGTACCTTGTTATATGCTTCAGTTCCTTCATGATGATGTTATGGGCGTCACATCAATGTAAATGAAGCGTTTGCAGAGAACAATAAACGTTTGCCGAGTTAGGAGTGGCCGGAACAGGGCTCCATTTATATGGACCATGTTTATCATATTATGTGGGCCTCATATGTACCCCAAACGAAACCATGTAACAATGAGGTTTCTTATTTTCTACCAAGCAGTGGCTAAAAGGTCCTATTTTGTGTCAGGAAAAAATATTGTCTGTACCCCATTGTACTATTTAAGGCGTTACAAGGTCTGAAATATTATCGGCTTTTACGAAGACAGATAAATTCAATAATAGTCCGATAATTAAAGTAAATGGAAATTATATCGTTATTTAATGTGAGTAATCTGGTGTTAAGTAGCATCCATTTAATCATATATGCACGATGCTTTTGCATCAAACTTTCAACGGATACAGCTGGTATGTCGAAGTTTTCAGGTAGCTTCAAGTACAGGTAGGTGTTAATGTTATAACACACTAGCATCATATGGCTTGATGCCATTTGTCCGTCTTTTCATTGATATGAAGTCCTCAATTGATGAGTAAAGCTCCTAGCATGATTACGTTTATTATCGGCTCATAATGACAGTAATCGGCTGTGGAAAATGTTCAAAGGACAACACATTATAGCCTCTTACCAATGCTATGATTATTAACAATCGCTCACATTCACTGCGCTCACATATTTGATGTATGTATGTAAATGAGGTCATGCAGGAAGAATGGCGACCGCCGGTAGCAATCTCTGAAAACCTTTTAGCAGGTGTGTGCTGAGGTCTGGTGGTCCGTTACATTTATCTTACAAGTAAGCAAAAGAATGAGTTTGAAAATATGAAACAGCAAATGATGAGTTTACAACCAATCAGGCACCAATAAGGAGGAAAAATGGATATCATGTTTCCATAAAACATCTTAACCGATTTGCGGGACATAATCGACTTTTGCAAATAATTTGCTGGGTTGGTTTGTTTTTGTGGTAAATGTATCATAAAAATACGCTGCAAAGCGCTTTCCATATACTTGCATTCATCTTCTTCGCTGAGCATTATAGCCCCTCATATGTTTGTTCACATTCCACGTGAACGGATGATGGATTTCAGCTAGATATGATGGAACAACAATTTGATTGTTTCATCCGTTGGCTAACACAATCAAGGTCCGGGTAAAGCCACGTACAAAAAGTGAGATTGACATTGCTTTTATGGTGACCGCAATCAAAGCAATCTGATTTCCCGTAATCACTTATCCATGCACTATAGATGCCATTGGATGCAATTAGGCAATTCCGTACATCGCGCGGTCATCTTTGATGGGGTCACGATAACAGTACTAAGCGCGATTAGAACCATGCTGTACCACTGGTGTAGAAGTTGCTCCAACATCGATATCAGTGCTTGGTAATGTGATTAATAGCAGGACACGTTAATGTATACGATGTCACTTTGTTGTTGTCTAATTAATACATTTGCCACATTTGAGTCTTTAAGTAGGTTATTCTTATCTTGCGAATGACACTCGTGTCGGTCATTTTGCCAATATCAGCATCGTTATTTTACAAAATGCTCTGTGACAATATTTTCACGTCGAATGAAAACTTTGCTTCATTGCCAAACAACACGGGATGTATACAAGCCGAGTAGCATCTTTGCAAAATGACAAATAATGAGGTCAGTATATATATAGATAAATATGCTGTCATGTGTAGCATGCTATATTCTAAACACGACGAGTTGTCCAAGGCCACCGCTTTTCCATATGCAGATTGGCAATTTGTACTGAATAATAACCAGGATGATTCGAGGCAATATTTCAAAACAAGCAGTGGTTTGCTGTATGCTATGTCGCGAGTGCTCATATATATAAAGACAGTATCACATTGACAAACATGCTATTGCGACGTAGTGTTCTGTCGGTTATTCTTCTTTGCCATGTGCGATAGCACACTAGTTTGAACAGAGGGGTGGCCTTGAAGCACTACGTTATCGATTCATGCCTAAATTAACTTCCATTTACAGCACATAAGGTTGCTGATGAAATCCAACTACTGCTTAATTTGCTGATGCCGCATTTGACGACAATCTTCTCATAACGCGTGAACATTGTTTCCTAAGGTTACTTCCACTGACTACGTTCTCGCAGTCTGCTGAGTGCTTATCCCAACCTTCATATGTGATTTTGTTTTGTAGCGGAAGCACACCATCTGATGTATTTTATCATATACTAGCATCTGTCTGGTAGAAATCAGAAACTTTCTCAACATATTTGGATATGATTTTGTCATAGAAACAGCTTGATTAGAAAAATGTAAACATTTATCAACCGATTATTGCAATTATGCAACGAGCAAATTGATTGATTGTTGCGCCAACGCAACTAGTCGTTCTAAGTCGATAAAGTGGCACATCATACTGCAATGTTTGTTAATATCATGATAATGCAAGTCGTTAAGGGCGATTACTTCATGAGTTTTGCAGCATAGAGTGTGAGATAATATCGATGTTTGCTACCTTTCACGATTGATAGTAAGCAGCAATAAACGTGCTTCAAAAAGCCAGAACATTTTGGCTCATGCGTTATATAATTTCCTCTTGCGGTGGTCTACCAAATTATATAACACTTGTTAAATGCTGTCGCAAAACGCAATTTGCCCAAAAAACCAATTCTATCTATGGTGAAGGGATACTTAGGTGGATGAACATTTCTATCATGCATTATTGTACGCATAATTTATAGAAAAGAGTATATAATTGTTACTGTCCACTGTAACTGGTTAAATCGTACTTTTCAATGGAAATCAAACGTAAATTAAACTGACAGCTTCCTATTCGGTACAACACACTGGACACCTTGGCTTTGACGTTGTTAGACAGTAAACATGACTGTCATAGTGTGACGTGGAATATAATTGCTCATCGTAGCGACCGTAGCAGCATGAATGCGTCAGACAATGACGAGCTGACCCCGTTATTGTAATAACTGAACTATGTGTAGATGACTTCCTAGCTATTATTATGGTTGATTGCCTAAACAAAAACTCGGCAATAAATGAAGCACTCCATAGAAAATCAATATACTTTTACACCTAAGGTAAATGGTATCTGTTGGATCCAAATCTAGGGAAGCATAAGGTTGGTAGGCGTATCAATGTAATTCGCTTTGCTAATTTGCTCTTAGTTGAATATGGTGTTTTCATTTCTGGTTGGTTGATAATTTTCAACAAGTGGTTTGTAGTTTGGCTATCACTAATGTAATCGAATCAGATGGCACATAATCTTGCCTTTCAAGCTGACAATTTAATCTTTGTATTTCATCTTCAACCATTTGGTTAATTGTCTCACGTAAACAAGTAATGGCATTGCATGCATCTCACAGTCAATATGTACCTTACAATGTAAATCGTCAAAGTAGTTATTCACATTACCGTTTGTTTGTAATCGGAGAATGGATTACACAGACCGTTATATACACGTCGGCATATTTATAACAGATGACTACAGAGTGCCAGATATATTCAACGGTCACGCCAAATCTCACCCAAAAGCTCTACCAATTGGTGTTAGAAGTATACGGGTTTTTCTGATGACTTCATATCATACGTGATATAAACAGTTAAAGGATGTTTGTAGCTTTTCACACCAGATCAATGGCCTGGGTGGGCATCGATATTAAGCTATGCAATATGTGGTGAGCATGAGCTAGTCACTTAAACTATCCTATTGCCGGTGACAAATGCACTAAGACATGCCTAGATCAAATAATAAGCTGATCAGATAAGTCGAGAATAAGACGCTTGGCAATAGCGACTTCTAACCGCTGATTACTGAGGTTAGAATTATTCCAATTTGCAATATTCCGTTTTTTCGGGCACCAGATAAACATGTTCTTAACATGGCACGTGCCTCACATGACATTGCGAAATAATTATATTAAGATTTAATTGTACAATTCAAACAAATCTGGCCACAAAATGCCTTATTCTCAGTATTATCAGCAGGTTCCATGATATTGGTATACTGATCGCCTAAAACTAACCTGCTAGACAGCAAAACAACAGGCTGTTGTTTATCAAAGCCTACACCGGCTCACAGAATGCAAATGATATTTCTCACGACTGCGTTAGGCAAGCAATCACTTGTAGTGGTGAAGTCGTAAGGAAGCGTAAGTGCTACAATGAGTCTAGAGAATACAAGAACGCAAAATTGAAATACATACAGAGATGGTTCATACGGATTTCGTTAAATCTACACAAATACATTTTCGGTTCATGTAGCACATATCCATGTTGCACGTATACATTAATATACATTCATATACATATATATATATATATATATATATATATATATATATATATATATATATATATATATATATATATATATATATATATATATATATATATATATATATATATATATATATATATATATATATATATATATATATATATATATATATATATATATATATATATATATATATATATATATATATATATATATATATATATATATATATAGGTATTACAGCTTACCGGAATCAGTAATATGTAAGCGATGTGCATTGTTTATCAAATCATCGATGGCTGAACAAAATTATATAATAGCCGAATTCTTCAGTCATAACAAGAGGCACTAAAATCGAGTGAATGACTGATGACCTGTTTGTAACATTAGCAAACGCGCACTTAATCGACCGTGTACCAGGTTCCCATGTTGGCGTAGCGGGGTGTCTGTCCATTTCACAAATATCTCGGACTGCATGCAATCTTGTTTGTTCAATGCAAGCCACGGCCGCAATTTCTTCTTATTGTTTTATAAATGATTCGGTCTCTAGTACGGACTCACTGACTAGCACTGCTAATTCCAAGACCATATCGCAAAAAGCTCTTCATTAAAATACTTCATAAATGCAACTCCACGGACAACATTTTGGTCTCTCGTAAGCTGCGCTGATAATGGATATCATTCAATATAGATCAACATGATAAACCAACCGTCCCGTTTAAGAAACAGCAAATGCAACCCGTTACCATCAGATTAGAGTTGTGCGAATTGCTATACCTAGGATCAGCTTACACATATTTTGCATGACATGTTATTTAGATCATCACCAAGCATGTAGCAACGCTTGCTGCCAATTGCTGATTATTCTGTAATGCGTTGAATCGCATGGTTAGGCAGAATTATCAAATCGATAAGGCAATATGTTCATTTGCTGATAAGAACCATGATCGCTTCAAAACATTCCACATATATATATATTTATATACATACATACATATATATATATATATATATATATATATATATATATATATATATATATATATATATATATATATATATATATATATATATATATATATATATATATATATATATATATATATACGTGCAACATGGATATGTGCTACATGAACCGAAAATGTATACGTTTTTATACAAATACATGGATATGTCTCTACATATACCGACTACGCAATATAAGTATATAAATATAACTGTAAATATATATATATATATGTGTATATATATATATAGTCTCTAAATATATGTATATATATATACGCATATAATATATATATATATAAATATAAATATATATATATACATATGTGTATATATATATATATATATATATATATATATATACACAAATGTTCGTATGAATCATTTGACGCAAATGGACGCACCTAGTGTTTGGAGAATATGGGAAGGGGTGGGGGCAAGGGGAAAATTAAGCTATGCTAGTAGGCTTCTTAAGGCTTGCACTGATTGAGGCCGACACTACCATCCAGCAAGAGAGAGTGAACTGAGAAGCCTCGCGACATTTAATCCATAGGTACATTGATCTGTTTACAAGCGCTTGACAGCGATGGCAGGGCGGATGTTACCTTTAACAGTAGATTTGCGCAGTCTACAATACTTTGAGCATTGCATATGGTGGCGCATATGTAACACCCTGAAGTAAATGCTAATATACAAAATGATTTACAGAAATGGGAAGCAAGCATGATATTTTACATTGGCCGACATAACAGTTCCAGGATGATCTATCACTGATTGTCCATTGCATATAACACCCCATTGCTATTGACTATCCGCCGATCTTTATCATCAGCTTAACAATCACATTTATCGCTATAAAACCTCGAACAGTAAGTATATACTTACGAGAGGCGTGACATCGGCAGTTGACAATGCCTGAATTAAATATCCTTTCTATTAGGCCTGAATTCCGTTATGAAGCGCCTTATTGATATACTACATCTACATAGACGCCACTGTCAGCACAAATTAGGTGTCCCACTAGGAACATAAGTGATTGTATTCGTTGTTATTACGATCTGAATTATATATATCTTAATGGAAATGCTGTTTAAGTTTGAGCCAGTAATGTGTGCTGCCACCCATCATACCTGATAATTAGGTTCGGTATAGGGTTTGTATTTTCATGCTTGCGATGTTGTGTGCCAAGCTATTCTTTCTAGCAATAATATATAAAATTTGTGAGTTGGTGTGTGTTATTGTATCAAGCTCAGAGCACTTACCATAAGCTTACCATGTGACATATTTGAATAGAGATCATCTGAACTCTCCCGTTGCTGCCTTAGAGACTTAGAATTCTAAATGATGAATATAACTCTAGAATTCGGAATGATGAATGTAACTCTAGCATAGAAACAAAAGGTGCGAAATGTTTAATTTTGCTTTGCATTTACGTATGCTAGAGAGAAAATTGCAATAATTGGAGCTTCATACCCCGTCTTTCAATGTATTCAATTTACAACTACGTTCAAAGCTGTTTGATGGTTTTTGTTAGGAATGATCACGCATAACGCACGCACATTTCTGTATCTTTGCACATAACAAAGCATCCGTAATACTATGAGGCTTTAATCAGTTGAGCTAGTATGCTTTTGTGCATTGTTTTCAAGTTGATTATATGACGCTCCAACTATAGGGCAGACGCAAACCGCAACCGGACGTGTTAGATGTAGGCTACATTCAAATCATTGTCGGCTCTCGAATACTGTCAACAGCATATGTGAATGTATTAATGAAGAATACATATTTAAGTTGCACATAAATCTGCAGGTTGTGGTACATTACAGAGAGCAGAAAGGGAATTCGTTCATTAACGGACCATATGTTACATCGTCTTAAATTAAACTACACCACCAAAGAGGAAAATTTATGTAAACTAATTTACGCTGTGTACAACTAGACACAAATAAAATCGATGTAAACTGTAACATCCGACAGCACATGCTAAACGAATATATCTACAAGGACGTCAACGTTGTGTAATCCTATTAATTCTGGCCAACCACTTGTTCAATGATATCGTTTTTAAAGATCGGATGAATTTTATACGCACGGATGTAAATTGGCCTTGGCGGAGCGGATCTTATTAGCCCTGAATCTGATACTTGTACCTAAATGTTTACTCTTCCAGGTGTCACTGGTTTTCTAGTGCACTGTTTGCATTCTCTGTTCACAATTCCTTCTACTATGTCAATTATTGAGCAGTGTTCATGATGGATCACTGCACAAACATCGGATTTTCTTATCACCAATATGAAAACGCTTTGGCCATTTTGGGAATTGCTTGTTTGATGCTTCTCAGTGAACAATATGACTACTGGATATTCATGGCGCACTGGAGCTCTTTTTAATGATAACATGAGATTTAGTTATATAATAAATATTGATCTCGTCTAAAGATTGCTGTCTCAGGGAATAAACCAACCGACGGCAATGGCCCCAATTGATGAATTGGACGCATGGCAAACCACAATGCAAATAATGATTCAAACAACGAGATACATGACATCGGATTAATGTTCGGTTGTGATTGGCATGTTGTCAATTAAACTACTACTATAGCGGGTAAATATTACCCGCAAGAATGTGATATAGACACATTATTCTTATTGTGTCATCTTACGGAAAAGAAATTCACCACCATTCAATAACAAATGTGCTGTCGTACAACCAACCGCTATTTATCTATGCTTATCAGATGTCAGTGGAATGATAAACAGTGTAGCATCAGGGTTAATTGTGAATACAGACATGAAAATGGAAACCAGCCTGCCGCGTTAAGCATAAAATACCATTGTTACTAATAACAAATACAGCAGACGAAAGCTGACTCAAAGGATGTCTCAGTCAGGTACCACCTGAAACAAAAAACATGGATTTGTTTCTGTGTTTGTTGACGTACAGGTAGAAATAGCCCGCAGTGCACTGTGATTCATTCCACTAATCATCTGAGAAAAACAAGCAACTTATTTAATCTATCGATCGTGTTTTTAAAGCAAGGCTTACTGTCTACCTTTACATAAGATGAATGTTGTTCGTGTTTGTGGTTTCTACATGCCTTGAATGACAGACTCCTACACAGGGTAGTGTTATTGATCTCTCAGATACCAAATTAGTGTAAATTAGATGACGTCAGATAAGATATGAGATGTCTTCGTGATAGTTTGCTGCCGTTCGGTTGCCTTAATGTCACGTGTTTCCTCGATGCAATAAGTAAATAGGAACAGATAGCAGACCAATATATGGCTCGCCAGTATTGTAGCATTAATGTTGATTTGGTTGCGATTGCATTGACTCTAAACATGTCTATGTTAATATTGATGTGGTTGAGGTTGATGTTATTAGGATGATATAAATATACTTTGTTATTTGGCAGGCGCTCACAAGCCAGATATTTTCTATATAACCATAATGGAAACAGCGTTCAATATTCTTTGCTTTAATCATGTACATTTGTCAACCTCTATATACATATAGAAAGTGCTTAGACATCAGCATGAATCTGACGTAATGTTTTAGGTTAAAGTCCTATGCAGAAACGCATTAGCTTGTGACATTAGTGTTGCATCTACGTCAGAAGTTAAATTGATTTGATTAAGGATGGTATGACTCGTCCGGTTATGTGGCACATTATAACCAAGCATAATGTCGTTAATTAGTTACCTTGAATTCACCGTTGTATAGAATCACGTGTAATATTAACTAAAAACGAATATCATTTAGTCATATACAGATCGTGCATATACATTGCGAACACGATTACTGGGTCAAACATCTATTATTTACTGTTTTATATTCTGCCCTGTCTAGGATATTACAGCGTATTATACATGTGTAGAAAGGTGATGTGGGTCTTATTACACAACGTGCTGTTCCGCTGCAGCTGTTTGCCACATTGTTCGGCGTTTTTGTCGGCGTTTTAGCGACAGCCGCACAGTGATTTAATAGCCCCCTCAGCTGTGAGCATTCTTTATCGCTTTAATACTACACTAGCTTGGCACCTGACCTTACATTGCATGCATCCATTGCAATCCATTTTATCGGTTTTTACGGCCTTTCATTCGATTTTTTTACTCTTGATAGATACTGAGCATATACTTGATGTAGTCTTTCCGCGTAACATTGTATTCCTAATTAACATTCTATTCCGCAAACATTCGTGTTGAAACATAAGCTTAATCGAATTGACACAAATACATATAAGAGACCTAATATCATAATCCCCCACACATTTGTAACGTTTTTCATCAGACGCAGTGCTTTATAAACTCGTTGAGTAAAATCTCAAAAGCACGACACTGCATCCCTTTTCGTGTGTCGAGTCACTGGAACGTAATATTCGGTTCCACAAGTTTGCCAGGTTTTCAACACGATTTTCTAGCTGCGCCACAAGCCTAGTATTTCAATTATCTACTGTCGGTAGTGCATCATTTGTATTGCCATGAATATTTGTGGCGTTTGCTCTAAGATAAGAATTCGTAACACAAAGATTATACTTATGCAGGTACAACATCCAGCCATACTGTTCAATTAAGAAGCGAGTATAGAAGTGATTCAATCACGCCATTATGTCGTTGTGCTGACCAAGATATTTTCATCTACGAACACCACACATATGGTTACTGCTTAATGCTGGGATTTTATATTGCTCTGATCTCATTTATGCGATTGAGACACATCATGCAATTAGGCTTTACGGGGTTAAATGACGGCTGGCGATAATCAGTGCCATTAGAGAAGCGGCAGCTGTCTGATCTCTGTCGATGTATGCGTTCTCAGCGAGATGCTAGATTAAGAATAAGCATTTTCTGTTGGACATAGAGTGGTTTAGCAAACATCATTCTCGACAACCATGTTGGGCTCTGATACAAACTGACCAATGTACACATCGCCATTGATTTGGATTTCTTTATACTGTCAACTATGCTGTAGTCTCACTATTTTCAATGTGGAGCTTGTGAATCGACCGTGTCATGTCAAAGCTACCACCATGAAGATTAATTGACACAATGCAAATGAATATTTGGAAATGCGTGTATTGATGATGCCTTACATCGATATAAGCCCGCCAACGAACTGCACCCAGGCATGCCTTTGCAGTCTCAGATGGCGTCAGTATTATTATAAAGCACAGTTTTCGGAGCAAATAGGGCAATTGCAACAAGATGCAGCCTTACGGGTTTAGATTGTTATGTTTGGGAATGTGCTATGAAGCAACGAATGGGCCCTTTGTTGATTAAATGTTAACTTGATTAGTTATTAATTGATGATTAGTGGTATGCTTTACTTTTTAAGCACTAGATTATGGTAAGTGTATGTGAACCGAGTGCGTTATCTGGCCCATCTCTACTGGGATAACTGATGACTGTCCGGCAGATATAATTTGATATAAGAAGACGCCTCGTACAATGTACACTTTATGATAACCTTACAATATCCAGCAATAATTTATTTTCTTCATCATCAGTAGGAAGAACAAAAACAGCATTGTAATGAGCGGACGATAGATGATGACGATACAGGAAGTTTTGTTAGCTTCATACATCTCGCATAACGCGAGAATCGTTAAGTAGACCCCGTAAACTATATGAATGCAGTTTACGCTTTGTGTATATTTACTGTTTAAGACGTTACGTTCCTGCACTATCTTGCAATTAATACACAACAATAAAAAGCCCTTGAAACTATTTTCAACTTAATATCACTACCGAAATCGAACTAGGATGTAATATAAACGGCAATATTTTGACCAAACTCTTTGACATATTGTCATTATTAATGACAATTTTGATTGGCTGACATCATGTCGACATTGTGCCGACTATTTGCATTTACGAATTCAATGGTCACAAAGAAGAATATCCGTTCAAGGACGTTTCTCTTATTCATATTAGTTTTTTTGCATGAAGTCAACAATGTACAATGCGATGTAGTGAAGCAGTGTGAATCGAAGACAACGCAATGACACAGTGATACAAATGTTTGTGAGCTTGTTACATACCTCGTGCCAAGGCTTGTTATTGATCTCGTTCTTGGAGTTATGGTACAGTCTTCTATGTACCCCATTATATAGATCTGTCTTAATCGCCTCCGTTTATGAGAGCATAATTGATAGCCTGTAATTGTTCATGTTTGCTGCCTTCCTATTTAGCGATGCCAAATAGGGGATTAATTAGGCAACTGACAATGTACTTTATTAATTGAGTTATGCACTGTTTGTCGGTGCTGGTGAGAATCACGTGACCCCACAAAGATGATAAGTGTCAGTTGGATTCGGTATTGCCGTTCAGGGTTCGGTAGTAGAACGATTTGGCAGCGGATGAGCCGAGCGCATTATGCACAACGCCTCATGATGTCTTGATTAGATACAGTGCAAGATTTAATGAATGTGACATCAAATGCTGACACACACAGAGACAGGAGTGGTATTAGCATCACCATTAACGCATTGGCAACAGCACCAAGCAAACGCATAATATCAATGAATGCGGGAGAGGTTGGAATACTGTTATACAGTGTGTACTATCCAGGCATTCCAAACATAAAAATGCCAATTAGGATCGTTACTAGGTGATGCAAAATGCAAAACCCCTAATAAATGCGAACGCCATTACGAGCCCACTAGCTGGTCAGCAGTGCTCGATGGGTTGTATAATATTAATTCACTAATTGCTCCGATTATAAAACTACACAGTTAGTAATAATCTTAGACATGGCTGGAATGATATGTGCCACATGATTTTGTTTTACATTGTACATCATGGAACATATTGCACGATTCAACATCTATGTCGACTGAGAGCAAGAACTGTTTGTGTCACGTACCATCCCGCGCATGAGCCCAAAGCTACTTTTGCGACACACACGTAACTGTTATTGTGAGAATGCAGACCTCTGTAAGACACTCTTAATGTGATCATCCGTCAATGAACACGGCTATGGAGTCAATTTAAGACCAATAAATACTGCTCCAGTTGGCTTGTCAAATAATGCTTTAGCAGTGTTATTAAAATGTACAGTCCTACGAGAATATTGCTTAAGGCAAAGAGCTGTTGCTACTATATGCAATATGCTTATATGGTTACATGGCCAATCGCTTTCCCGATTGACAATTTACTGAGACGTTACTCCACAGCAAAGCAAATGATTAACGTTGGATGATCTTAAACTGTTGTCAATATTTGGAATGTGCTAAAGCTCTATGTATTATCTTTTTATTATACATCATACGAAAAATTTACTGATATGCGCATTGCAATCGAGGATTATGTTATGACACGGAACATATAACAGGCAACATCCTCTACAAACCATAATTGAATCTGACTTTGGTAATGTTGAGCAATTTAATACTGACTTTATATGGACACAAAAAACATGCATATATTACGTAGTGAATTTGTTGATGAATGGAAAAAAAACCATTCGGTTGAATAGCATGCTTTGCTATAGAATTAAATATATTATGCCGCACACCTTTCGTGCAAGTCGGTATTGCTGGTATCGTTAAGTATCCCGAAAAATGTGCTGCTTACGATGCAAGTGAAGGGAGATGTGCAGTCGGTAAATATTAATGCATGGTCATCGTCGAATTCACTAATACAAATTGTCCAATTGATTTACACGCCATGGTGTCATTCACACATTGTTTGGGAATGGTGCGACTTAAAATGCTTTGTTTCAATAACTGCTTATGCTTAGCGCATAGATTGCTACATCCTGCTGTCTCAGCGTTATACGTCCGAGTAACTGAGTACAGAATTGTGGTATAATTGCATTTGTTCACATAAGCGTAGTTTAGTAATGTTGTGGTTGACTATAAATCCATCGTCTATAACAACAATGTTATGGTAAGACTCCTTGTTCAGACTTCCATATGTTGTCAGCCTTATCTGTCAAAATATGCCCTGCTTTTCTCCGTTCTAACATTCCAAGGAGAGTTATTGTATTGAATATTCGTATAAGAATAGGAGTATGATCTGTACTTCACTGCAAAGCTAGAATATTACTGTTTTTAACAGCTTTGCACACTATATTGTATTATGTAATACAACGCTCTTTATGCTCTTATAACGTAGATTTTTCACTTAAATCCCAGTTTTTCACAGGTATTGTGTTCGGGGGTTTCTTTTCCGCGCCCTGGAAATGCGCTCTTTCGATTGAGTAAATGAAGCGCTGGTTATCAGGTATTCTGTTCGTTGGTTTCTAGCGATGCCAAAATAATTCACAACCTATTCGCAAATGCGTTCATGACGACCATTCAGACAACAGTGGGATCCATATATGGGCACATGTGATGCAGCTGATAATCGAATAGACGAAAAAAGGAAATATAGGCCCATGATCATTTATAACACGGTAGTTGTCGTCCTCATCACCCAATAGTGTATTATAGCAACGTACAATACAAAAACTCTCGACAGAAATGAGATTTACAATGTATCATATATACAAGTCAAACTTTTCCAATTGGTCGGGGAAATACGAGGTAGGGTACTCGGATCACATGATCATGAATGCAAATCAGTACTATCCTGTCATTTACCCGACGACCTTTGCGACCTTGTGGTTGTTACAGTGACGAACGTAGTACTCAGCAATGTACACATTAGGTAAATTTCACACTTGTCGAGCAGGATGTTTGTTAAGCTACGTGAAAGTACTGGAGAGCTGAAGCCACCACTTGATGTTAATACGGCTGAAAGATAGTCTTCTTAAAGATGTGCAATGCAAACGAATATTAGTGCATTTTATACTCGCACGTACGAAATGATATTGTTCAATTTGCATTATTATGCATATTTCACTGGCTGACTGCTTGACGATACAGTGCAATTCACATAAGGTTACAATAAACTGCATAGGGCTCAAAGACAATATGCAAATAATGCATGCATCTATGGGTGGTGTGCAACACGATAAAGCAAGTACCTTTAGCCGTTTGTATCCGACGTTTATGGGTGTCGCATAATTGTTACTTGTACATTGCAGGGTATGGCTATCGGCAGAGAAAACTGGTGTACATACATCTCTCCCTTTTATAAATCATCAATAAATTGTTATTGGAGAGATTTGCGTTGTAACCAGGCTCGAGACATTAATTGGTCTAGAACTGAGAAAGTGGAGATAAGAGCGAAGACGCAGTTATTTCCAACTGTTTGAGAACAAGGCTCGTAATATGCTTAATGCGCATAAGATTACAAAATATCATGTCGATTTATGAGTTTCAACTTACCTTTGTTAGATTCGAACCCATCTAACGCTGCCATTAGAAGGTGTCAACAGTCCCTTCTGAAGCTAGACTATGTAGCGCTGTATTGATATCCACAACAAGGAAATGATAGAAGCAGCCTAACGGTTTGGAAAATATTAATTAAATGTCAGCTGGTAACCAGCATAAATAAGTTTGTACCTAAACATATGGGTATACGATATTATTATCACCAATCTATCATATTGGTCTCATATTTTACTTTTAACAAGCATATCAATCGAGGATAAAATAAGACGTCGCCAGCTTCTCTGGATTTACACCTGCTTCCGACAAAGCATCGAGGGATAATCTCAACAACGTAGGTGCGATTGCACTGTCAAACTACCTTTGTAAGGGACGATCAACACTATTTAACTTCATGATGATACACGGACATTCAAATTCATAACACAGTCAATCAAATATATCAGCCAAATGCGATTCAATATGTATATGGGTAGTGGATATCGCAAGTCAACTATGGTACAGTATCGTATATTAACATTTCGTGTAGATGCTGCGCTGCCTAAATGAATGTGAATAAGTATTTTTTTATATTGTCAGTGTGCACTTTGTTGAATTTCGTGATGGGAATGGGAATTAACTGTTCAATTATTTATACAATGCTGCGCAATACCTGGCACCATATGTAGCTAATTATCCCTACAAGGATGCATGATGCAGAATGGTATTGAGTGAACAAAAAAGTTGAGACCTCTATATTTTGCGTTTTATTTCTCGTGAGTATAAGGTGGCATCGTTTAAGTAACATTACACTAACATGACCGGTTTTGGCTGATGTGTTGCCAATTACGATGACAGGTTGTTGACAGCTTCCTCAAAGAAAACATATTTGCTTGTAACAACAGGTCAGCCTTGTGGCAGTTTATACTACCATGATAATACTTCATCTGTGGCTGGTAATTATTTAAAGCTTGCAAAAAACTCCCCAAAAGCTATAAAGCTCACGGGCGCGAATAGGCAGTTTAATATAATGTCAGCATGTTCAATCATGCCGCGCATATGAACTCCACACGAATATATAACGCATATTTGGTCCTTTGTCGTCCACACATTTTGAAGAAGGAATTATTAAGATGTAATACATCCAAGTTATTGTCGCCTCTTTACCGTTAAACTGACTTCCAGATTCTAGTTATGTATGTATTGCTACGCTCGCGGATCATAGGTGCTTGACATAATTTCTATTTATGCGGCAAGACAAGGTATAAAGGAATTGTTAATTGTGCTTGCTAATAATTTCAACCATCGTACCATAGTTCTGTAAAGGCGTTGACGTGAACTTGCAGTTGTTGGCAGCAGTCAAAACACTCCTATACGACACCGGGCAGCGGGTATGATATATTTGTATTTTCATGTGCACCTGAGACGTACTGCGATAAAAACAGATCTCAAATGCGTCGTGTTATTTTCCTGGAGCATAATACATCTGAGCATTATTGTCTTAAGATTTGTAATATGTCATATTTGTAATGTCAAACTATTTTATTCCGATTTTTTCACATTCTTGTACACAGCAAATCTTCCTTAATCGGGCGTTATGCGAAATTGGCTATTATGGCTAATCATGGCCCAGGGAATGATTGAACACACTCTAGATTGCAATAACACCAAAGCAATCTCGGCTTCACTGGAGCTTAACTATCAAATTTGCATATTTCCTTAGTGGGAGCAAAACATGTGCAATTACCTTCCGATTTATTACATTAGTTTTGAATAGCACATTTAACGATCAGTTATTTAGGTGCCCGTCAACTAATCTGAATTGTCCTTAGTAATGGACATTTCTTACGTAATTGCTGTTGTGGTAGATATATTGACCTGTCCTGTGGCGGTTTGTGTAGCTTCTTAAGGTACAGTCCAATGAATATAATCGAACCATTGAAATAAATATACGCTTCTGTGGTGCTGTTGTATGGCGTAAAATTCCCACAAAATCCAGTCGATTGGTCGCTTAGAGGAAGCAAAATGTAGTGTTATTGATTCTCTCTTTTCATTATTAGATTAGTTGAACAATATTTGAAAACAACCTTTCAAGCTGATTGTGTAATTCACTTGATTGATTGCCAACGCACAGAATCCTGTGGCTGACTAATTTCACAAGAGTTATAATACTTCAATAAATTAAATGATAACAGCTCCTCATTTACAGGCTGCGGAATAATACGTCGCGTGATTATTATTTATTTACATTTACACGAGGCCAATGGCATGACATCATGACAGTTAAGCATTTGGCCTAAAACCATTTGTAGCGTTATGATAAGTGAAATCGTCTCTAGGTTTGAATCTAATCATGAAATATGATGAGTTGCATAGCGATGTTAAATTACACCTAGATGTATGTCTAAAGAATCGTTCTACACTTTATGCACAGCACTCGTGATTGTATCTTTTACTAACATTCATCGACCTGTATCATTGACCATGAACGCCTTTCAAATGTTGTAATTTTCTGAATGATTCGTTCATTGATGTAGAGTAATACGTTTATATTGTGAACTGAATTTGCATAACATATGACTCCATGTTTGTAATGTAGTAAACGTTTACCATGAGAGTAGGTTTGCAATGACATATAAAAGAAAACATATTATTTTAGTGTGGTACCTTGTTGTATCAAACATCAAGCAACATCTATATAACAATCCTGCGCCGCGAACGCAGACAATAAACAGGATATTGCTAATGTGGACATTAGCAAAAGTGTGGTTCGTAGAACCACGCTGAAACATTATTGATGACAGGGCAGCAATAACTGAGCAAAATTTATCTAAATGACAGGATGCGCCGCCTTAGCAGCGAATTGCCAACGTATAGCGAGTAAGATATATTTGTGAAACCTTGGCGTCACGGTTTCCCGAAAAGCTCATGAATAATTCATTATTAAAATTGCAGTGCGGGGCGTATTCCAGCAGAAGGCGGAGTCATTTGGCCCTACATAACGGCTATTGACAGCCCAGTGCCTGCATTGCCCATACATTTTGTTTCTACGTGCCAGCAGCGCTGAAACTTCATTCTATTTCTTCATTGGTTGACACCCTGATCGGCGGATTTTCGGTGGATATCGTCCAGCGATACAATGAGCGCATTTGCCATTCTGTGCTTTGTCATGGGCTGGTCGTACTATAAGTTTGTGGTTGACTCAACTGATATGAACAGCGATCCCGGAAAACTGTACGGAATCTCACACCAGGTAACAGAGGTTAATATCAATAATATCCTGTGCAAAAAGAAAATTATATATTGTTATCTTTATTTGATAGATGTAGTTCGCATAACGAGGCCCGCGAACATTAACACCTGCTTCATGTTACTCATTTTCATTGATTCCGTAAAGCCAAGATAAACTAAAGTGCTATTTAATGGGAGGCAAATAGATTATTCCGTTGCATACGCAGATTGTGTATCGTTTCATGCGTTTAATGTGCTATTATTATGCATTTACCACTTTGTGACCAATTCATACGTCGTTATATAGAGGAATACGTTTCAAATGGCATGTGTATGTTCATTAAATGAAACCAGGGCCACGTCAGCAGAGAAAAAACTCACTAAACATCTGGCGGAGATGTACAAGCAGATCGGAGTTGGTGGCCGCCCGGTACTGAACGGATCAAACCCGACACTGGTGCGCTTTGGTCTCGGACTCATTCACTTGGAGCTAGATGAACGTGATAAGATTATGATCAGCAGTATGTGGATCAAAATGGTGCGTATCTATGGGGTATGAATGTTTTCCATTGTTGAAGTGATTTTTTAAGTGTTCGATTTCACTACATTTAAGTCATAGAGCAAAGTGTCTTCATTGCTACAATTTAACGAACAATGACGGATTACCTTGCCTCATGGAGGTCATTTCGGGCAGATACACTTGCTTGATGAATGTGGTAGTTATTTATACTGACAGTTAAGGGGCGATGGTAAAGAAATAAAGATTGTTACACTTAACGTATGATGTGTTGAAATAGCGATGGAAAGATGAATATCTGCAATGGAAGCCAGACGATTGGGGAGGAGTTGACCATGTGCGGCTCGATGCTAGCGACATTTGGATTCCAGACGTTATGCTGATCAATACGTGAGCTTTTATTTCACTGCATTCCTTTTTATTTGACGTATAATGCCATTAGGATTTAATGAATAGCGAATATTTGCTCTTGTGCCAAATATGGTGATTGGCTGCCCTGGAGAGTTTAGCTTCGCGTGCTACTATAATTACTTCCTCGTATCGATAAAGCCCAGCCAAAACAACTCATACTGCAAATCATCACCATTGTATCTTCCTGGCATGTCTCACCCTGCTTGTTTTCTGTTTGCCACCAGAACGTCCGGACAGAACTGGCCTGGGTAATAAGTTTTGTCGTAAATATTAACACAATTATATGAATATGGTTTATACATATATCAATGAAGCTTAACGCATTTATGAAAGTAATGTATTGCAACTAGGTTGTCTACGTTTTTGTCACAGGCATGAGTCTGTTTGCCAGTTTTCTCTTCCTCCTACTTATATTGGTTGAAACCGCTCCACCAACAGCCGCTTCCGTTCCCAAGCTCGGTATGTAATAAACAATGCTATAGACCACAAAAATGGGTGAATTGTCAACTCAGTTTTCTGTTCTAGGTTTATACTTTTGCTTCAATATGGTCCTCATAAAGCTGTCGGTTTGTAACGAACAAATAAACGACCAAAGCAATGTGTGTAGAAGGAAACGTTTTGTTGTAGGTTTATACTATTGTTTCAACATGGTCATCATAATGCTGTCGATCTTCCTATCCTCCCTCGTCGTCAACGTCAACAAATTAGGAGATGGCCACACTGCAATGCCGAGATGGATAGAAGTGGTACGATGACGGGTCATATGAGACATAGTTCTGAGCTCAATCGATATTTGCTTGTTAAATACTTATCATCTTTATAAAAATACTTTTTTTTGTCATCTGTGTAGCTGGCTATCGACATTTCAGCGAAGGTGTTACTAGTCGATAGTGAGAAATCAAAATGCTGCTTCAAACCAAGTCACAACCAGTTGGAAACTGCTTTGGAAGATTTACCTTCCTTGACACACGATAAACCGAATGGCAGTGCGTTGCCCAATAAATCACTTTGCGAAACGTCTACAACAGACAGCTTTGGTACGCTTCTTCGTGAACTTCATCTTCATGTATCCGACATGCATCATACCATGGTCAAATTGATGGTACAAGAAGATCAAAAGTTGAAAGACAGCAAAAGGTTTGTGAAAGGTGGAAGAAAGTGGCGAGTATTGGCTGCTGTCTTAGATAGATGTTTTTTGTTGTCATATTGTATTGGAATAGTATGGTCTCTGTTTGTGCTGTTCCCATGACCAGAACAACTTAACAATCATTAACCGGTTCATTTGAACAACATTAAACGCAGATGAACTTTCAACCAATATCCACAGGCTAGCATATTGTTCACTATAGCAGGTTAAATAAAGTAGGATTATTTCCATGTACACAGTACATACACTTCATGCTGCAGATCCAACAATACAGTATTACCACGTATGGGTTTCGGTTTATGTTAATGGCCATTGGCATCAGAGTTCAATATATCACTATGAAACATCCGCTTCGTTAGATGTACAAAATATGATTTCCGTTAATCCGACCACTATCCATCTTACCGTTGTAAAATATATCATGTGATGATTTAGCCTGTAGTACGTTTACTAGGGATATTTTACATCAAATTACAAAATATATTTGGCAACGCTACTGAAACACTACATAAACTTTGTCTTTTAGCATTGAGTGTTATTAAATCTTATATACCTCAATTATGTGTAGGAACTATCTGATATAAGCGCATTATCATTACCAGCAGCTTGTCATACATTATTAAAGCCTTATTAAAGACTAGTGGCAGATTACTGAAAGAAGCTAAGCTGGGTTAAGTTAAGTCGCCCCTAATATCCTTTGACGATCATGCAACTAGCATAGTATTTCGAAAAGAAATTCCACTTATAAATATTTCCTCAATGACATGGTGTCATTACGTCTTATTTCAATGTTGCGGCCATCCTTTATTACATAATCATTCCACCTTGCTTTATAGCCACTAACACCCCATCCTGAGCACAACACAACCCATCCTAAACCAAGGCACTCACATCCGATGCACCACAGAACCTTAAGTACTGCTGCTGTGAAAGCCCACATACGTAATTTTTGGGCACTTAAGACATTTTCATATGCATTCACCACATCAATGTCATTCAACGATCATTGTCAGATATTGTATATTGATGCTGCGGGATTCACTTACCTAGCCACTGGTGCAGAAACAAGTGCAACCAAACATTGTTCTAATGTCGTCTTAAACAACGTTTCTACCTTTCTTTGATAAGGCAGATAATAGCAGCTTTTGTATGTTTTTAGAGACTTTCTCCCTTCACTTGTTAATGTTTAATTGCCTCATACGAGGCAATTTCGAGCCACTATTGCCATATTCTAACGCACAAGCTGTAATGACATATGGTTAGCTTTATGTGAGAACGTAAATCGGATCATGCAGTTAAATGGTAATTGCCAGACGCCCACTGAATAATTTGTCAGCTACGTTGCAGTTGTTGTCTTCCTAAGGCAATTTAAAAGTATACACGACATGTTCAATAAGGTGTGGGGCAACCAACCCGGTTGATTCTTTTCTTTCATTACCATAAGGTCAAGTGCGTCTCCTACACCCTACTGTTTATCAAGGACATTTGCAATTGCTTTGTTACTTGATCATTCATTCGAAAATGGGTGAAATAGCCCCAGATGACCTTGTGACTATGCAGAATGTATGCAAATGAATGATATTGGGTTGGCTGGTTGCTTGAGACAGTAATACATATACAACTTGACCTAAGTCACTCCCCAAGCAAAGGTGTAATTGTCAAGTAACCATCGTTGTAAATAACGAAGCGAATGCCATCCGAGGGATCTGTACAATGACATTGTACTATAATGTCTTCGTAATCCACCAAATTCATACCAACAGGGGGAGAGTCAAGTGACCAGAAATGTGGTAACAGCAATTGATTCTTGTTAGGGGATCTCAGCAACATATGAAGAGTATCGTTAATGCGTGGTGTTGTGGGATGCCTATTTAACCGTCAGAGTACAACATGGATGATGTAAATTACTGTTGCACACAATCAACGACGTATTGTTGCAGTCGTAAGGGACCCCTACACGAACAACGGAACAGATCATTATCGAATAGATTCGTTCACGGTAGCTTGATCAAGATTGAATCACGGCAGTAGGGTAGCTTGATCATGATTGAACCAGGAGGGTAGCTTCTGCAGATTGAACCAATACGTCATGATCAGGATTGAATCACGGCAGGAGGTAGCTTGGTTATAGTTCAATAACGACAGGAATGCAGTTTGATCATGATTTAATCACGGCAGGATGGCAGCTTGGATCATAGTTGAATCACGGCAGGAGGGCAGTTTGATCATGATTTGAATCACGGCAGGAGGGTAGCTTGATCATGGTTGAATCACGGCAGGAGGGCAGTTTAATCATGATTGAATCACGACAGGAGGGTAGCTTGATCATGGTTGAATCACGGCAGGAGGGCAGTTTGATTATTATTGAATCACGGCAGAAGGGTAGCTTGATAATTGCTAACAGAAGCTCTGGGGTGGCATTCTAACAATTCATTTTGTTTAGCGCCCGATTATACTAGATTATAGCGACTTACCACAAAGTTGTGCAAACGCGTTTAGTGCTTTGCATTTTTAGGGCTCATGCGATCAGCTGATGACTATTTGCATAATCGAATGCAAACCTTCTATAAGTATCATAGAAAGGAATGCATATAGTGAAGGAGAACATGAAGTTAAGTGGAACATGCAGTGAAGGAAAACATGTAATGAAGGAGGACATGTAGTGAAGGTGAACGTGTAGTGAAAGAGTGCATGTAGTTAATGAGAGCATGCAGTGATGAAGTACTAACAATGAAGGAGAACCTGCAGTGAAGAAAAACAAACAATGAAAGAGAACGTGTAGTGAAGGACAGCATTATAGCGAAGAAGAACGTGTAGCTAAGAAAAACATGCAGTGAAGGATAACATGTAGTGAAGGAGAACATGCAGTGTAGTAGAGTATGCAGTGAAGGAGTGCATGTTGTGAAGGAGAAAATGTAGTGAAGGAGAGCATACAGTGAAGGAGTGCATGTTGTAAAGGAGTGCAAGCAGTGGAGGAGAACATGCAGTAAGGGAGATCATGCAGAGACCAAGTGGAGAAGGAGAACGTGCAGTGAAGGAGAACATACAGTGGAGGAGAACAGGCAATGAAAGAGAACATGCAGTAACGAAACACACGTAGCAAAGAAGAACATGCAGTGTAGTAGAGCATACAGTGAAGAAGTGCATACAGTGAAGGAGAACATGTAGTGCATGAGAACATGCAGTGAAGGAGAGCATATATTGACGGAGTGCATGATGTGAAGTAGTGCAAGCAGTGAAGGAAAACATGCAGTGAAGGAGAACATGTGGCGAATGAGAACATGCTGTGAAGGAGAACATGCAGTGAAGGAGAACATGTGGCGAAGGAGAACATACAGTGAAGGAAAACATGTGGCGAAGGAGAAACATACAGTGAAGGAGAACATGTGGCGAAGGAGAACAAGCAGTGAAGGAGAACATGCAGTGAAGGAGATCTTGCAGCAAGGGAGAACGATAAAATTATATATTCATTCTAGGGATTGACGTAACGCAATATCCGAAATCAAAACAAACTTACCCTCGCCATCCTGCAAAGAGAGTCGTCATTTTGCAACTGCTAAGATATTCAACATGATTAAAAGTACCATTACCTAAAATTGTCGGAAATTCTTGTACACATTGTATAACCAATTGATCCATTTGCTACATATAGCCTTTTGATTATAGCTGATTTAAAACAATACATATATATATATATAAAGAATCTGCAGCGCCTCTTCTGCGAAGTCAAGCGTTCAATGTGCAAATAATTCGATCGTGTCGATCAGGTTCTCACGGGGTCGCAACGGAGAGACATGAAGTTTCCAGCGATATCAAACAGCCGAGACGATCGTAAAGCTGCCTAATGCTAGTATACTAAGGAATGACATACTCGGTTTTTTGGCTGTAACTTTCTGAACTGATAGGTAAAAGGATATTACCAGCTACCATGGATGATGACGACAGCAAAGGAATATGGTGAACTATATCTAACTAAGCAACTTAAAAGTAGATAAGTGCGGTTGTGACACAGTCCACGTGTAGTGAATTTTAGATAAATCCATAATAAAAAATGCGATTGAAACGATTTTGCTACAAGACGTATAACGCTGTAAGACTATGATGAATTTAATACTTATTCGGCAAACGCATTAATGCAAATAGATATGCGAATAATGCTACGTGATAATACGTTGTTATTCACAAATGCAAACATCACAATAATCCACGTCCATCTGGTTGTGTTCTCGTATAGCAACATTTTACATAGAAACATAAGGTAGTCACTAAACAACCGTAATCACATTATAGCCGATAAAGTCAGTTGAATGTTTGATCGCCTGATATAGTCATTACTTGACAGCGTGGTTAACCCCAACATGCATTACCGGCTCTCATCTTACGGATAGCGCTATGTTAGATTTCCTTGATTTTACATTTAACTTGATTTGGCTTAATAATACATTAGCAAGGAATCAGACATATGAGCTTGTTGTATTATATGTAGATCGAGAGCTAACCCTGATGGGAGGAATGAATAGACATAATTGATATGAAATTATTAACGACATTGTATTAGGTTCGTAGGCATCATGGTATATTTCCTCTGACAACACAAACGAGGTATATAACAGGTCAGACCAGGCGCATCATTAGCTGTGAGGCGAATCCGTTGTTCATATATGTGTAAGCTACTGACATCAATCATCATGATTTCAATGGTTTGCGTGTGCGAGAAGCACACCTGATTGCCAACGCATGCGGAGCCGGACAGCCCATCCAAGTACACAGCATATTGCACGCTTTTTGCTATGTAATTTTCCTCTTCTGCTTATTCCGATTAAATGACTCTTTGGCATAACGCAGCGAGAGATATTTTTGATAAAATACACCTAAGCATATGTCTGCCACTGCCAGCGTCGGTCATAAATCTGCAGACCGAAACAACACACATCTATCTTCCTGACTTATGTTCTACACAACTCGGGGAAAGAAAAAATGCTTGCATTTTTTAAAGCGTTGTTAACATCCATCCATCATCCATCCATAGTGCAAGGACAAAGACTGTACCACTGGGACTGACCGTCCATGTAGCTACGCATTGTATTGTACAAGAACTTATGCTTATTGATTTGATTTCAGAATGATGCGAGAGCAACTCTCAACATGGATAATACGATTCGCCTACTTAAGTCTGAAATGTCAAATGACCAACACATCAAATCCACCATAATAGTTAAATACATGTGTGTATATATATATATATATATATATATATATATATATATAGATATATATATATATATATATATATATATATATATATAGATATATATATATATATATATATATATATATATATATATATATATATATATATCTCTATATATATATATATATATATATATATATATATATATATATATATATATATATATATATATATATATATATATACATATATGTATGTATACATATATGTATATGCTTATATATATATATATATATATATATGTATATATATGTATGCATGTATACATATATATATATATATATATATATATAAATTAACATGGCGATATATATATTTATATATATGTGCATTCATATATGTATATATATTATTGTACACATATACATATGTATATGTGCATGTATATTTATAGATATATATATTTATACGAATGCAACCTTTTTGAGATTATTGACTAACCTTTTTGGAACACAGTCATATATATATGTATATTTGTATTTTTATATCGGCTAATAGCTCTCAAACACATCGGCTCTAATAGCTCTTCGTATTAAGATTAATTACTTCTTATTATGAGCAGACTGCATCGGAACTTTGGGTCAATTAACTATCGAACAACGGAGGCAGGATCCATGTAATTGACGACTCCGGTGATTTCAGCAAGTCAACCCAAGACGCATCGATAGACATGTTTGGTGGTAAATAAAGTAAATCGCTGATTAAAAATCATTGGCAGTGAAATGGGATGGTCTTGGCGCCCCTCATCTCGGGCTTCTCTGATGGGTTATCTTGCCACTTTTACACCCAAGTATGGACGCAAATGCTTATTATTATGTAAATTACAGAGTGACAAAATCTGACGCCTATATGTAACAAGAATTGACGGCTTTGTTTTGGTCGATGGATGTTTTCGCCCGTAATTGTGTGTGCATTTGGCCGTGTTCGGCAACATGAGAAACATTCCATTTAATTGATGTGTCGACTCCTATCGTGCTTCCTTTGCTTGACAGCTTAAGTATCTAAAACGTCTCTGCATCATATCGATTGAGAATTAAGATGGATATCTCTCCTTCATTGATATCCTTCGGGCACCGCTGCCTTCCTTCCTGAGTCATCCAATGTTCTGTCGAATTCAGTAATCATTTCTGCCCAAGGGAAACATAACCGTCGACAAAAAAGGTTTTGCACACAATTCTTTCAATTGAATCCCAATATTTGTGGTTTGTACTGTTACCCTTCCATAATTCTGCTTGTGCTGCGCCACGTGAAACAACGTACGTCAGGTTGTCTCTGCTTGTTATTCATGACCATGTTAGTTGGCCGCACTATAAATGCAGCCAGCTTCTATTACAGGATAGTTTTTTAAAGCATGGATGTTTGCGGTATAATTTGAAAATCAGCACATTGTCTTAAATAACCTTGCGGCAGGTCCGCGCGGTATTCATAACCTCTAAGGTACATTTGCTGTCTTTCTTTACGACCATTTGCCATGGTGGAGTAGTTATGGCCATTTGATAGTTATAGGTTATCAGTTATAATGCGTCTAATATACACTTTACTGTCTGGGTCGTTTAAGAATTATTGTTACGTATTATTTGCAGTAGAGACGGCATGAATAGCTGGCAGTCTGCTAGGTTGACTGATTGACATATTTGAATCATTTCATCAAATAATAACTATAATCAAAGTGGCTGCTTCTCGTACCGAATCAAAGTAAAAGATGAATATTGCCATGCATGGAACAAAATGGTCGTCAAAATACAAAAGTATGACCCCCTGCTTCCAAATCATTTAAAGAAACACTGTCATGCAACAATTACCAATCACTAACTGCTGCTCTTAAATTAATGATTAATGATTGTTTATTTTAAGCCCATTCCATCGGCATCTCAACAGGCTGTACATCAAGTATATGAATAAATAGATATAATAATATATATGATGCATAAAGATAAAAGTGTACATTTCGGACTATATCGATTGAATAAATAAAATATCACAGAGGATTAAAGTGTTTCCTGAAGATGTGCGTCTTTAGAGATCTTTTGAAGCTCTCAAACTCGCTAGTATCCCGGATATGTTCCGGTAACTCGTGCCATTGCTTAGAGCCGACATAGTATAGGAAACGCTTGCTGTAACCACGACTATACTTATTAGCCTACCAAAGCGGAGGGGGCACTAACCGTACTGCGTGACGAGTCGACTTCGATACGGATAGAATTTCAGTGAGGTAGCGCGGCGCCGTACTGTGGTGAATTACTTTGAAGACTATACAAAGGATTTTAAAAATAATGCGCTGCGCAACTGGGAGCCATTGTAGTTCCATGAGAACTAGTGTTATCTTTTGATGAGACTTAAAGGAAATCCTGGTGACCAGTCGTGCAGCCGAATTTTGAATCAATTGTAATTTTCTGATTTGATAATTAGGAATGCCGAATAACAAACTATTACAATAATCTAGTCGGGAACTAATGAATGCATGTACTATTTTCTCTGTTGTAGCTTGGTCCAAAAGATGCCTAATTTTGCCGATTCTTTACAGAGCGTACGACGCAGCGCTACACACACTAGAGATGTATTCAGTCATTGAGCCGGAATTGTCTATCACTACTCCTAGGTTACGAGCAGACTGTAATGGGGAAATAGTGACGTCACCCACCCGTACGTCAGTCATCGGTGCCCGGTCACCGACCTTCTTGTGCTTAGAGGTGAACCAGAGAAGTTCCGTCTTACTCTCATTGAGAGCATGCATATAGAACGCATCCATAGACGGATCTGGTCAAGACAGGCCTTAATGGAAGCAACGCAAGAATAGTCAGTTCGAGATCGGCAAGTAACGTACAGTTGGGTGTCGTCGGCGAATATAACAGTGTCAAAGTCATGGGCCTAAATAATATCTTCAAGTGGTGACATGTATATAGAAAACACAACTGGTCCAATTACGGACCCCTGTGGGACACCGAATTCTAATGACTGAGGCTCTTCTCACACCATTAATCCGATAGTCACCTTTTGAGTACGCCCGCGAAGGAAAGAATCCATCCACTCAAACACCGACCCAGAAATGCTTAACCGGGTTCGTAGCCTGTTCATCAGTATATCGTGATCAATGGTGTCAAAAGCAGCTGAAAGATCAAGCATAATGAGGATTACATCCCTCTGGTCATCGAGAGCAATCATGACATCGTTGTGCACTCTAAGGAGTGCAGTCTCGGTGCCATGTCCCTCCCGATAAGCAGGTTGGAATTTGCCGTACAGTGGATTGGTAGTCAAGTACTCATTCAATTGCACGAATGCGCATTTCTCCAACAGTTTGTCCAGAAAACTGCTATTGGAAACGGGTCTGTAGTTCTTTAACTCATTCCTGTCCAAGCTAGGATTCTTGATCAGAGGACGGCCACTTTCTCTCTAGTCCGCGTAGTAACCTTCGTTCATCCATAATTGCCTTGGTGAACCATGGCGCGCGTGGTTTATCTTTCATCATGTGCGTCTTCAGTGGCGCATGTTTGTCCATAGCACTCTGTAGGACGGAGGTGTAAGAATGACACAGCTCATTCACATCCGACACTGCACTAGTAGCGAGCGAGGCGAGACATTCTGTAATCGTATCCTTGAACGCAGACTTATCCATACTAAGGATCGGGCGATGTGACTTGGTGACTTGTTTGGGAGGATGACGATGAATGGACGACACGAAATGAATTGCGCGTGATCCGATGGTAATGTCCAGTCCAAGGCAAAGTTAGTGAACCACGAATCAGCTGTTCGCGTCAGGATAAGGTCCAACGTGTGACCACATCCATGAGTGGGGCCATTGACGCTGGAATAGACCAAAATGTTCGGTGAATCGATCTTTCCTTTAGTTGCGACTAAGAGTGCGTGTGATGGAAATGGGACTTATTCGTGACAAAAAGTTTTTTGCTTCAACAGAATCGCCAATAAGGGTAGCGCGAATATTGAATGATGCGCATATTTGAAGCCATTGCTTAATTAACAGTTTTTTATGACAACCTTTGAATCATCCTGTTCAGACCTGTATGTGTCTCATATATGACTATATTTGCAAATTATCCAACATTGATACATCGTATTACAGTGCTGACCGTGTGACCAACAAACTTCCTAATATCTGCACTTATAGGTATAAACTTAACAACATAGTAGGCGGTTAAACTGTGCTACGGTTGCGCAACCCATATATACTAGGACAATGTGCAAAGGATGGCTGTTAACAACGCTTGAAATACATCAAGCACCTCTTGTGGTTTTACTGCATGGTGTAGGACTTGCACCGGAAAGAGAGACGGGCTCTGCCTTTACCTGCATGGCCAAGATACCAATAAACATTGCCCCTAAACACAGTCGAATGCAGAGAATAGAACTTGCAACCATATAACCTAAATCATCTGACAGAGAAATAATCACAGAGCTTGTATTGTTAACTACATAAGACGGCCGATTAAGTGTTTTGGTATTATCGCTAAAACTCAGTCTTGCTCGAGCTTTAAATGTCTTATAATGACAACCACTTGCCAAATTCGGGATTTTTAACAATCCCGTGAAAAAAAAGGGAAAAATCTGTACTCCGACTGTAGAAATAATCAATTTCACGGATTGAATTCTACTTCTACGGAAGTTATTTTCAAATGTAGCCAGAAATAGGCTGCAAATTGGGTTTTCACTGCTGAACATAAACGATATGGGATAACAAAGTTGACGTTTATCAATCAACCTTTTATGTGACACTATGACATAATAACTTGATGCTTATACCTTCTTCAGTCCTTCTAATCTCAGTCATTGGTTATTTCACGGTACGGAGGTGATGACTCAAGCTCGAGATATACATCTATATAAACATACATATATATATATATATATATATATATATATATATATATATATATATATAGATATATATATATATATATATATATATATATATATATATATATATATATATATATATATATATATATATAATATATATATATATATATATATATATATATATATATACATATATATATATATATATATACATATATATATATATATATATATATATAAATACATATATATATATATATATATATATATATATATATATATATATACATATATATATATAAATGTGTGTTTATATATATTTATATACGAACAAATATCTATAAGACCGATATTCGTGCATTACCACGCATATTTGGCTGATGAGGCAAGAGCAGCTTCTATCGCCGTGAATAACGATTCGTGCTTGTCAAAAAACTTCATGGTGACATAATGAATGATGTCGCGGGTTAACAAAGCTTATGAGGATACAATGGCCTTAGATCCTAGGCTTAATAAAGAGAGATTCGCCCAGCGGGATATTGACTTAATTCTTACTACATTGCGTATTTTCATTTTGTCACCTGATTGATCGTTATCATTGGGATATGACCAGATAACTGGTGATTTTACAGCTGCACTAGATAATGACTTACATACCTTATAGGTTACTTAGATTTTTTGTATTCAGTCTACACAATTACGACCAGTATCCTGAAGTAGGGGACTGAACGTACAATGTTGAAGCCCACAAATAGGATAAAACATGTCGGTCAACAACCCTACTAATATAGTGCCTTACAAAGTTATAGTAGAAAGTGCGACAAGTACCAATGAGCGACAAGCCGAACTTCTGCAACATGCCACCTACATTGGTTTGGATATGATTGTGACGTGCCTTCAACATAACATTGCAAGGACATACAAAACATCCCTGATCGCCCAAATTCAATTAATGATGTATATTTCAAACATGAACTGCAACGTTACGTTTTTAAAGCCAGCGAAGGTGTAAGATTCAAACCAAAAATAATAATTCCAAGATTTTACAGGTAGTTCAGAGCAATGATGTTGGCACTAATTTGAGGGAAATGTTTGGAACATGAAAGCTCCCAACCGCTTCTACATGAAACTTGCTCCCAACGAATCATCTGGTATCTATGAACGCTTTGGATTAACAGTTTTACGGAATATGCAATCAGCAGTTATTTTCTTAAATTGAAATAATTGCTGAGCTACACACTTGAAATTGGGCAGAAACCTGTTTTATTGTGTATATTGTGCACAACCCCAATATATATAGAGCTATATCACTTCGTTAAAACGACGCCTATGTATGACACCTGTTTAGTTATGTATGTGAGCCATATTACTTACAGTAGCTGTATGACAGCATTGTGTTCACTAGGCTAAGAGCATATGCAGGTGGATTTTTCAAAGCCTGAATTGAACTGGCAATGTGTTTCTTTTCCCAGCAGGCAGCTTTGATAACGAACGAAGAGGCAGTAATATATGCTGAAATGTTTTTTCTCTATTGTCGTTTCTTGGAAATTTCTATTCCTACATTACATTGTACCATTGTACAATTTGATAGAAAGGCCCATTCAAATAAGCTTAATTAATTCGCTTTTTTATTTTGCAATCAGACGAGAAGGTTCAGACGCTGAATTATTTGATTACACAATCCCTCCCTTGATATCCATCCATCGCATTTAGCCTTTAATTAATCCAGAGTTGTAGATACCCGCTCCCTTCACGCAAACTGCCACAAGGTGGAGCAGCACTTTGACGAGAAGTATATAGTAATATCACATGCGCTGTTGGTGATGCGTCGAATGTTTGACTGTTGACCATCCATTAAGCAGCAGCTATTATATGTATACATAAATATATATATAAATATATATATATATATATATATATATATATATATATATATGTACATGTATATATATATGTATATATATAAAATATATATATATATGTATTTATATATATATATTTATTCATGTATATATGTATGTATATATATATATATATATATATATATATGTATTTTGATATATATGCTTACATATGTGAATCGTATGCATATAAGATGTAAATTTTTATATATGTATACACATATACAAATATTTTTACATAAATATACATATATTCATACGATATATATATGTACACAAATATATAGATAAATATATATCTATATATGTGTATATATATTTTTGTGTATATAAACATAGATTTATACATATATTTCATTGTACATAAATATATACATACATAAATATAAATATCTATATATAAATATCTATATATATATATATTTATATATATATGTATATATATATATATATGCATATTTATGTATGCATATATATATATATACATATATATATATATATATATATATATAGATATATATATATATATATATATATATATATATATATATATATATCTCTATCTATATATCTATATATATATATATCTATATCTATATATATCTATATATATATATATATATATATATATATATATATATATATATATATATATATATATATATGTTCATACATATGTCGGCATGTCAAGCACATTGTCAACCACCCAATTGTATTGGTCAGGTGGATTCTGTGAGTGTTCGCCTGGTACATTTTATCAAACGGGGCTCACTTCCATTAACGATTTGGCGGGGACACACCATACATTTTTGCTTTGCCGTTAACGTAAACAAATACACATTTTGAGAATCGTTCACAATCAATCTGATTTCCCGGAATCTTACCACAAATAAGCGTCCCAACCACCATTATTCATTTGCACGCTGACATGATTTTAATAGCCTTGTCTGCAACCCAGATTGAAACATGTCAAATCAGTGAAAGCAATGACTAGAAGAATCATATAGTCACATTCCTTCAAAAGCTCGAGAGGTTCCCTGTTAATCATCCGCATCTCAACACAGGGCCTTTGCCGAATATAAATGCAGCCGATCTGTCTGCGAACATCATGTATAACAACAGATTAAGGTAAATGTAAAATCAAGATGTGAAGGAAGTAGATTGCCTTCACTTTACTGAATGAGGTAGTATCAGAGGCGTTATCTGTCTCAATAACATTATGCAGCCGGTGGTATATACATCCAATTTCTTATATTTATATCACTTGAATATTTATGTCCCTTAAACTGTCGCATCCCGGCATCCATCACGGAGGTGACATACGATGACATTTTTTTTGTAGTCGCTAAGTGCCCTCATCAACCTTGAGGTGATTCACGGTTTATTTTCAAGAGGGCGATGATGAAGTCATATATTTTATATAAGCATGGTTTTTGCATCAAAGACGGCAATGTTTTGCAATACACAGGTGGACGTTCTAAGCTGATGTTCAGTGTTTTGTTCTGCAAAGAAGCAAATAGATGGACCTGCTATCACATAAAATACCTAGCAGCCTAACAAGGCATTGTTTGGATTCATGGGAAATGTGCCCCAATGATAATGAATTTTGGGGGGTAGATTCTTCTGACAATTGATGCTTCACTGGCTGAGCCTAGATATGGCAAAAGAACAATAGGAGCAGATGCTACCAAATATCAATTATGTATGTTAGTGTTACACATATTCGGCTGTTGATAAAACCGAGGGATAGTGGGGTCTTCAGCTTATCTTCTCGGCACTTTTTGCAATTGATGGTGAGTCAAGGCAAACCAGAGCTGGGGTAAGCTTTAGCAAAATGTTTATTGATTTTAATGTTACATGATATACGAATGACAAAACACATACCGTCTGCAATCAAAACGTAGCTACATCAGTCATGTTGTAACGCACCTACACCTATCGTCAATAACAACACAGGCGCGTATTTCATCGTCTGTGCTGTACATTTAATGAAATTGTCAAATTAGTGTATTTTATGGTGAACGAACTGTTGATATAAGGCTTATTTTGTATATGATAAGAAAAGTCAACATTACAAGCGCACATTTGTGGAGCCCGTTATACGTTTTACAATCCTCATGTCGATCATGATCCTGCAACGTTTATTATAGCAAGCAAAGGTGTCAACAATAATATGATTAGTTACTGTTACATGCGGCAACAAACTGATAGAATGATAGAAACTAATACCTGTTGCTTAGACCGCCGACTTAAGCTCTTGCAATTATATGACCATTACGACCTATACCAAAGTCGCTGTCGATAGTTGCCGAAAGCATCAACCTTCACATCAATAATTATAATTCGGGACAAATGGCCCACCGACGCAAACACCGAGAGTGGTCTTGGTTGTGATTCTGTCAGTATCAATTTCTGTCAGCGCCGCGTAATGCAGCAAACATGTGCTTTCCACAATCCTAGATTCAAACGTCACATAAGCAAACATGGTGGGGCTACTTTTTTTACGAATAAGGAATAAGCAGATGAGTTCAGTTATTTGGTAAACATCATCCCCATAGTTTGGTGTAAATCGGTATCCATGTTCTTACATGGGAGCAATAGGTTTCCATATGTCGTCAAATTGCTATGATTTTAACATCTCCCGACATCCAAATCAATAGCTGGCCGCGTTATACACATTTAGCACGGCTCTGAACAACTAACTGCCGTAGCTAACACAATTAGCTAACACCATCGCACTGTTAGCATGATCAAAAAACATATATGAAATATGAAATATTCAAAAATGACTAACCCACGTTATCAATCTCAGAAGGATGGAAATACACAGTATCTCATTTATTCAATATACATTCTTAGCGTGACGACAGCGTCATTATGGCGAGATCGGATCACTCCGATTGATGCGCTTGTTTTGGCCTCAACATATTTTCTGATTATTTAGTGGCATTTTGGCGAACACATCTCGCCCCTTTTGCCACCATCAACGGTTTTGTTCATTTATGAAAGCATATTTTATTGGATATCCGATTACAACATTTCCCACAAAACCTCGTTTATTAAAGAAACTTATTAACAAAATAATTGTATATATACTTTTTGTGCATAGCATAATTGGAAGATAGCACTCTGCAAGGTCATCCAAACCGTTAACGTCGGGATTGGCTATTTGTTCTGATTAACTATTGCAGATAGAAATTCAACTAAACACCATAACTCAAATGAATCGGTTTCAACGTATTCGCCGACGGAATTGCCGCCATTACTTGTGAGTGGAACCAATTTGAAGACAAATTGGCTGAATCCATTTCGTGCAGTTAAGTATCGACTGAAGGTAACACTAAGCAAATTGACCTTACTCTTCTAGATGACTTACGTAGCCTTGTAACTTGCTCTGAATAACAATTTCATATGCACACCATGATTTTAATGAAAGTGAAATGTGTATAGGCGCGCTGTGCATTATTTCAACATGCAGAAAATAAAGTGGATAAATAGCCATCCGCAAACATCAGACATATCGGTCGCTTGATTGATGTCCGAAACGGTAACGGAAAAAGAGAACAATTAATCTGAATCTAGTAAAGATTACGCTGTTGTGTCTATTATTATTACACAGTTCTACTAATCTGGAACCAAAGAGAATAAGAACATGACGGCGGTTCTGTTGACGATATTTTATGGTCAATAGCCCCATTTCCTAACCTTACAAAAAAAATATATTTAGAAATGTATTGCAATATATACGCCATGACATTAGCTTCACGTAGGCATTGCAAATAACGGACTGAGCTTATTGCAGCATCGGTTTTGAGACCGTGTAAATCTTGAAAACGGCCTTCATATAGGACCCTGTTTGCATGTTGTTAGCGCCATATTAGGTTAATCGCTATCCAGCTGGTTTGTTTGACTTGTTCGGCTTCCTTATATCAACCGCGTAAAAAGTTATTTGCATGCACACTGTGTTATGTGACTAACCGAATCGTTGTCGGATTGCGGAAATTTAACATGGATATATGCCAGGACTGCTATCAACTTTCTTCACGCAAAGGAGCCAGATTTTTGTGAAGCATTACATTATCATTCCTTTGACATATCACGACAGACACTGTTCTGGATGCAGTTAGTGTGTAACTTCGTAAAAGTAGCACATGTTAAGATTTGTGACAATGTAACTGATACATATACAGCCCGACGTAGACAGCTTCAATTCGTATATCAACCGAATTGAAAATGTGAAGCAGATTAATCCAATAAGCCTCTTAAATTTCACTTCCGCTAGTATATGTATAAAATATATATATAAGCATATATATATATATATATATATATATATATATATATATATATATATATATATATATATATATATATATATATATATATATATATATTCATCAAGTATGTCACTTTACTTCAGTACCTTCACAGCATTAAAATGCTTTGATGTTGTAGGCTATGAGTCTTAAGTGATGATGACGCTTAGCTATTGCATGCAATATTCACATACGTCTTATATCGCCATAGTGGAGTGATTGCATTAGCGAATAAAATATGCAGCTTACCGCATTTTATATGAGATACAGCAGGTCTTTCAGTACTGTCTCGCCGACGAAAAAGGGTATTTGTTACTTAGCCGCGTGCCTTGCGGCCCTCATTTCTTCATCCTCAGAACTGTTTGTATTACAGAAAAAGAGAAAAAGGATGAGAGGTTATTTGATTTCTAGTAGCGCTTCTGCAATTTTATCTATTCCAAGTGGCCCACGTAGTAAAACAAACAATTAACGTCATATCATAAACATTTTGCTTTTTACAGGTGAACCATCAGGAAATATGCCTTTTGACACATTTAGACAAATCTATCTTGTGAAACATGCAACATCTTTGATTAATGAACTGCAGATTCGAACTAATATTGCCCATTGAATTAAAATTGCGATCAGTATGTTCTTGAACCCTCATCCTAACACGAGTTACACACACTCTCTGCATGACACTTTTGTGAAGTCAGATGATTTGCCAATGTGTACTTTCTGTCAGCAAGCTGGGTGTAGTCCATACTAATATCACCATTCTAATGAGCATGGCCGTAGACAACTCACATGCACATCGTGTAGCAAACGATAGACATATCTCGGAATCACGGTCAGTTAAATGTTACTTTTATCAAACAACAGTGCACTCAACTTAGACCATTTTCTGCGTTTTGGAACTTCCTTTTAGCTCATTATTGTAATCTTCGAATGTCTACGCCATGCAGATGCATTGTTTATTTAGCTCTCGGAAAAATATTTTTCAATTTCAGAAAGAACGTTAATTACGTACTCGCGAAAGTACTTTTCGGAAGAACCTCATCCAGCTCTGCTTGTTAATTTCCCTTGAAGTGGGCGGCCAATGTGAATAGAGGGGTGGGAGAGTAATTTACTGCCGGATGAAAGTAGCGTGAGGAAATGTAGCCAAGTCAAAAGCTTACTTATAAATTACGACATGTCGACTGTCACAATAATATAAAAACATATACATTGGATGATGTTTGATGAATAACACAACCGTTATTTGCAGGCGTTGTTTATTTGATTTTTTTTCCTTATTATGGGCACACCTATTCTGCATAAACAATGCAAAAGATATACTAGGCTCTTCCATCTCCTCCCTTATGTCCTTAGGCTGACAATGTTGATAAATAGTTATATATTCTTCGAATGATCGTAAAATAGAAGTGGCCAGACATTGATATCATGTTATTATCATTGCAGCAGACTGCGCGGCAGTTTGATTGATGCTCGGATGGGTAATGGATACACAGAATGGTCGATCGGCATCTTGTTAAGATATTTCCGTTCTTGCTTAAGGGTTCATCAATGATGGAATGCATACTGCATCTCTCTAGCTTTATCAGTTTTGCAACACAGAATGTAACATAGCTTATGCCGCGTGATATATTAGGGCAATTTACCGCATCCCGCCGAAAATGAGGTTGCAGTATATAGAAAGGTGTACAAAATACCCGGGTGTGTGGATCGCTCTGGAGCTTACGGATATAAATTCCAAAAGAAGTGAAGATTCGATGAGTGAAATATTTTTGCGGCATAGTTTTTAAGATTGTATTTACAAGCATCGCAATTTTATTTTCGAGCGCCGTTTGCCAGCACATGCACATCGAATATATCAACAGGTGGTGACAATTACCAGCTTTATTGATGCTAATTAGAACTTGCTGCTAGCATTATTTTGTATATCCGCTATTCTAGTGAGGCACCTGATGCGGGTTGAGACTGCCAGATAACAAGATTGTGTGGTCATCAGAAGGCATTAATTTAATTAACATTTCTGACCCCTTCATCAAAACCATTTGGTGCCTTTTATGGACATTATCAGGCTAGAATGCACAAACATTGTTAAATTTGTTATCAACATAAAGTGTCAACATAGACGACTTTCAATAATTCTTATTGATTAAAATAACTTTGCTTCTTGAAGGTAGCTTTGGTAAATCGGCGCTTTCTAGTAACATCTTGCATACAATGCTATTATTTGGGGCAATTTAGGCAATGATGGTGTTTTGTCGAACGCATGGAAAACCATGCTTCGAAACGTACTACTATTATGCACACCAAGTCAATGTATGGACCGATCTAGGGCTTTTTTAAATACATATGCTATACTATACTATATAATTTCATCCGCGTCGTGTAGAATGCCAGCTTTGGTTCAGTACTATATGAGGTTTTGCTACGGCAAAAGCATTGTCAATGCATTAGCGATATTAAACATCAAGGTTATTCACATTATACATATGCTGAGGCGGCTCCGTAAATGGACCATAGTTGGAGTAGGATGAGTTGCGGCATTCGCCCCAATAGAGCTTCACGCGCAATAGTGAAGCTTCCCGTCATCTGATTTACGTGTCAGCCTCTGTATCTGGCCATCTGATTGACGTGTCAGCCTCTTCATCACGTCATCCGATTGCAAATTGCCATGAGTGGTTTACTGTGGAAGGTTTCAGTAATAAATGAAATTAGCTTCTGGGTGGCTATTCGTGGCCAACAGTCTGTACTTGCAGCTAAACAATGGCGACTATGCTCAAAACTGTTGTAAAGGACAGACATTCTTTGAACGACGTTATCGACGTTTCTCTCGCATGACTCATCTATAACGCCGCAATAATCCCCAACAGCGTTCCACACCGCATCTATGATGTTCGGTACATAATTGCATTTTCCTTGAATAAGTGAAAGATAAATATTATTCGCACTGCATCACCAATGACAAGATGTGTTGCGATGGCGAGCCATCTGTGAAACATTATATGCCTTTATGTTAATAACTAAATTATGGGCCCGAGCTTTATATCACATATGATTGAGGGTGACATAAATTGGACTGCGGACTAATGTAGGATATCATGATTCATGATATTCCTTACTGATATTCATTTTCCTTGTAGTGATTTGATTAGGGTCATGTAAACAAGACGAAATGCATATAACGACAAAACTCAACTGAAATAGAATAAACATTTTGTAATTGTTGCAATTCCTTTATAGTGATTTGATTACAAATGCTTCAATTACATTTGATCCAGGTGCTTCTCGAGGTAGCTCTCTGAAGATGCGATCAGTTTATGTTATATCTTGTGTGGTTTGGCACATTTAACATACTATCCCCTACTGAAGTGCCATGGTCGTCAGTACAGGATACGATGTGATGTTCCGGTGAAACTATACAGATATTTGGAGAAATAAAACCTTATTATGTATTCAACTTTGTCTAGCACAACAGATACGCCCGCTATTACGAACATGCGATGTGCGTCGTTTGGTTTAAGTTCATTTTCCCAGTGACAGTACGCCAAGTTGAAAATGGCTGCCGACCAGCCATTGCTCATTGATCAGATAAGGTATTAATAGGCCAACGAATAAGAAGGCAATTAGAACTATATTCTTGGTTCGCTGCAGACCAGTCAAAAAGCAGTGTGGTCCTGTAATTAAAAACCCTAAGAGCTCGCACAGTATCTCTCAGTTTATCCAGCAGCTAATAGCTGATACCTTTGAGACACGCCGAATACGTACAGTTCACCGCACTCAACTAGAGACGGTTGTACCTCCGACGTCTTTCAGCTTCTACGGCATGTCTATCTCTACGACGACTTGAGTTCATTTACAAGATGAACTCTCTTTAATTGACCTATAATCATGTCGCACCTCAATCATTGCAGCCTAGAAGATGTCAAACTACAATCACAACTACAAGACAAGGTAACTAGACACAATATTAACTAGTTTGTGGAGGTTGTTGTTTAACTATACTCGTTCACGTCACACATTTGTGTGATTGCATTGCTACACGGGTCAAGAAAATGACGATGATTTATAGATGTGTATATAATGAAAAAAGACAATGACAAAATAACAGCTTGGTGTACCGTACTGGAAAATCGTCAGGTGATATACGATATATCTGACTTGACGCTGTTATGTCGCATATTGTCACATATGTTTATCATTCTCATTTCGTACCTAGTTGTTGTTAGATGACCAAATTCAGCCACACGAATTGACATTGTCCCTGCCCATTAAAAGCTTCACGAATTAAGCTTAATTCATGACATCTTTTATCGGTATTTCAGAAGACAGGCAGACATACACAAAATATCACAACTATGACAATCGGTCCATTGAAACATAAATCGGCACTTAATGGTGTTTATGACGAAATTATTACATACTTGCTCTTTCAAAGAACCTACGTATGATTTAATTACACTAACATGGTGGGTCAACACGGGCCAACTGTGGTTATATATTGATGTGTTGATTAACAAGTAGTCTGCCGTACAGGAATGTTCGGTAAATGATTCACGTGCTTTTGTATATTTAGGACAAACTTAATGAATCTACAAAACAAGTATACAAGAGGTAAAATCTAAATGATGCTTTCGAAAACCTCGAAGCTAACGCGTTTGATATAAATGGCTAAAGACTTTGCCGAGATGGCTTAGTAAAGTTAGCGCATCAAAACGACATGGTGAACCATCAGAGATTCCGCTCTGATTATGAGCCTCTGGTGGACTTCGGGAAAAATATGCACCATATCATTGTTGTTGACTTGCTTGCATATTATAGTCACATATGACGGGTTTTTACGTGATATGATAAAACTAACGTTTGCGTTTAATCGGTCGGCTAACACAATCAACGACCCTGTTGCATTAGTCAAATTGAATAAAGCCACGTATCCGCATATTTGAATTGAACCTTCCATAAGGATAAACAATGAATGAAAGAGCAAGTCATCCGTGTTACAAAAAACACTATTTCAGTGATAAACATTTATCGTCAACAATCCTCATTTACGCTGCCCTAGTGCGATTGTTTGTATAAAAGCAGCGGGGAGATACTGAATGTAAGAACGCCTACTGATCACCTTACCAGCCACTAACTGGTAATGCATTGCGCATATTTCTATTTGCACAGTTATAGATCACAACTGACACTAAGAAAATAAACTTAGTAAATCTAGTTTACCCAGTTTATATATAAATACCTTTAAAACAATTCCCTTTTGTAACTCGGAATACTATTCGGGAGTATATTTGGTGGGTAAAGGCCAGAATTCGTATCGTTGGCCGTTGCTCCATGGCACCATTATGCGAATTTAGTTGTCTCTCAAACGTATTGGCTTTTGTCTTGTTGATATCCTTTTCAGGTATTGAGATAACCAGTATGTCTGTGTAGCTATCTGGAAAATTAACTACATATACGTAATAATGCTCAAATCGCAATGTATGCGTAACTGAATAATCTGTTGAGATCAACGCTAAATTTCCAGCTATTCTCAGATGATAAGCGTCATCCACATGCCATATTGTGAAAATTTACAACGGCCCGTAAAATGGCTCCATGTTAAGAACCATTTTAAAGTAAGTATATAGGAACGATATGTCTGGTGCACTAGCCACTAGGTTATAATACATTTACATATATTCGCTCATTTAGATACCAGCGAGGACAGCAGAGAGCATAGATATATATATATATATAGATATAGATAAATATATATATATAGAGAGAGATAGAGAGAGAGAGAGATATATCCAGATAGATCGCGAGATATAGATGTTGTCCGATTCATATAGATTAGTCTAGAGAGATATATCCATATATCATGAGGAGAATGAGATCTATTATCTCCGATAGATATCCTCTATAGGTTCTAAAGCTACCTTTCTCGAGTATATTTATCTATATGTATATATATCTCTTTTCTAGCGAATATATATCTCTGTACATATATATATATATATCAATACATATCGATAATATATATAGATGTAGATATATATAGGTAAATCGATATATATATTGTATTAGTATATACACATATATATACGTAGATATATATATATATACATACAAAAGCAATATGCATACGTATAAATATATGTATATATCAATAAATTTATATATATATATATATATTTCGATACATATATATATATATATAGAGATATATAAATGGATAGATATCAATATTGAGAGAGATACATAAATATAGATATATTATATATATATATAGATATAGATATATATATATATATATATAGATATATAGAGATATATCAATACATATATATCCATTTATCTATCTATATATCTATAGCGATATGTATATGTATATATAGATCGATATATTTAGTATATAGATATATACATATATATATTATTATCATATATATATATATATATATATATATATATATATATATATATATATATATATATATATATATATATATATATATATATATATATATATATATATATATATATATATATATATATATATATATATATATATATAGTCGTGAAGCATGCGATCCGCCTGACAATCGTAATAATAAATATAAATATTTGGTGTTAAAGTCAATCAACCATGGACCGAACGCAATTCTTTGCAGTCTGTTTAACAAAACCACGCATAATGTAGTGAAATAAAATGTTAAGGTTTAGTGATTAATAAATATAATATCACTCCTAGAATCACTGGTGGAATAGTATCTTACAAGTGCATACCATGGCATATGATTATTGCACGTCCATGGTTTTTATGAAACATGCCTGAAACAAACAACACAGACACTGCGTGCTCCAAACTGAATATTTTACATGGTGAATTATGAACCTGCGACGTGTTTGAACGTTTTATGACAATGTTAAACACTCTGCAAATCCAAACTTCACAAGATGACATGTGATTAGTAAATAAATGCATTGTATACATGCATATGCACTTTAATTATCATGAACAGTTTAATTCTCTATGGTGGCTTACCAAGAACAATCTATGCGGCTTTTATCGTGACTTTGTAGGTATGTATGACAATTTGTGATGGCTGTCATTAGTTGTTGGAGGTCACCAAGATGTGTATAAATACTTCTGATCCGAATGCTGTCCTCAGATACTGCATTGCAGTCAAACATGATTGAAATAATACAAACAATATCCTCTGCTTACGTCATAAATTATCTGGGCAATAGGCGAGTTGCCACATGCTGCACAGACGACAATATGGAGATAGTACTTAAAATTTGCATTGGTGAATTGACAACTCGAGCTTTCAATGGCTTATGGGCATATCACGCTATGATATGACATCATACGAAATCTAAAGTGCACATTTCGACAATCCTACCTGATTAGCTGTTTCTACTTAATCTTGCAGCCGTTGAGCTTAAGTGCATAGTGCGTTCAAACTGAGTATAGAGCAGCTGTAACTATTTAGCACCACTGCCATTACATTTGTCTTCACAACTTGGTAATGTTTTCGTGGTCTGCAACTTAAATGATATAACCGACGTTTAAAACCCCAAGATTGTTGTTGATCCGTTCACATCACATGGTTGATCCGTTCACATCACATGGTTGATCCGTATATATCGACGCCCATCATGTTAGAGGCATTACTTGTCAATATTGGCCGCTAGTTATTTTTCGAATATATTAAGTAGAGGAAATGGCTGATGAAGCTCATTTACCATGATTGATTGGTTACTCAACACCATCCGTCCCACTAGGCGTTAATGGATGTCAACCGATAAGAAGCAGCTAGCTTCTAGAGAAGAACATCGCTCAAAAGATGTCATCGACATATCACAATTCCTTGCAAATGACGTTTATACAATACTGAATTATAAGAAATAATACAGGTTTTGGTTGCTTATGTGGCAAAATATATCGATTCCATGAAGCTATTTAGATTTTAACTATTACATGTCATACATGACGCATGCTAGTCTGACAACCGCACGCATTTAATACACCGACCACACGATGAAGTAATCAAGTTACAGACGGTAGATTTCAGTTGTATACCAAGTTGGAAACTCGAATTATTGGTAATATACTTTGTATCTGGTGTTAATACACCAAATAACTCTGGCATTAATATTGCAACAATCCCCGGACGCTCTTTTCACAGATGTTAAGATATAGTAATAATAAGGAAGTTATGAAGCCCATCATCACCCGACGCGAACATTGTAATGTTTGACATAGTTACAAATAAGAATATGTACAAGCCTTATGTCGTTAATATAAAACGCTCGCTGGTGTAAAAGAGATATATCGACCTCCTGTTGTAGTCGATTCCTACTGCCATGTTATAAAAAAATATTAAAACCGATGGTTGGTTTTGTATTTATGATTCGGAGGATTGATGATTCTTACAATTCTTTATGACGAGCGAGTTATGCAAAGTTATCAAATGAGCTATGTAAGTTTCTTTTAAATTTTGATATTTAAGCTAAGCGTTAGTGCTTAAGAAGCTTTAGCATCAATTCCTTGCACTTGGTATTGTTAAAACTGTGATATTTTGCGCTCGTTCAAAATATCAATTGCCCAAACACAACGTGCCGTATTGATTTGGATACGGTCGAGATTTATCTATAATAAAAATAAATCACAAAATGACCAACTTACGCATGATCATTTATATTGTAAAGGTAATATTTGATAATTACTACCTGCAGCATAGAGCATCTTAAGGCTACAAACATACAACACTAGCGAATGGTATTTCAGGATAGTGCATGTTTCGATGATGAAAAGATTAAAGGGTGATTTTAGTTTATATATTATGGATAAGGACGTTAGCGACACGAAATGTATCATAGTCAGGCTTACAGTTTTGGATAACATGAGATTTATTGATATAATCAATATGGATATCATCTAAAGACCGCTGTCTAAGGGAATACCCAAACGGCACCAATTGATGAATACGACGCATAACAAACCACAATACAAGAAATGATTCCAATAACGAGAAATATGACATCGGATTAATGCTTGGCAGTGATTGGCATGTTCTCAATTGAACTACTAGTATAGCGGGAAAATCTTACCCGCAAGAATGTGATATTGACACATTAGCCGTATTGTTTCATCTTACGTAACGGGAATTCACCACCATGCGGTCGTACAACCAAGGGCTATATATTTATGCTTATCATTAGACTGATAATCAGTGTAGCATCTGAGTTGATTGTAAATGCGGATGTAAAAATAGAACTCAGCCTGCCGCGGTAAGCATCATATACCATTGCAACCAATATAAAATACAGTAGGCCACAACTGACTCAATGGATGTCACAGTTAGGTACCACCTGAAACATAAAGCACTCCATTGTTTCACAGTTTGTTGACATAAAGGTAGACATAGCCTTTGGTGCGCTGTTATTCATGCCACTAATCATCTGAGAAAAACAAGCAACTTACTTAACCTATCGATCTTTTAAAGCAGAGCTTTCTTTCAACCTTTACACAAGATGAATTGCGTTCGGGTTTGTGCTTTCTACATGCATTGGATGTCAGAATCCTCCAGCGAGTAATGTTATTGATCCATCATATACTAAATAAGCGATGGATTCGTCATAGTTTGCTGCCGTTTCTATTGCCTCAATGTCGCGCGGTTCCTCGCACCTCATTGATGTTATCAATCCCAACCACAGTCAATCGCAATGGCACTCGTATTGCCACGCGAATTTGAAGACTACCGATAAATCACATGACATTTATGTAAATCGGCTGCTTCCAAGAACATGTGGTGGCAATTAAAATGCAAAGCACGATAGCTCTTTACATATCCAAGAACCATGTAATATAATGAGTTTCGTATGCCCGACACTTGCAACAAAAGCACCTAGTTACCTTCAAGTCCCAGGGCATTCCGATGATTGTCTATTGTTGTTTCCCAGTCGATTTGTCTATAATAAATTAGTAACAAAGCAAGTGCTATGCAAGCTTCAATTTAATATTGTAGTAATATCCTTCGGCTAACCATTAAAGCACATCTGTTCAGGAGATTCCTCTGCATCCTCCATCAGATTTCCAATAAATGCGTTAGCCCATTTGTGTCGGTTATTCATTCTGGGAGGTTATGCGACTGATTATAGTGTCATGTATAACAATATCTTGGTAAAAGCAGATTTTGATAATCCATTCTCTAAGTCGAAATAAGTATATATTTTTAACAGAGGCACGAACGAAAATACCTGAGGCGAATATTATGCCAAATATTCTCGCGGTGCGCGTTGGAGGTGGATGTCAGTAGGATGATATATAATATATTTTATTACTCGCTAACAAGCTAGATGTTTTCCATATAACCATATCGGAAACAGCCGTCACTATTCTTAGCTTTAATAATATAAAATCGTCAACCTCTATGTACATAACAGAATTCTAAGACATCAGCATGAATCAGACGTACTTATTTTGGTTAAGGTCTAATGCAGAAAATCATTAGCTTTTGATATTAGTGTTGTATCTATGGCAGAAGCTTAATTGATTTTATTCAACATGGTATGACTCGTTCTGTTAAGTGGCATATTATAGCCAAGCGTAATGTCATTAAATAGGTACTTGAAATTCACCTTTGTATAGAAACACAGATACTATTAACATATAACGTTAGTCATATACAGGTCATGCATATATACATAGTGCGAACACGATTACAGGGTCAAACATCAAATATCTACTGCTTTATATTCTGCCCTGTCCAGTATACTTTAGCGTATTATACATGTAAAGAAAGGTGATGTGGGTCTAATTACACAACGTGCTGTTCAGCTGCTGCTGTTTGCCACATTGTTCAGCGTTTTTGTAGGCGTTGTAGCGACAGCCGCATAGTGATTTGATAGCCACCTCAACTGTTGAGCAATCTTTATCGCCTTAATACTTCACTGGCCTAGCAACTGGCCTAACCTTGCATGCACCCTTTGCAATGCATTTCATCGGTTTTAACGGCATTTAATTCGATTTCCTTGCAGCATTACTCACGATAGATACTGAGAATATACATGACGTAGTCCTTACGCGTAACGTTGTATTCCTAATTAACATTCTATTTTGCAAACATTGAAACATAAGCTTAATCGAATTTACACATATAAGAGACTTAATATTATAAATCCTCCAGACACCTAACGTTTTCTCATCAAATGCAGTGCTCTATAAACTCGTTGAGTAAAATCTCAAAAGCTCGACACCATATCCCTTATCGTGTGACGAGCAACAGGAACGTAATATTCGGTTCTACAACTTTGCCACGGTTTTCAAAACGATCTTCTAGCTGCGCCACACGCCTAGTATTTCAATTATCTCCGGTCGATCGGTAGTGCATCATTTGTATTGACATGCATATTAGTGGCTTACACTTTAAGATAAAATTCGCAACACAATTTGAGGGGCCAAACAATGCATGTAGAAATCCCAAACAGATCCTTTTGCTGACAAACTACGCCAGTTGACCCCGTATATTGCATGTATTCTTTGCTAGCTACTTTGACCAACTAAAATACAGTGTAGACTTTGAGAAAATATATAACTAACTGCAATTGCAAGTATTAAGTAGGTCAAATATAACTTTAACAATATATAATCCGCGTTAAGCTTTACTGGTCGCTTAAACACTCATCATTGTTTCATTTAACATATAGCCTTGTTAAATGCAGTACAGGCGAATACAGCTACACACGGATAACACAGTTACGTGTGCACGGTGGGCGTGTGCAGTTATATCTGAAACTTCATTCTTTTTCTTCATTGGTTGACACCCTGATCGGCGGATTATCGTTGGAGATCGTACAGCATTACAATGAGTGCATTTGCCATTCTTTGCTTCGTCATGGGCTGGTTGTACTATATGTTTGTGGTTGACGCAACTGATATGAACAGAGATCCTGGAGACTGTACGGAATCTCACAGCAGGTAACAGAGGCTAATATCAATAATATCCTGCCATTGTCTGTGCAAAACGAAAATAAAATATATAAAACATTCATGTTTATCTCTTGCAACGATTCCGAAAAGCCAAGATATCCTAAAGCACTATTCATTGCGAGGCAAATAGAATATTCCGTTTCATGCGCTTAATGTGCAATTGTTGTACATTTACCACTTTTTAACAAATAAATACGTCGTTATTTAGAGGAATACGTTTCAAATGGCAATTATTATACGTTTTCCACTTTGCGACCAATTAACACGTCGTTATGTATCAGTAGAAGTTTCAAATGGCATGTGCATATTCATTAAATGAAACCAGGGCCACGTCAGCAGAGAAAAAACTCACTAAACATATGGCGGAGATGTACAAACAGATCGGAGTTGGTGACCGCCCAGTACTGAACGGATCGAACCCGACACTAGTGCGCTTTGGTCTCGGACTCATTCACTTGGAGTTAGATGAAAATGATAAGATTATGATCAGCAGTATGTGGATCAAAATGGTGCGTATCTATGGGGTATGAATGTTGTCTATTGTTGAAGTGATTTTTTTTAACTGTTCGGTGTCACTACATTAAATTAAGTCATAGTGCAAAGTGTCTTCATTGCTACAATTTAACGAACAATGACAGATTACCTTGCCTCATGGAGGTCATTTTGGAGAGATACACTGATAATAGCTTGATGAATGTCGTGGTTATTCATACTGCCAGTTAAGGGGCAATAGTAAAGAAATAATGATTGTTACACTTAACGTATGATGCGTTGAAATAGCGATGGAAAGATGAATATCTGCAATGGAAGCCAGACGATTGGGGAGGAGTTGACCATGTGCGGCTCGATGCTGGCGACATTTGGATTCCAGACGTTATGCTGATCAATACGTGAGTTTTATAACACTGCATTTCCTTATATTTGACGTATAATGCCATTAGAAATTAATGAATACCGAATGCTTGCTCTTGTGCCAAATATGGTGATTGGCTTCGCTGGAGCATTTAGCTTCGCGTGCTTCTATAATTAATTCCTCGTATATATAACGCACAAGAAAAACAGCTCATGTTGCAAATCATCACCATTTCTTTTGTAAGAGATGATCCCAGATACGAGTTACGCAACAATCAGATTCTCATTTCGTCTGGTGGAAACATTACATGGATACCCCATATGATCTTTCGGAGCTCATGTTCGCTGGATGTTCTTGCCTTTCCATTTGACCGACAAAAATGCGCCCTATGGTTTGGTTCATGGACCCACGCATCACGTGAGGTGGATTTAGACCTGGCCAGCAGCGGGCTTGATATTGGTACATTTAAAGCGGATTTTCTTGAAAGTCGGATGTGGGATATTGTGAATCATACTTCTGAACGCGTTCCTCCCAGCAGCCCTGAGGATTACACAGTGTTGCTATTCACAATGACGATGGAGAGGCGTCTGGTGTTCTCAGGATACATCCTCACATTACCTTGTATCTTCCTGGCATGTCTCACGCTGGTTGTATTCTGTTTGCCACCAGAACGTCCGGACAGAACAGGCCTGGGTAATTAGTTTATACTTAAATATTAACACGATTATATGGATATGGTTTATACACATATCAATGAAGCTTAACGCAATCATGAAAGTAATGTATTGCAACTAGGTTGTCTACGTTTTTGTCACAGGCATGAGTCTGTTTGCAAGTTTTCTCTTCCTCCTACTTATATTAGTTGAAACCGCTCCACCAACAGCTGCTTCCGTACCCAAGCTCGGTATGTAATAAACAATGCTATAGACCACAAAATGGGTGAATTGTCAACTCAGTTTTCTGTTCTAGGTTTATACTTTTGCTTCAATATGGTCCTCATAAAGCTGTCGGTTTGTAACAAACAAATAAACAGACCAAAGCAATGTGTGTAGAAGGAAACGTTTTGTTGTAGGTTTATACTAGTGTTTCAACATGGTCATCATAATGCTGTCGATCTTCCTATCCTCCCTCGTCGTCAACGTCAACAAATTAGGAGATGGCCACACTGCAATGCCGAGATGGATAGAAGTGGTACGATGATGGGTCATATGATATATAGTTCTGAGCCCAATCGATATTTGCTTGTTAAATACTTATCATCTTTATAAAAAATACTTATTTTTGTCATCTGTGTAGCTGGCTATCGACATTTTAGCAAAGGTGTTACTAGTCAATAGTGGGAACTCAAAATGCTGCTCCAAACCAAGTCACAACCAATTGGAAACCGCTTTGCAAGATTTACCCTGCTTGACACACGATCAACCAAATGGCAAAGTAACATATGCATGCAGTGTTTGCCCAATAAATCACTTTGCGAAACCTCTACAACAGACAGCTTTGGTACGTTTCTTCGTGAACTTCATCTTCACGTGTCCGACATGCATCACATCATGGTCAAATTGATGGTACAAGAAGATCAAAGGTTGAAAGACAGCGAAAGGTTTGTGAAAGGTGGAAGTAAGTGGCGAGTATTGGCTGCTGTCTTGGATAGATGTTTTTTGTTGTCATATTGTATTGGAATAATATGGTCTCTGTTTGTGCTGTTCCCATGGCCAGAACAACTTAACAATCATTAACCGGTTCACTTGAACAACATTAAACGCAGATGAACTTTCAACCAATATCCACATGCCAGCATATTGTTCACTATAGCAGGTTAAAAGAAATACGATTATTTCCATGTACATAGTGCATACACTTCATCCTGCAGATCCAACAATACAGAACTACCACGTATGGGTTACGGTTTATGTTAATGACCATTGGCAACAGAGTTCAACAAAGCACTATGAAACATCCGCTTCGTTAGATGTACAATATATCTACTATCCATGTTACTTTGTAAATAATCACATGCAAGGATTTAGCCTGTTGTAAATTTACAAGGGATATTGTACATCAAATTGGCAACGCTAATATTGCCCCCATAAAATGGCGTCATTACGTAATATTTCAATGTTGCGGCCATCCTCTATTACATTATCCTTCAACCTTGCTTTTTCGCCACTTAACACCCTATCCCAAGCACACCACAACCTATCCTAAACCCAGGCACTCACATCCGATGCACCATAGAACCTTAAGTAATGCTGCTGTGAAAGCAAAAATACGTTATTGTTGACCACTTAATACTTTTTCACATACATTCGCAACATCCATGTCTTTAAACGATCATTGTCAGATATACTGACGATGTGGTATTTCACCTATCTAGCCACAGGTGCAGAAACAAGTGCAACTAAACATTTCTTAAACAACGTTTCTATGATAAGGCAGATAATTGCCATTTTTGAATGTAATTGCCATTTTTGAATGTAGTGGAGACTTTCTCCCTTCCCTTCCATATATATATATATATATATATATATATATATATATATATATATATATATATATATATATATATATATATATATATATAGATATAGATATATATATATATATATATATATATATATATATATATATATATATATATATATATCTATATATATATATATATATCTCTATATATATATATTATATATATATATATATATATATATTTGGGTTATATACATATATAAACACACACACATATATATATATAAATATATATATATATATATATATATTTGTTATATATATAAATATGCAGCTATATCTATGAATATTTATATAAATATATACATATATATGTATATATAAAGATATATATAAGGATATATACAAAATATATATATATATATATATATATGCAGATATATTTGCATACATATATCCATATATATCTACACAAACATATATATACATATAAATTTATATATAGATATATAAATGTATATATATATCTGTGTATAATAGAACAAATATATGTATGACCGATATTCGTATATTACCACGCATATTTGGCTCATTATGCAAGAGCAGCTGCTGTCGTCGGTGATTAACGATTTGTGCTTGTCAAAAAACTACTGGGTGAATGATGTCGCGGGTTAACAAAGCTAATGAGGGTACAATGGCCTTAGATCCTATGTTTATAAGTGAAGGTGTGTGTTTTGTGCAGCAAAGTATTTTGTCGTCATAGGCTTGCCGTGAGGACGTAGTCAGGCGTTTGTTTGTTCGATGTTGGTGGTTTTATCAACGCATGAATTTAATTTAGATTCCCTTTCTTGTAGTTAAATTTTGGTCATCATTGATGAATCCATTGACAAACTGTATATATCTTTTGCTAATGTTGTTATAAAGAGCATTTTTAAGAAAATTAAATACCAATTACCCTCACTGAGACGGCTGTTTTCTGGAAGGCTGATAAAAAAATCAATGAGTAAAAAATTAGTTTTAATACAGTTTTAAGGGGAAAAAATCCTAAGTAGCTTTTTAAAATTGTGATACTAACTTCACATTGGTTTAGAGAAAAATATCTATGGCAAACTGAGCCGGCTGCTGGTTGTCGCATATCACATTTCCCATAAAGATAAAATATTGCCTTATTATTTTATGCGTTTGTATACCGGCAGACATTGAAAATATTGTTGCAAGCATACGTACGAAACGTAATGCGAATACATATCTTACAGTACAAATAAGTTAACACAAAATAGTGAACAAGCATTACCACCAGCCACAAATTACATTCGATTGCGTAAATGTGTTACCTGCTAATGTTGCATTAAACTGCAGAAGATGATGCCCCTTACCTTGCCTCTGCAGATACGATGGTAAACATAGCAATCGCTGACACTGCACATTCAACATCAGGAGAACTAAGCCAAGTGTTGGGAAGCGTACACTGTAGATCGCGATAACACAACATAATAACCCTGATATTGGCGAAGATCAATATCAATTCGGGACATCTGCAAACTTAAGTCCACTCATAAGACGGCACTTGACTATTGTCGTTGAACACAGTCTATGGTAGGCAGAGTTTGATCAAGCTATTGGAACAATTCAAATTACAAATTCAGAAACGCTGACCAAAAGGAGCATTAAAGCTTCCTCGAAGCCTTGATAGATCTCGTTCACCAATATCCGCATAATATCAATCCCTTAAATGATAAAGTTAGCACTCATATTAATGCGTTCAACATTGTGTGGTTATATTCATGCAGTGCTGCAATTAGATGACTCTCTATTTGGTTCGCGCATATTAAACTGCATGCATGTGTTGCAGTCATAGTGCACAAGATACAGCATAAAGTTGCTATTGCAATCTGCCAGAATAGTCCATATTTGCAAAGATAAGTTAAGCCCATGAATTAAGCTACAGACTGTCAGCGCTTTTCTAGCTTAATTGAATCGATACGATGCAATCCATCAAAATGATTGTTATGTTCTGACAGATGCTTCCATCGATAACCATGAAATAACATAGTAAACAGCTCTGTTGGCAGTCCATTGCAATTATATCATCAATAATCTCAGAAAAAGTTCTCAGAATGGCTTTTGCTCTTCTGCCTGCTCACTGGGATGTGAGTTGCTTGCACCCAAGTATCAAACGTGAAATTAATTCGACAGCGGCTGGATTATATAGCAAAGGACCTATAGCACCTTAACGAGCTACGGGCCGATAGTATTCTTCTATATTGTTAGCTGATCAACGAACGAAAATAAAGCAAGTAATGCATGCATTGAATAATTGAATTCTTTGCAGAAGCAGACTTCAAATGCAATTGTCTTACATAGGCTTAATGCTGCAAATGTATTTTTAGCTAAGATGTGAAGCTAAATCACACGTTAATATACTGCAGATCTATACACCAACTTGCAGTTGAGCAATGTATTATGGCATTCAATTGTTATTCCTGCAGAAGCCCAAATTTAATTACTGTGGTGTTATTGAGTCGATGTAGATACATTCTAGCGAAGCAGACACGTGTTATACCGCTGTATTGTTATCTCCGTCGCCATCTATATGAAATGAGCTAAACAATTTAGGTCAGGTTTTCTCTACCTGCTGTTCATGGCAAAGTCACTCAACAGCCAGCTACTTACCCATGAACCGGATGTTTTTAAAGCAATGTGGTGTAGGTTGATATAATCAGCATAATGTCATAAATCACCTTATGGAAATTTAGCACCTTTTCGTCACACAGTATTCTTAATCTGATCGGCACATTTACTGCCCTACACGACAAACTTTGACGACGAACGTGCGGTTGGGGCTATTTAATAGTAGCTGTTGGTCGGTTATATTGTAACTGATTTCCACCCTACTTGCTGCGTTGCAGAGCCCACATTGTTTCACAATGGGTGAATGATGGCTGCTAATACCGCTTGAAATACCTCAACCACTGGTGGCTTAGCCTTAGGCGTGTTCGACCGGACAGAGGAATGCGTTCTGCCTATACCCATATAACCACGAGACTCAAAAACACTGCTCTTAACCAGTCTTATGTCCGGCATAGATTGGGTATTATCGCTCAAACTCAGGTGGGCTTAAGCTTTTAAAGTCGAATAGTGCCAACCACGAGCCAAATTGGGTATTTCTAAACGTTAGTGATAAATCTGCATTTACGCTATATGAATAATCCATTTCACGGATTGAATTCGACCATGTGGAAGTTATGTTCATGTATAGTCAGAAATCGGCTGCAAAATGGTTTTACACTGCTGAACGCTGCTGGGGTGAGACAACAAAGCCTGCATTTATCAATCAACAATGCAAGCTGTAGCCTCTATTTAAGTACATAAGTCGGTATGGTGCATCTTCAGTGTTACGTTTTAATCTAAATGACAAATATGCAGAATTGCACACATATTACATTATTCTTATGGTGAATACGTGATATGACAAGCAACAACGATTTCCGATTTGTCTCTGTTGCGTTGCCCTGTTTAAGAGGACAAGAGATGTGTTTTTTTATACTTTCCACACTTTTAGCACCTTCTTGATATGTTTTTTGTAGTTAGGCAATGTTATTTTCACGGTTGTTTTTAGATTTTTCCGACATGATGCACAGTTTACTTAATTATCGTTTCCGGTTGCACAATCAAAATACGTGACCAGTTCGTAATTGGTAGCGAATAACAACTCATAAAGCTATTTTGTCATAACGTGAGTGCACAAATCTTGTATTCAGCGAGTAAAGCAATACCGGTTATTTGCTGCTTTACATTGATTCAAGGCACGCAATAATGTTGCCCATGTATTTGTAACAATGAAGAGACAAATCAAAATACCATGCTTACTTCAGCAAGAATAACCATAGTTTGCATTCTAAGAGGGGCATATAGAAATCATTGTTCTTAAATCATAGTTAATGCAACATTACGACGCTTAAATTAAAGTATATTACATCAATTTTTGCTATCAATGCAATCCACGTGGACCAAATGTATTATAAATTGTAGCCCTGCACAGATGATTAGCGGACGACAAATGGTATTTTGGGGACTGGGAATCGAATCTGCTCATTTATGCATGGTTGGTAAAAGATCGTTTCAATGAAGATTTTATTTTGAACAATATCGGCTTAGCCAGGCATAATTGTGACTTGACACAACATGGTTGCTATAATTGGTGTATATTTGGTATATAATCTACCGGAAACGATGGGAAATTTGTCAAGAGTATGGCAGATGTCAGAGTAACACGTGAACAAACAATGTTTCTATCACAACCCAACTGCACGGACACTGTGGAACAAGTTTTATGTTCGATTTGTAAAGTGGTGTTTTGCCACACAGTGTTTTGGTCCCTTTATACCGATAGGGCATGCATAGTACGACCATGCATGATGTTGACAGTTAACCGTAACTTTATAAAGCTAAGCTAACAGAACCCTAGACTTAATCTGGAAAATCTCGCCATGTCCCAGCTTCTGAATTTGCCACCCATTGTGGTAAAACATTTGCTCAGGCATGTTACATTAAGGACATTTAGATGCTACAGCGTTACAATAATCCATTATACGCGATGACGTGATGGCAATTCATGTCAGCACAATTAAGTAATGTTGATCAGTTGACTTTCTTGATACATTGTTTTACCCTCACAACGTGGCACGTCAAATGAATAAACAACAGCTCATTGCAATTGTTGTCTTATAAATATAGTGTCGAAATGAGAAGGGGTGCTACAGCATTGATTATTAACGTAAACATCTCGAAAACAATTTTGAGGACTTCATTCTCATATCAAACATGTAGCCAAAATTGGGACGAAAAATAGCCAATACGTATTGCATTAAAAAACTTTAAAATGCAAACAGACTAAACGAACAATATTTAATCCCAGCCTGACCGTCAAAATAACAATAATATAGTTATTTTTTTGGCTTATACAGCAACGAATGACGCTGCTAACAATCACACAACCCAACCAAACTAGCTACCTGACATGTGCAATTCAATGCAAAGACTATAATGCGTGTCGTATTATTACCAGATTTCTTTCCCTTAGAATTAGGCATGAAAAATAGCTGATGCATGTAGACTCACAATCGTGTCACACCCACAATATATAATTGTGGGTGCTAGCATACTCTGTGATTCGACTGTTGAATGATAAGCCAAGTACCGGAGCTATATTTGATGGGAGGTTGTGGGCGTTGCGTCAACTATATTATGCTTGATCAGCCAAACATGATATGGTCGTTTCATATACCCCAGTTACACCGACGGTCGGTCCCCAATCGGTCATTTTATTTTAAATTACTCGCTGTTTTGATCGGTTGTCATGCGTGATTTTAGTTCTGGTTTTCTGTGTAAACGGCCATCGGTGATGGACAAGTGTTCAATCGGTTAATCAAACATTTCATGGGTTGCTGGTTGGTGACCGAAAGCAACTCAAACGGGGTTGGATCGGTGATAAGGATGTTTTCATCGATAAATATACTGAAATACTATCGGTTTTTATCATTTGTAAATCGGAGCTAATTTGGGCGTAACGCTGATTAATCGGTGTTTGATAGCTAGCCATCAGTGGTTAAACATTTTACGTCAGATATGGCCGGTGATTCATATTTGGTTTGCATTGTCCGATCGGCGATATCAGTTATTAATAGCTTGCATATCACGTGATATAGGTTGCTGTCGGTTCTTTTATTAAAACAATTTGTTTAAGTGATGAGAACCGATAAATCTTTTGCATTTGAGTTAACATCATGGAGGATGGCAGAGCCATCCAGCAATCTGGTGTCATGTTGCAGCAGCAGGCAATTCTCAATGTCAGACAGGCCATTCAGCACGTTCAGCAGCCCATAGCTGATCATAGACGCCGCCGAAGGAGACGAAGGAGATGGTGGACCAGGCTCTGGTTAACACAGGAGAGAAGGCTTCAGTTTGGACAGTATAGCACCATTCTTGCAGAGTAGCGGGAGGGGGACACCAGCTCTTTCAAAAACGTCATGAGGATGACCCCGGAAATGTTCGACGAGCCTCTGCAACGCCTCGCGCCCAGACTTCAGAAGTCAGACACCAACTAGAGAAAAGCCCTTGATACCGGATTGAAGCTGGCGGTAACACTCAGGCACCTAGCAACAGGAGATTTCTCTCCTATGATTTTAGGGTGGATAGGACAACAACTTCCTTTTTTATCCCAGAAGTCTGCGAGGCCATAGTACAAACATACAGCAAAGTGGTCACCCCTATCCCCAATACACCTGAAGAATGGAGGCCAATAGCTGAAGTGTTTGAAAGGAGGTGGAATATCCCTCATGCATGTGGAGCACTTGATGGCAAATACATTGCACTGATCCTGCAGATCCGGCTCCGAATATAACAACTATAAAGGAATTTTCTCAATTGTGCTCATGGCTCTTGTTGATACCAACTACAGGTTTCTGAGGATAGACGTCGGAGGCCATGAGCACATGCCCAGATATATAACAATTCCGAGCTCAATGAGATGCTAGAAGATAGAACCATTGGCTTACCACCTCCAGAACCTCTTCCAAATGATGACCGTGATACGCCGTACTTCATTCTTGGTGACGATGCTTTTGGGTTAACGACCTATTTGATGAAGCCTTATGGGAGACGCGGCCTGGAAAGGGAGAAATTGATAACCAATTACCGGCTATCTAGAGGGATAACAGTGGTCGAAAATGCATTTGGCATCCCGGCGGCCATATTCAGAGTGCTTCTCATGACCATGCAGCAAACACCGGAAGTTGCTGCAGCAATAGTTGAATCGTGTGTGTGCTTGCACAATCTAATGAGGATGAGGTATCCCGGCCTATAATAACCTCAACTGGACCAAGAAGATGACCAGCACAACTCTGATCCTGGAGCATGGAGAACGGATGAGATGCTGACTGCAATCCAGCAAGTCAGGCGCCATAATCGTGATACAATCGACGCCAAGCAGCAGATGGAGTACTTGTCCAAGTACGTTAATAGTCCCGCAGGGTCTGTGCCTTGGCAGGACAGAATGGTAAGCTAGCCGGCAGACAGTTTATAGTGAGATAACAGGACAAAAACAATATTCATATCTGAAATGACACTTGATTCTAGAGATTGTTTTCATGTTGTATTGTTTTGTGTGTAAGTTAACAGCTGAAACTGTTTTGTGCTACGTGATTTTAATAATAAAAACACCAATCTGCCATTTACTTTGTTCATACCGATTGGCCACTTACAAATTTAAACCCACCGATTACACGATGGCGGCAATCGATTGGTCACAGATTGAATCCCTATTAACCACCGACGAAATCCCACATTTTAATTCTCATTTTTTTTCTATCAGTGGTAAGTATTAGTTGCTCGGTTGATTATCGGTGGCTTATCGGTGATATCGGTTGTAGACAGGTTGTCAATCGGTTATTTGTAAAATGTTTTCACCGATCGAGAATTTTAAACATCCCAATCGATGTTTTTTCACCGATAAAACCTGTCTTTCCCCAATAACAGTTGGTAGGTGGAAAACAGGTGACCAATAGGTGATATCGGTGTTAAATACGTTGTCATTGGTTCACTCCATAATTTGGCTAAAAAACTACCGATCAATCACCGATGGCTCAGTGTTACTGGGGTGTTACATCGAATATATTTCTGCCGGGACATCGATTCGTTCACCCGGATCATATAATATACCCTGGGTTGGACTTGAAGTCGCAAAAGAGATTGACGGCATTTGTCAATGCTGCGGTCACCACATTAGTGTCTCATCATGCGTCATTCAGCCTGTAGACATTTTAATCCTTCTCCGATTTACGAGCACACAGAAATAGACACACACACACTGTTGTTTCGACCATATCTTTAATAATTAATGAAAATAATATGTATTACTTGAAGTTGTCGCTGATTTTTGTATACTAGAAACAAGGACTATGGGAAAAGTGGAAGACTATTTGCGTACTCTTATACGTAACAATATGGCGGGCCCATAGGTGTCGCCACATTAATGGACGCTGTGATCCGTTGGGTAGATTACCATTGGTCAGACCTGGTGTCAGTGCGTTTAAGCAAGGTCACACTACGTTGAACTACGATACGGAATTTGGGTGATGAGTCACCGAATGGGAACGGATAAGTACGTTAAAGAAAGGTGAACCACATTAGTGTACATTAAACTACGCTAGACTACACTTATTCGGATGCGGCTCGCCCACGCAGCGGGACAGAGGGGGACGAAGTGGTTCGTCTGACTACGTTTGAAAATGGTAGACTACGGTAGCCTCGTTAGAGTACGTGAGAGTACGTATCAATCCCCAGTTACGCAGGACCACCGTTTCAAACCAAATTAATGTGCCTCGTGGCCAATCGGGTGGCGGTAGCTCACATCCGTCTTCCTGGATGAAGTCCTTTCCAGAGAAAGCAAACGCATAAAAGAAGCTTGAGTTATTCAAGCGTTGTTAAGAGCCATCAAGAATCAATTGTAAAAGCATGCCGGTTGCATAAACACTGTCAATGAGCCATTAAGCTATGAGTTATGTCCTGAAAATTCTCTCTATCAGCGCCTGTGTCCGTGTGTGTGTGTGTGTGTGTGTGTGTGTGTGTGTGTGTGTGTGTGTGTGTGTGTGTGTGTGTGTGTGTGTGTGTGTGTGTGTGTGTGTGTGTGTGTGTGTGTGTGTGTGTGTGTGTGTGTGTGTGTGTGTGTGTGTGTGTGTGTGTGTGTGTGTGTGTGTGTGTGTGTGTGTGTGTGTGACCCGTATTATTTATATATTAATACTTTCGGACCATGCCTCCTAGATTCTTCACACCCGTGTTCAATTCGACATTGCGTCCATCTATGACATATGCACAAGAATAAACGAACCCGTTATCGTTGCCACTGATGTACATTCTCTGTTGATGTTAATACCTAGTGTGCTTACGTAATATTGCGGGGGCCGTCCAATTGAGGTAATTGCTGAATATGGGCTTCCATAAAAGTTTTGGTCAGTAATGGCGAACCACTTTGGCACACATATATTATACCTAGCTCGATCTTGGTATGATCATTCATCAATTGTGGGTAATACTTAATTCGCGTGTATAAAGTATTGCCAAGTACCTTGGAATACAAAGGCAGTGTGAAACAACGTGACAATTCACTATGATTACTTGCATTCGGTCCGTCTTATCGCTCCCCATGTAGAACACATCCTTTATAATCAGCGTATTACACGCAAGTAAAACTAGATATTGGAGTTTTCATCATAATAAAAACTACCATTAGCTTCCTGAGTACTTCCGGGCAATGTGATACGTAGGAGGGCTGCTGGTATAATATCCTAACTGTTTCAGGATAGCAGGAATGACGAGTCCCGATACAAATCCTACACTGCTAATAAGACGCTCGAATGCCACATGAGTTGCTTCACGAATAGCTCAATGTTAGCCATTGTGCAAGCATATTGGTTGTTAAGCGGGAGACAACTGCCTATTAGGTTTCTAGTATGTCGTACGTTTGTTTTTATCTATTGGTGCATCTGAGCTACCGTAACTATACACACTACCTAACCAAATGAACATCAGACGCTTGATAGTTACATTAAAATCAAAGTACTTTCTTAATATCGTAACAGAAAACATAATTATGTCGATATCATTGTTTCTTACTTTGAAATGTGCACTTTAGATTTCATATGCTGTCATAGTATAGCGTGATATGCCCATAAGCCATTGAAAGCTCAATTTTTCAATTCACTAATGCATATTTCCGTCTGTGCAGCATGTGGCAACTCGCCTATTGCCTAGATAATTCATGACGCAAGCAGAGGATATTGTTTGTATTATTTTAAGCATTTGTTACTGCAATACAGTATCTGAGGACATCATTCGGATCAGTAGCATTTATGCACTTCCTGGTAACCTACAACAACTTATGACAGCCATCACAAGTTGTCATACATACCTACAAAGTCACGATAGTGCCGTAGAGAATTAAACTGTTCATGATAATTGAAGTGCATATAAAATGCATTTATTTACTAATCTGCACGATAATGTATGATAATGAATATAGCCTCAACGAGCACGACAAAGAATCCGACAGTAATACACTGCTGCTAAAATCATCCTTGATTTACGAATCTCAGCATGTATGATGCAATCATATGAGCTGACGATGCATGCGCCCTCGCTTATTTTGTATCTCATACTGCATATATATTTATACATGTTCCCTAAATATCATGATGCCTGTATTACAAAAATATACAGAACAGTGTATCCATTGACCAGCCGTCGATTTGCACCCTTTATCGTAAGGTGAACAAGGATCTGCCTAACAACTATTTGTTGCAAATTTAATGCCTGCACACGGCCTCTTTGCATTAAAATAGTATCGTCAACATGTCTTTTTCCCTTCCAATGTCTGTGCTTCATATTTCTGCACAACAGCGTAGAGTTAAAATCCAGCAGTCATATAATTTACTGACATGCATCAAATAAGTAAATCCAAAAATGTTCAAGGCGTGTTGATGATGGGGATACAAAACCTCGATGTATGAGTAATGATCCATTATGAACACAGCTCAATAATTCACATAGTTGAAGAAATTGTGCATAGAGAATGCACAAAGTGCACTAGAAAATCAGTGATACCTGGTAGAGCAAACATTTAGGTACAAGTATCAGATACTGGGTAAAAACGATCCGCTCGGCCAACGCCACCGTTTAGGTTATCGGAACATTACCTCCGAGCGCATAAAATTCATTAGATCTTTAAAGATGATTACAATTGAACAAGTTGTATGCCAGATTTTGACGAATTACACACCGTTGGCGTCATTGTAGATATATACATCGATTTTATTTGAGTCGAATTGTACACAGCGTTAGTTGTTTTAGATAAACTAACCTTCTTGGTGCGTGTAGTTTAATTTAAGACGTTGTAAAATATGGTTCTTCAATGAACGAATTACCTTGCGGCTCTGTGTAAAACCTGTCGATTTACGTGCATCCTTATTAACATCATACTTTAATAATATGTTGTTCATTCATACATTCATCAATGAAATTTATGATTTTATTGTTATATATATTTTACACGTCTCACTGTGGCTATCGTTCAATTTTCTTGAAAACAAAGTACAATAGCATTTTTTTTGTAATGTCTAATACGGCATGTGCCTGATTCAGAAACTTTCTGATAGGATTTTATTTTGCTTCTGGGACCTTTCCCTGATTAATTCTATCGGCATGGACCTAGCTCGTAACCCTGAGAGCGTAGTAAAGCAAACTGGAATTGTTCTGCTGGATTATAGCATTAATTTGTGCAAAGCAAACTTACCCCACATGAAATTGTTTCGTCTCTGACCGTAAAATGGCACTTGTGTAAATCTTTCCACCTAATAAGAGAAAACATAGCATTGTCCCACAGGTTGTCATAAGTTAACCTATTCCGTTGTCAACAACGGTCGATAGCAGAACATCGTTTCATCAAACATTCACACAAATGAGACCAACGAGTACGCAAGAGTAATTTCGGACGACCACAACAACAGATATGGATCTATTTTTAGAGACCACAGCGCCACCACAGCAACTGAAGGTCTGAAAACTTGAAACTGGACCCACACAAGTTATCTAAAAGAGGGGGTGCAGCCTCATATTTGGAACGAGGTTGCCTGGCGTTGCGTTATGCTTTAGAACTTTAATCAAACTGGGAACAAGCGACCAACTCCAAGCCAGCGACGCGGTGTTAAAGCTTCAGTAAAGGGGGTTGTCTTAAACACCTATTAAAATGGCGGTGTAGTTAAGGTGATGAGCTGATCGCCGAACATTTCCGCTTCCTTAAATAAAGGAAAAGGACGAAACGAAGATAAATACGAGCATATTAATCGTTAATGTATTAAAATGTCAACGGTTCAAAAGTAAGAGACCAGCATTTAATGATTAAGCGTCATGGTAACAGCATGTCCATACATATTAGCCTTATATTAAAGTCACATAGGCAGTCTATGACTTAAATGTCTACCACTTTTATCTAATAGGAGCCTTTATTATCCTTCCCTGAGCGCGTAGTGATAATCTGAGGTGGCTTCGTTGGCATAGTTTCTTGTGGTTTGTTAGTGACAGCTGATTTTGCATTGTGTTTTCACTGTCAGCTTGTTCATTTATGCCTAAGACTTCCGCGGTGTCTACGGGCTGTCTACCGGCCTCAATGAGCCAACACTCTGCGAGCCAGCGCAAGACCCGTACGATCTTTTAAAGATTTTTGGCCCCGTAGAGCCCATTGCCAAAAGTTGAACATGCACAATTTTTAGACACGGGCTTCTTACGGTTTTAGCCCGTAGAAGGCCCGTAGGCAGTCGTGCGGGGCCTTTGCAGAGCATGTGATCAGCCCGCCTAATTTTCTTACGGGTGCCCTAAGGGCCCCTTACGACTCAATACGACTCCATTTTTTTGTTGCGTCCTTGCGGCGTATATATGACAGCAAACGTTTTGAACCTCGGGGTTCCAGCCAAATACAAAATACCATTATCGTGTGATCATATGAAGCTATATCAGACAGTTTACTTGGATGTCCGGACTTAAATCGATATATAGGACTTTTTGATCAAATATAATACGACAGAGCGCTTGGCTCTGAAGTACTTTATTTGTGTGTACATTCCAATTTACCACGTGTAACGAGCGCCTATTAACATAATTACGGATGTTGTCGGTGTATGTAATAAACAGTTTTTGAAATAAGTATTGTATTCAAAACACCTTCTGAGGATGCTTAAATCAATAAAAACCGCTGTCACTTTTACAAAAAGAGTCACTTGTCAGAATTAAAAATATTTTGATATATCTAAGAAACTTTAAAGAGTATATTTACACGCATGTATATATTTAAATTGATGTATAGATGTGCATATATATATACATATATATATATATTATATATATATACATATATATGTACGTATGCATATGTGTATACAAGTATATATCCATATATACACGTATATATGTACATATATATGTATATATTAGCATATATAAATGGATTTATGAAAAAACATATTCTTATGTATATATAATTTTATTTATATTTATGCATACATAGGTTTATATGTATGCATTTTCTTCTACATGTATGTATATATATATGTGTATGTCAAGTCACATATATTTATAATTGTAATATAAACTTGCATATAAAAAATATATATATGTATATTTATGTGATGCTAATGTACATATTTATCTACATTTGCAAATGTAAATAGTTATTTATCTTACAATATATATATATATTATAATATATTTTCCATATATGCATCAATATGTAAATATATATGTAAATATATTTATATGAACATATATATATACATGAATATATATGTATTTATATGTATATATATATATATATATATATATATAAAATATATATGTATATATAACATTTATACATATATATATATATATATATATATATATATATATATATATATATATATACATATAATGATATTGGAACCTATTTGCTCTTAACATTGAATTAGTAAATACTTCTTTTGAAAATCCACGGCGCGAAGGTAGCAACTGACTGTGTCGTCTTCTTAGTTTCAATGACTTGGCATTGAATCTAATCATTTCCCTTAATTGAGTCATTTTAATCCTCAACGTTGGCTTTACCGAACGTTTGGCATGAGCCTATATACAGAAACATGACAATAGAATCATTCCATATTACAGATTGGAAATGAAGTTTACGGAAGCTGCAATACAAGCACATTGCACTACACACATGTTATCGGTTCATAAGGAAGCAATGGCGAACGATGCACTATAGCCCAACAATAACAACTTGGACCTGAATATAAAGGCGCGTGTAACGGTTTGTGGAGCAAAGCGTTGAACAACATGATTCTTTACCATTCACCATTTATCATGTATTAGCAATTTGACACTTACATTAGCATTCCCATTTGAAACAGATTAGAAATCTGCATATAAATAGGTGGTGGCCTTGGAAAGCTCTAATCGTTTTCATTTCGACGCACCATGTAATCGAACATGTAAATGACGAAAAAAGATCCTATTGCATGCTGTAGCCAAGAATGTGCACAAATGATATGGGCGAAATATTATCATAAATGCACACCACTCTAATTGTTAGTCGTGTTAAAATTACACACAAATAATAACACCACACGATAGGAGTGGTTCGGTGTCTGGTGGCATGTTGTTATAAATATGTAGATACTTTCAGTATTAATCAAAATGCTTTTAATCTACGATTACAATCAAAAATGCCACAATGTGAGGTCGTTAACTATTTTATATGTAACGGAACATATGGAAATCGATGGTTTGTGATATTTAACATTCAGTCACAGCATATTGACGGATACTGATTAGACCTGTCTGCTTAATGTACCGGTCTTACTGAGTTAGATTGCTTTGTCCTGAATATAAAGGCGCGTGTAACGGTTTGTGGAGCAAAGCGTTGAACAACATGATTCTTTACCATTCACCATTTATCATGTCTTAGCAATTTGACACTTACATTAGCATTCCCATTTGAAACAGATTAGAAATCTGCATATAAATAGGTGGTGGCCTTGGAAAGCTCTAATCGTTTTCATTTCGACGCACACATGTAATCGAACATGTAAATGACGAAAAAAGATCCTATTGCATGCTGTAGCCAAGAATGTGCACAAATGATATGGGCGAAATATTATCATAAATGCACACCACTCTAATTTTTAGTCGTATTAAAATTACACACAAATAATAACACCACACGATAGGAGTGGTTCGGTGTCTGGTGGCATGTTGTGTTATAAATATGTAGATACTTTCAAATATTAATCAAAATGCTTTTAATCTACGATTACAGCAAAAATTTCACAATGTGAGGTCGTTAACTATTTTATGTGTAACGGAACATTGGAAATCGATGGTTTGTGATCTTTAACATTCAGTGACAGCTATATTGACATATTTAGACCTGTCGGCTTAATTACCGGTCTTACTGAGTTAGATTGCTTTGTCGTTATCCTGTTATCTGTCTGGTGTTGTAGCCTGCCAATACATGTCCATGTGTCTATTGTTTTTGAATAATTGCTATTCTCTATTGCATATATATACCTAATTGATCCATCAACGGTTTTATAGTATTGGTGATGGCCAATTGAATATAGCCAATATGTCACATGTAATTAAAAATAGTAACACTGTGATCATTTCAATTTCTATGAGCGATCGCGTTTAAAGTTATCAGCGTTACGGATGAAATTCGCAAATACCCGCGCATCATGTCACAATCGCCCACCTCAAAGGTTCGTAAGTACATTTCACGCGAGCTGTGTCGTGACAATGAATACTTCCGGTTAAATATTGTAAGCCACGGATTGACACTCCAACTGGCCCTCACAGTGCACTTGCAGTAATATGAACTTACGGTGACCTGATATGCAGTCAAATGGTGTGTATTGTGTCATTGCAATAATCTGCAATAAGTACGGATATATAAAGCAATACATCCACCTCAAAGTTAGGTTCGTAGTATTGGTGATATATCCTGTTGAATATATCCATGTTTTGATATCAAATATGGAACCATAGTGCTTGCAATGATAGCGTTTGAATACAATGAATAACTACATTTCAGGCATTCGAAGTAAGTTTGCATGTCCCCAGTACATATTGATGATATATACTTTGTTATTCTCTTGTTAAATCGTCACAAATTTGAAATTGGATACATTAGTAGAACCCATTTAAAAGTTGCAAGAGCACACACAAAACACTCACGTGGAACTCTCGCTATTGTTATCTAACCGTTTGATTTCAGAGGCGTTACAGTTACACAATTGACTGTCTAGACAAACCTAGAAATCAAGTGTCAAGGGCTATAGTTTAATATACCATCACGTCACCCTTATAATTTGATAAGTGAGAGGCTAATAAGGCATCAATAGCCATTGACCTGAATCCCTAGAACACGAGACGTTCCCTTTCGCACATCTGGCAGATCGATCTTCTAGCAGGGATTTCCGATACGTTAGATCGATTGAAAATACCTGAAAGAAGTTGGATATGGATTGTATTGGATAATAGGAAGATCAGTCAAAACCCTACGCAAAAACCACATAAAATCCAATTGGGATTATGACTTTCTTTACATTATTCTAAATATGAGGTGCATGTGTAATATGTGATAACTGCAAATTTTAATAGCATTTTACGCCATTCAATTCTATAGTACAGCGGAACTTGATGCATAATATAAGCGTATTGGCAAATATATCTTACAACGAGCAATTGTATAAGAATCCTTTCTCTCTGGTAACATGCCTTGTAATTGCTTCAACCCTACTACCTTTGTATAGCAGTTTGCTTTCTATAGAAAGTGGAGCTTTGACACTGCAACATTTCACGGACATATGCAGGAATATAAACAAATCATGGTTAACTTGTGCAATAAAAGGGTTATTAATCGTTTAACCACTATTCTTTTCATAACATAAAACTCGAGTCGCAGTAGTTGCCACCTGATTTATTCGACGTTTCTGGATGACCAACTTTGATAAGAAGTGGTGAAATCGCCCGAATAGATAGCACATATGTAAAAACAGGTAGACAACGGCGAAGGGTTTTTTTTTGTTTTCTAGTTGAATCTTGCCTTCTATGACTTACTATTGTAAATATCATCAACAGAACGACCGTATAATTTGAAGCATGGTTGGAATAACGAACCTTTTGGCGGAATATCTGCAACCACATTTTGTGATGGAGTCACGTAGCCTATAGAGAGGAAGTTTGGCTGCGCCTTGTATATATGGGAGGTGTGGCCATGCTATCTTTCTCTTCAGATTTCAAATTGTCTCCAACCGACACACACGTTCTTGATTCCTCCCCACAAAACAGTTCGTATCCCCGTGACATACGTGGTCAGCTATCGATACTAGTATGATATTGAGAATATCGAGGAGTGAGCGTTCGTAAGCACGAGGTGATATTAAAAAAGATAGAACTTTCAGCTGCGAAGCGGATAAACAGCAGCGCTTCTGCATATATCTAATATGATGCATCTAATGGCAGCACAAATCTCCTGGTGATGGGACGACAGGCTGGCGACACAGTTGAATGTCGATATGTTTCGGCCCAGCCAATTTTCAAGCAAATGCTATCATTAATTTAACCATAAATATTCAGGCACGGTGTCACATATGAAATGAACAAATCTCAAAATTTCATTCTAATGCAAATCTAATATCTGCAAGCAGAATAGCATATGGCATTTATTGGTGAACAAATCATCGACATATAGCCTGCATGTTACCCACTTGATAAAAAGCGCTCAACGTGTACTTGTATTTTTTTTTCAAAAAATGATCTGGTTTCATTATTGAGCTACTTTACGGGTAATTAAATGCCGAGTCATTACTTCTTCTTGAATTCATATCTGTAGTGTGTAGATCAATCTGTGATTCCGGATATCTAAATGGCCTATCTAAAGACCAATTCCATATGTTTGACGGGATGCAGTCAGTCAAAATATAGCAAGTGACAGGCAGTATTGAGCGATGATACCAATAACCGGATTGCGGAATGAAATACCACTTCTGAGGCGTATCACTTTTATTTGATATTACAAACCTATGAAACGGAACGAGCACATTCAAACCACTGTTTGCAACACAAAACATAGATATTTCATTGCACGCAACAGTTCATCCTAGTGAATGACGAAACGCCGAATCATCGTGTGTGAATGTGATGTGCGGCATATTACTTCTACTTTAAAACAATCGTAGCCGCTATGCATTTCATCACATGGCTTGTGTGCCATTGTGCGCGTGTGTCATTCCACGGAGCGCCAACAGATGGCATAAGGAAAATATATCATTCCAACCACTCTTTTCAACGCTATACGTAGATATTTCATTGAACGCAACCTTTCATGCTATTCAAAGAAATGACCGATCATTTGTATTGTTATGTTCAGCAATGCATGATGAAAACAATCAATACATGAGGCTACACCGGTTGATATAACCTAGATTGGAAAAAGAGAACAAGGGTTCTCGTGCATATCGGACCAAAGTAAAACATTCAAACAACATCGGTGTAATGTCTTTCTGCAATTACTTTCTGAATCTGAGCATACACTCATTGTACACATGACAAGTTTTACATACTTATGAATTAACACCTCATTATAGTGTCAATTGCTTAGGATGTGATTAACGGATCCTGCGTGGTAATAACAGAATTACGGGTGCTATTCACATCATGTACTAGGACCCGTAATTGTTAATTATGACAGCTAGTGTGCATATTTGTGTCATTTATATGGACAAATATAAAATAGAGCTCGTTGGATAATGCTTCAAACTGCTAAGTACAAAAACATGATGATCATTGTTAGTCACATGATATTATCCAGGCATAGCTGAGCGCCTTATTGCCAGATATGAATTTAATAGATATTTGTTCTAACTGTCCAAAACGACTTCACCAGACAAGTTCGGACTCACGTATGATATTTGAAAATATTCGGCTAGCTTTTGATCTCTGTTATTGTCTTACAATCAACTTAAACTACCAGCTCTTAATATTTACGACTGCATGTGGACTAGTGTGTAGTCAATTTCTTAAATATCTAAGCTCCGATGAATTATCTATGCACAATGATATCCTCGCTGGTATACAATGGGCATGAATTAATTGCAGGTTTTGTCGATTAATTATCCATTACTTGTGAGAAAATGACAGACGTCATTCTTCTCTGTTGAGAGACATGCAACATAGCGATAAAACAGTGGAAAAAGGTAGCTTTTGAACCTATAGGGATCCTCCTCTTATACACATGAATATAGTTACACTAACTAATACATATGAATCGGACCACATTCAACAAAGTACGCAATCATTAAACTGGTGAAATCCCCGCTCGAATAACATATATTTTATTTAGGCACAGAATAGGACAAAGTCTCTCACGCATATGACATTCACTACATATTATTATACGAGCCAACTTCTCGTCGAGTTGTACTATTTGACTGGGATAGCCGCAAGGGAAATTGTTCCTTTCCTGAGGAAAGATATGTTACAGGTCGATTGAATTCGGAGACGTTTTGTGATGAGGCGGCTGGCACAAAGTATCACCATCATCGGGAATGCCACGTCCGGATCCCGTATGATGATGTATGTTTTTCAATAAGGATGTAAGTACAGGCATTTGATTTTGCAACGAACTCTTCTCAACATATTGCGCTCGGTCATTACTACTTTCGCCACCATTTCTCTTCAGATCATTTTGTCTTGTCAGATACTGATAACCTTGTACAGCTTTGGATGTTACGAATATCGCGAATGCACAATTTCAACCTTATTACGCCGTAAAAAATAATGAATGTTATAATGACATATTCATATTATAATTGATTGTTGCATAATGGATACCCGCAGGTATATATATAGATACTATACATCATCATGCCCTCATGTGAAGAGGTACAAGTAGCTCGCTTATGCTTTGTTGTCAAATATGGAAGCACAGTGCTTGCGCTGATGGCGTTTAACAAATTGACAGCAACTATTATATATCGGTCGCTCTCGGTTAAACTACCTGTCTTCGGTGCATATGGAGGTTTTACAATTTGTTATTCTATTGTGTATGGTCACAATATTGAAATATGAATAAGCATATCAAGAAGCACTGGAGCACTCTTGGGCCTATGTAGAATACTTCCGATCTCACATGCTAAAATAATGGCAATTTGGTTTTGTTTTGTTAGGTGGGCATACCCCACAACTCTTTGCTGTAACAACATTTACCTTTGCAAGCAATTGTGTTCAGTCAGAAGACTTGCTTTGAAGGGGCTTGAAACTACACGTGTATTTTTAACTCTTCCAGTTTCGATAAATTTTATTATTAGTTCAATCGATGATATTTTGGTGGCTTTTATAAAGACTTATTCCTTATTTTGACGGGACGTTGTAAATGATCAAAATATGGCACGTGGAAGACGCTTATAAGCAGAAAATAGTTGGAAATTGAGCAATGATATCAACTGATTATTCCGTTACGCATGCGTTATTATTCGATCATAAGTACGTGTATGTAGTTAACTTACAAAATAGCTACACAGACATTTTAGTTTTCTCATACCAGAAAAGAATATCAACAAGACAAAAGCCAAAACGTTTGTTGGTGCCATGGAGCAACGGCCAACGATGCGAATTTTGGCATTTACCCACAAAATATACACCCGAATGTTGACATAAAGCTTAACATGAAATTGGATGGAGACAAAAGTTACAAAAGGGAATTGTTTGTTATGTATTTATATATAAACTGGGTAAATAGGAGATACTAAGTAAATTTACTCAGTGTCAGTTGTGATCTATTAGATCAGATTCTATTAAATGTGCAACTAAGAGATTAGAAATATGCGCAATACATTACCAGTAAGTGGCTGGTAATGTGACCAGTAGGCGTTCTAATATTCTGTATCTCCCCGTTGCCTTTATACCGACATTCGCACTAGGGCAGCGTAAATGATTTATGGTTGATGGTAAAAGTTGTTTACTGAAATAGCGCTTTTTTGTAGCACGGATGATTTGCTTGTTTGTTCATTGTTAATCCTTCTGGGAGTTTCAATTCAATTAAGTGGCAAAGTCGGCTACGTGGCTTAATTTAATTTGACAATGCAATGCAACAGGGTCGTAGATTTTGTTAGTCAACCGAATAAACGCAAAAGTTAGTTTTATCATATCACGTAAAAAACGTCATAATTGACTATCATATGCAAGCCGGTCAACAGCAATGATATGGTGCATGTTTTAACTGACATCTGCAGATGTTCAGAGCAGAAACTCTGATGGTTCACAATGTCGTTTTGATGCGCTTGCTTCATTTATCCATCTCGACAAAGGGTTAAGCAAGCGCGTTAGCTTCGATGTTTTGTAAAAGTATCATTCAGATTTTCCCTCTTGTATACTTGTTTTGTAGATTCATTAAGTTGTTTGTTGGAAAATCCTAAATATACAAAAACACGTGAAACATTTACCAAACCTCCTGTACGGCAGACTACTTGTTTATCAATACATCTAATATATAACCACAGCTGCCCCGTGTTTGACCCGCCATGTAAGTATTACATTCGGAGAAGTCTATTATAATCATAAGTAGGTGTTTTTCCGGCTGCTTTGAAAAAGCAAGTGACGATATAAGTTCTAATGGAGCGATTATCATGGTTTGTATAGTTTTGATATTTTTGTATGTCTGCCTGTCTTCTAAAAAGCCTATAAAAGATGTCATGATTTAAGCTTGATTCGTGAAGCTGTTTGATGACCAGGGACAATGTCAATCCGTGCGGCTGAATTTGGTCATCTAACAACGAAATGAGAAGGATAAACATATCTGATAATATGCGACATAAGAGCGTCAAGTCCGATATATTGTAAATCACCTGGCGATTTACCAGTACAGATACACCAAGCTCTTGTTTCGTCGTTGTCTTTTGTGCATCAGATACCGATCTATAAATCATCGTAATTTGCTTGACCCATGTAGCAATGCAATCACACAAATGTGTGGCATGAGCGAGTATATTTCAAAACAAACCTCCTCAAACTAGTTAATATTGTGTCTAATTACCTTGTCAGGTAGTTGTTACTGTATTTTGACATCTTCTTGATTGTAATGATTGAGGTGCGACAAGATAATAGGCCAATTGAAGAGAGTCTATCTCGTAAATTAACCGAAGTCGACGTAGAGATGGACTAACTGTAGATGCTGAAAGACGTTTGAGGTACTACTGTCTCTAATTGAGTGCGGTGTATTCGGCGTGTCTCAAAGGTATCAGCTATTAGCTGCTGGATAAACGGAGAGTTACTGTGCGAGCTTTAAGGGTTTTTAATTACAGGACCACAGTGTTTTTTGACTGGTCTGCAGCGAACAACGAATAAAATTCTATTTGTGTTCTTATCCGTTGGCAAATTAACACGTTATCTGATCAATGAACAGAGGATGGTCGGCAGTCGTTTTCAACCTGGCATACTGTCGCCGGGAAGATGAACTTAATACCAAAAGACGCACATTGCATATGGTTGATAGCGGGCTTATCTGTTGTGCTAGACAAGATTAAATACATAATAAGGTTTTATTTCTCCAAATAGATAAACATATATTTATAGTTTCACCGGAACATGACCTCAAGATATAAGCAGTTACTAAGGTTATCCTTATCCTATATATTTATACTGTCGACCATGGCACTGAAGTAGGGGATTGTTCGTTAAATGTACTAAGCCACAAAAGATAACATAAACTGATTGCATCTGCCGAGTGCTGCCTCGAGAAACACCTGAATCAAATGTAATTGAAGAATTTGTATTTACATGACGCTAATCAAATCACAATAAGGGAATTGAAACAAATACAAAATGGCACTGTTTATGAATTGTGTCACGAACAGTAAGCAATATCATGATCACGATGCCCTACATCAGTCCGCAATCCAATTCATGTCACCCTCAATCATATGTGATATGAAGCCCGGGTCCATATTTTAGTTATGAACATAAAAGCATAGCATGTTACACAGATGGCTCGCAATCACAACACATCTTGTCATTGGTGATGCTGTGCGAATAATATTTATCTTTCACTTATTCAATTAATTCCTGCAAAAGAAAATGCAATTATGTACCGAACATCGTGGATGCGGTTTGGAACGCTGTTGTTGATCAATGCGGCGGTATAGACGAGGGATGCAAGAGAAACACCGATAACGTCGTTCAAAGAATGCCGGTCCTTTACAACAGTTTTGAGCATAGTCGCAATTGATTAGCTGCAAGTACAGACTAGCCACCTAGAAGGTAATTTCATTTATCCCTGAAGCCTTTCACAGTAATTTGCTCATGGCAATTTGCAATCGGATGAGGTGATGAAGAGGCTGACACGTCAATCAGATGACCAGGTAGAGAGACTTACATGACAATCACATGACGGGATGCAGAGGCTGACACCTAGATCAGATGACGGGATGCAGAGGTTGACATGTCATTCAGATGACGTGATGCAGAGGTTGACACGTCATTCAGATGACGGGATGCCGAGGTTGACACGTCAATCATATGACGGGATGCAGAGGCTGACACGACAATCCACACATTCCTCTTAAGCAGATGGAATTGCAATTATTAACTGCAGCAGCGCTAGCATATATACATCATCTGCCTTCTTTCTCTTTGTAAAACGATCACAATGCATCTTAGTAAGCAGTAAGGCCGCAAGACACGCAGCTAAATTGCAAGCTTCACTACTACTTCCTGTGAGCCTATATTGAGGCAAATGCCGTAACTCATACTACTCCATCTATGGTCCATTTACGGAGCCGCCGCAGCATATATATAATGTACACCACCTTGATATTAATATCGCTAATGCATTGACAATGCTATTGCCGTAGCAAAACTTCATACAGTGCTGAACCATAGCTGACATTCTACACGTCGCGGATGAAATTATATATCTTAAATAAGCATAGCAGGTGTATTTTTAGAAAGCACTAGATCGGTCCATACTTTGACTTGGTGTGCATAAAAGCAGTACGTTTCGAAGCATGGTTTTCTATGCCTTCGACAAAACACCATAATTGCCTAAAATGCCCCAAATAATGTCATTGTATGCAAGATGTTACTACCTTAAAGAAGCAAAAGTATATTAATCAGTTTAAGTTATTGAAAGTTGTCTATGTTGACGCTTTATGTTTATAACATTCTAGCCTGAGAATGTCCATAAAAGACAGCAAAGGGTTTCGGTTAAGTTTTGATGAAGTGGTCAAAATGTTAATTAAATTAATGTTTTGCAAAGGTACAGGTTCACACAAACGTTAACGCCTTATTCTGCCAAGTGAACAACGAACGAATCGTAAGCATTGTAGTCTAACAAGGCATCGTACGAATTTTAATGCCTTCTGATTACCAAACAATCTTTATATCTGGCAGACACAAACCGCATCAGGTGCTTCACTATAAAAGCGGAAATACAAAATAATGCTAGCAGCAAGTTCTAATTAACAACAATAAAGCTGGTAATTGTCAACAGCTGTTGATATTTTCAATGCATCGATTTTAAGACAACCTTTAATCGACTAGCCTTTCAACTCCATCCCTGAATCGATACCTTCTTCTACCATAAAAGAACCCTGAAGTTTTTTTGTTGGAACGCAAATGCATTTTATTCTTACTTTTTCCCATTTGGAACAAATGATGGTTGATAAGCAACGACAACAATCTAAAGCCTGCGCATAAAAATTGAGATGCATGTAAAAACAATCTTAAAAACAATGGGCAAAATTTTTTCACTCAACGAATCTTCACTTCTTTTAGCATTTATATTCGTAAGCTCGAGCGCGATCCACACAACCGGGTCTTTTGGACACCTTTCGATATGCAGCACCCTCATTGTTTGGCGGGATGCGGTAAATTGCCCTAATATATCACGTGGCATAAGCTATTTTACATTCTATGTTGCACAACTGATGAAGCTTAAACGATGATACAAGCAAATGACTCAAATGCGCATGTCATAAGGCCGCAGTTGCGCATGTCATTCGGCCGGGGTTGCGCATGGATAGTTACTTGACTAGTTCTCTACTCATTTGTATTCAAGTGTATTGGTTTGACATTTAACCCATAACCGACCCAAGCCACCCCCAGAGTGCTAATACACTTCTGAACAAAATCTGCTGACAATTTTGATTTTTGTTTGATTGATTGTGCCGATCGATCATTCTGTGTATGTATTACACATCCGAGCACCAATCAACGGTCGTGCAGCCTGCTGCAATGGTAATAACTTGATATTAATGTCTGGCCATGTTATGATCATTCCAAGCATATATAACTATATATCTACATTGTCAGTGCAATAACATAAGGGAGGCATATCTCTTTCATTTTTAATGTGACATAGGTCTGCCCATAATTAGGAAAAAGGCAAATGAAGAACGCCTGCAAATAACGGCTGTTAGATCCATCAAACATCATCCGATGTATATGTTTTCATTTAATTGTGTCAGTCAACATGGCGTAAATTTTAAATGAGCTTTTGACTCTGCTTCATTTCCCTATGGTTCTTTCATCCGGCGATAAAATACTCCACCATCCCTCTATGCACATAAGCCGCCCACTTAAAAGTAAATGAACAAGCAAAGCTGGATGGTGTTCTCCCGAAAAGCACCTTCACGAATACGAAATAAACGTCCTTTCTGATATTGAAAAATATTTTTCAGAGAACAAAATAAACCATCATGGCGTTGATATCAGAAGATTACAATAATGAGATGAAACGAAGTTCCAAAACGAAGAAAATGGTCTAAGTTGCGTACACTTTTAATGGATAAATCAACACTGTGACAAAGTAACATTTAACTGACCGTGATTCCGAGATATGCCTATCGTTTGCTAAACGATGTGCATGTGAGTTGTCTGCAGCCATGCTCATTAGAATGGTGATATTAGTATGGAGTACACCCAGCTTGCTGAAACAAAGTATACAGTGCAATATTGGTTTCAATCCCCAGTGTTTGACAGAGTAAGTGGTGTGCTTTTTTGTCACTTTTTCTAAATGCAAAATTTAGTTGCACTCTGCATGACCGCAGTTATATGATCTTCGCTGCTCAACGCCCGTCGAGCGTGGGGCGGGTCATCAGGCAAGCTAAATCAGGATTGCTTCACAGGGCATACGTCAGCGCTTATACCACAGAACTTACAACTTTGCTAGGAGGGCACACTGTGACAGTTGGCTTCTTGATTAGGTTATAGCTATTGCCTAACCTGGAGATGCAGATAACACGATAAGTTGAACCAGATATATGCTCAGGGACAAACTGTACTTTTATCAACAAGCATTTTTGTATGTCTCTGTGTTGGCTTCGACTTTTATATACACCGACGCCAGTGCACGCATTTATACGATAGGATAGCTCGGTTAGTTGGTTTGGCATGCGGGAATCGTAAATAAGCCTACCCATGATACAGAGAATAACAAATAATAATCACACGCTTGCGTACGCAACAATTTTTAATCGCAATCTTAAGATTTATTGACGACTCCTGTGAAAAACGCCAACAGTTGAATGTTTTGGCACAGGCTGTGAGCAAATGGTTTATAGCTTCATTATAACATTAAAGAGAACGATTTCACCGATACATCGTTTTAGTCATTCATTCATTTATTCTCTTTTCCCATTAAGATTTCTTCATACAGTAACTCATTCCACATCACAGCATTGAAGACTGCAATAGAGCGTAACTCAGTCCGAAAATTGGTTAATTCATCTTGTTAAACATATGAGATAGATGTTAATATCGCCTCATAGCAGAGACCTGCTTTTAATTTCTATGTGAATGTTGGGCAGGAAATAAAGCATGTAAAAAGATAAATTCCCATGGTTAAACATAGGCTAAATCAATATTGTCAGGTTATTTCTACGGTGAATTGCAAAATAACTTAGCACCCTACACCGTCCTGAAACAATCACCAGGCTATCGTTAACTAGATTTCAGCGCTTTCATACTTCATTATGTAGGTAGGATAGGTATATTTCTGCAGCGTATTCCTGACCGAGACTTGGAGTTTGCTTAGTGTAGAAAACTTTAGACCTGATTCATATTCACAATATCCGCCCTTTTGCGGTTCATAACACATACCACATCTATTATAGATACGCGTATATTAATTTACAATTGAGCCAAATATACATAATGGTTCCATGCATTATGGTTCATTAACTCGCGTTCTTTGATCTCCCAGAGGGTATAAAGAAGGACGAAAGTAAAGCCTTAAATGGACTGGTAGTGAAACGTTAGCAAACTGTTGCCTTTTGTATTACCACACTGTTGATTGCATCCAGCAAATGCTGCGGTCGTATCGGGTCAAATGGCGGAATATGACCATATGTTTGCTTGGTATTCGCTGTGAGTCTCGGTAATTACCAGACAAGGTCAAATGAAGTCTCGAAATTTTTAATTTGCATTGAAGTTTTCGGTTTCGCTGCGTATCTAATTACCAACAAGTTTTATTTCTTTTTGCCCATAACTTAGTTTAACCAGTGCTTACTTATTTCATCGTCCATGACTGTGTCGCTTGCCGTTAGGGAAACGCATGGAAGCGTCATGAGTAATGGTGAGTAATGGTGAGATAAGAGATGCATAACCAAAATATACTTTTAATCGAAGCTATGATATCCATGTAGGGATTTCGTTATTGCCTTGTTTATCCGGGGATAATCGAGAAATTAATTTGAACCATACCATTTGAACCATTCTAGCAAAACAATTCATCTTATTTACGGTCAAATACATTGAAGTGAATGAGCCATTAACCGGGGAAAAATGTCCAAGGCCTCGGATTTAATCAGATTAAGATCACTGAAGCAATATTGAACACTAGCCAGTAATAGCTGAATATGGCACTTGTTGTATTGGATACATCAGAAACCAGGTATTGGAATTGGCTGTTGTGATTGCAAGTACCGCTTTAGGTTAATGTTTTTCGTACTAAACAAGAATTCTGTAGAATCTGGTTCAGAAGTAATCGCCTTGTTTGTTACATTAACAGTCGATTCACAGTCACAACGCGTAAGACGTTCTTTCAACGTCTACTATGACCTCATTCGACCTCGCTGTCATGATCTTGATAGACAAACTGACCATCTACGGCTAGTAGATACTTTGATAAATATAGCATATAAGAGAGCATAGGCGGGTGTATTTCTTGACTGATAAAAACGTTAAAATGCTCGTTAATGTACAGTTGACTGGGAAAGCACGCTATGACCACGCTTGTTAGTAATTCAGGAAATCAACAAACAGCACCCTTACAAAACAGTACTGGAGAAGTTTACGGCAGTATTACTGACTAAATGTAATTGGAACAGAGAGAGATTTGTGTCATCGAGCAATGTGCTGCTCTTCCGGAAGTATTCTACATGTGATTAAGAATGTTACCGGTTGCACGTTACCCGTACTGTGATCGCTCCGTTGTGTGTTGTGCATTGATAGCGATGCCGTTACTAACTTATCGACTTCCTAAATGCGGTATATTCACACACACACACACACAATATAATATATATATATATATATATATATATATATATATATATATATATATATATCTATATATATATATATATATATATATATATATATATATATATATATATATATATCTATATATATGTATATATATATATATAAATATGTATATATATATGTATATATATATATGTATATATAAAGAGATATATATATAAACTATATATATATGTATGTATTATATATATATATATATATATATATATATATATCTACTATCACTATCATCTGGCGATATATAATGACTACATCTATATATGATATATGCATATATATATATATCTCTATATATATATATATATATATCTCTTAAACATAGTTTGTACTTGCAGTGATGGAAGCCAGTGACACAGAAAGATTAGGTAATGAATGTTATAGCGAGAAACAAATATCCCATAAGTATGGTCGCTGGCGCATCTTTTGTGCAATTAACTTCCGATTGCGGTATATGGTATATGTGCGCACACAAAATGAAGGATTTGTGAGCCGAGTAGTCAACTCATATCATCACAGCTGCATCGGAACATGACATGAACGCTCATGCCGTTTCTGAAGGTAGTCGGTCTGCCTGTCGACTGAGGACCAAATCCCTGGATAAGGGGACTGTACAACTAGCAGAGTGACAAAAAAAAAATGCAATCATATAATATACAACTGAAGTTTATTATTCAACAATGTTGCACGTTTCGCAATATAGCTTAGTCTCCTTGTGTCAAAAGGCATATTTCTTGACGGTTCACCTATCAAAGCACACATTTTTGTTATATGACGTTAATATTTCTTTTACTACGTGGTCCTCTTGAATAGATAAAATGGCAGAGGCGCTACTGGAAATTAATTTACCTCTTCTCCTTTTTTCTATCACTGTGTTACACACAAAACCTGAGGATAACAAAATGAGGGCCGCAAGGCACGCACCTAAGCTGCAAGTTCAGGCTTTAGTTGGCGAGTCAGTACTGAAAGACCTGCAGCATCATAAATAAAATAACATTAACCTGCATATTTTATCCGCTAATGTTATCACTTCACTATGGCGATATATAATGACGCTTGTGAATATTGCATGTAATATATATCAGGTGAAAACTCACAGAATCCACCCGACCAATACAATTAGGTTGTTGACAATGTGCTTGACATGCCGTGATGGGGTTGATTGTTTGCTATTTGTCTGGTCGTCTACCAGATATCAGCTCAATCAAAACATTTGGTGAGGCTAGTAGACGTATGCCTCTCTCGAATAGAAAATTGCATCGGATCTAAAACAGTTGGAATAAAAGTTAAATTGCTAAGAACCCCTTAATTACACGCTTGCCAATTCGCTTTCAAAAAAAATGTGTACATATATATTCATATATATATCTATATATATATATATATATATATATATATATATATATATATATATATATATATATATATATATATATATAGATATATATATATATATATATATATATATATATATATATATATATATATATACAAACATATATATATATATATATATATATATATATATATATATATATATATATATATATATATATATATTAGTGTACATATATACATATATATCGTATGTATGCATGTATATTTATGTACACACATATTTGGATATGTGTAAACATATTTAAAAATGTATATCTAATGTATACATATATATATATGATTCACATATATATATATTAATATATAATCAAATACATGTGTATATGTATATATACACACATACATGTATATATAAATAAATATATATATATACAAATAAATATATATATCTATCTATCGATCGATATATATATATATGTATGTATATATATATATATTATATATATATATATATATATATATATATATATATATATATATATATATATATATATATATATATATATATATGTATATATACATATATATATATATAAATATAATATTAATGAAAGGCTAAATGGGATGGATGGATATCAAGGGAGGGATTGTGTAATCTGGCAATTCAGCGTCTGAACATTCTCGTCTGATTGCAAAATAAAAAAGCGAATTATTCAAGCTTATTTGAATAGGACTTTGAATCAAATTGTACAATAGTACAACGTGATTTAGAAATAAAAATGTACAAGAAATGACCATAGAGAAACAACATTTCAGCATCTATTACTGCCTCTACGTTCAATATTAAGGCTGCCAGCTGGGGGAAAAACCACATGGGCAATTCATTTCAGGCATCGAAAAATCCACCTGCATATGCTCTCAGCCTGGTGAACACTATCCTGCCATACAGCTACTGCAAGTAATATGGCTCACAAACATAACTCAACAGGTGTCATATATAAACGTCGTCTTAACGAAGTCATATTGCTCTATATAAAGTAGCTTTGCGCACAATATACACAATAAAACTGGTTTCTTTCAAATGTCAAATGTGTTGCTCAGCAATTAGTTCAATTTAGGAAAATAACTGCTGATTGCATGTTCAGTTAAACCGTTCAACCGAACAACATCAGCTAACTACATATAATCCAAAGCGTTCATAGATACATGATGTTCCTTTTGGAACAGGATTCAAGTAGATGCGGTTTGGAGCTTTTATATTCCAAACGTTTCCCTCTAATTCGTGCCAACGTCATTGCTCTGAACTACATCCAAAATCTTGGAATTATTATTTTTGGTGTGAATCCTTTACCTTCGCTGGTTTAAAATACGTAACGTTACTGTTCATGTTTGAAATATACATTATTAATTATATTTGGGCGATCAGGGATGTTTTGTATGTTACTTGTAGGCTTTAACATTGCACGTTCAGTCCCTACTTCAGGATAATGGTCGTAATTGTGTGGACAGAATGCAAATAACCTTAGTAACCTATACGGTTTGTAAGTCATGATCTAGTGCAGCTGTGAATTCACCAGTTATCTGGTCATGTCCCAATGATTGCGATCAATCAGATGACAAAATGAAAATACGCAATATAGTAAGAATTAAGTCAAAATCCGGTTTGGCGAATCTTTATTTATTTACCATTAGGTACTTTTAATTTTTCTGACTTAACGAGATGAAGTCATAAAATTGTTACATTGTCATGTTGCTTATTTCCTACCCTGCCTTCGTTTGAGAATCCAATTCAGCACCAGGGGAACTTATTGTCCCTGCCCTATAGCCATCTTCACCGAGGCAAATCATATTTAGAACATGTCATCTGTTGTGCGCACTTCATAACACAGACAGCGTTAAAAAGCAACGTAAGCAAACCGTGATCCAATCATCACCCCAAGCTTATCTATACCTAGACCTAACCCTAATCCCCGCCATGTTTCCGCCCTGATCGCTGTCATTATCCATGCCGTGAGCCAAAACTAATGTTTGCTAAGAATTCTCCTCCTCCCATGATTACCGTAACATTCAATGATGACACTCATTTAAACTGCGGCTCTCTAACAATAGGAATTGAAAACAAATCTGTTGACTGCAGCACAGTGAACATCCGGTAATGTTCCGCCCGTTATGACCTAGGTCATGCGTGAAATGCTCAATGTAAATCCACTGGATTGTCGTCACGCAAATATGGCGCTTCCTTATCTATACCTGTTGCTGCTTGCAATATTTGATTAATTCAATGATAAACAACTAGCTGTTACAGCAGGCTATTGCCATGATTACACGCAATTGCACTTTGAATCTCATAAAATGGTCGTTGGGAAATAGAAAATTCAATTTGCCCATATGTCGGCACACAAATGAACGTTTGCTATAGCACATGTGCTGGTTTAAGGTAAATAATGGTGTCATTATTCACATTCAACATTCGAACATTCAACAACCTATAACTAGCGCGACAGTGCCAGCATCCTTTTCATCATATCATATGTGTATAACATGCCAATTTACGCGAGACATTTCTCATATCTGATGTATCTCATTGATTGCTTCGATTTTTTTCAGGGCGCCATGTTTACATATATGTTTGTAAACATACCGCAGGCGGTCGAGTTGCTCGCTAGATCTCATATAAGTAATGATCGTTAAAACACATGAGGAACCCACCTTGTTCCTAATTGTTTAAGAGGATCTAAGATAACATGCTTCGAAATGCCTTCCGAACTCTTGTTGACCGGGTACATTATACTAATATACATAACTCGAATGAAATCGTCAAGGTTATTCAAGATATAGTGTCGGGAATCATGAAGCTCGATTCCGCGAAAAAACTTCCCTTGTTTGCGGTCGACTCAATAACACTGGGTCGCATCCCAAAGGCATCACCCGCTGAGGTGCACCCAATAAGTGTATGCGAAAGGTTGAATAAATTGGAATTGAGACTGAACGCTATGAATGACTTAGAACAAAGGTTGGATCAGATAGAGAATAACCCTGTTAGTTCTCCACAAAGCTATGCGGCGGCAGCAGCGGTATCTCCAAATGCCACAGCTGTTCCGGCACAACAACCTGTGAAATCACAACGCGAGGTACATCAGCCCAAGACTGGACAGAAGAAAAGCAATGACAACACATCAGCAACAAAGAAACAAAGTAGTCATGATGATGAAGGTATCCATCCTCAGAGATGAAGAAAACGAGGAGGCGTCTAGCAAGTCGACTGACAATCACAGGCACAACACGAGGCAAGTCAGAACGTTTTAAAGGTGCTCCAGAACCTAGTCGCGACATATTTATATACCGAGTCGCCAAGGGAACTGATATAAATCACATCAAGGATTTCATCGAGGAGAATCAAGTCACTGTCAGATCAATCGACTAGATCTCCAGTACTGAGTCTAAATTCGACAGTTTCAAGGCTGAAATTAAAGCATCTCAGCTAGATACTGCACTATCAGCAGATTACTGGCCCGAAGGTCTTTGTGTCCGGAGATTTTTTTAAGCAAGTAAGCAACGAAGACAAAAGTTCGCGTTGATGTTCTTGACCACATTTTGTTATTTTTTTATTCATACATAAATGGCTACCACTAACAAATTAACGCTGGCGTCTTTCAATTGTAAAGGACATGCTAGCGATCGTATAGCTTATATCAATTCATTGCTGCGAAATTGTAATATATTGTTACTCCAAGAACACTGGTGTTTACAAGAAAACCTTTGCTTATTAGAAAATCAATTGGATGATGTAACTGTGATTGGCGTATCAGGGGTCAATGAGGTACAATTACTAATCGGGCGACCATATGGTGGTTGTGCCATTGCTTTTGAAAAGTCGCTTGGTTATGCAATAGAGCCACTGACGTCTGATTGTAATAGACTTAGTGTCTGCGTGATAACAGTACCTAACCACGCTAAAATGCTTCTTATCACTGTATACATGCCGTGCGACTCAAACTGTACAATTAATGTAGAATTGTATCGAGATGTGTTGAATGAGATAAGGTCGTTAATTGCGCTTAATAATGATGTTGAATATGTTGTCATTGGTGGTGATTTTAATACTGACCTAAGCAGAGATAACTCAAGACACACAACGCTGCTTAAGACATTTTGTGAGGTCGAAAGTATGACATTTGGATTATTGAGCTCATGTTCAACTGCGAATTATACTTATGAAAATTCATTTTTGTTTGTTACGTCTTGTATTGACCACTTTATTGTTTCGGATAATATGTTCCACTGCATTACCTATTATCATTGCTTACATGAAGGTCATAGCCTATCAGACCACAGTCGAGTAATTTTAGAGCTTGACATTCCTGTTGAAATTGTGCCCATGCAGGGCAAAGTATTGCATACTTTGCCTTCTTGGAAATGTGCTAATGCATCTAACATTGAGGCGTTCAAAGGTCAACTCAATGATTTACTTGCTGATATTGAGTTGCCATACGAAGCACTGCAATGTACTGACGCGCACTGTACTGACCATACCGACGCAATTATTTATTATCACGAAGCAATTCTTAATGCATGTATATTAGCGGCACAAAAGACTATTCCTTCTGTAAGACGAAAGTCAAAGACAGGCTGGAAAACCCTAGTCAATCCTTATAAGGAGCAGTCAATATTTTGGCATCGTTTATGGGTCGATAGCGAAAGGCCAATTGTGGGCTGGGTGAAGGAGATAATGATTAAGACCAAACGCGAATATAAAAGAATTTCGAGATGGGTTGTCAGGAATCAGGACAAGTTGTCGGTAGAACGCATGGCGGAAGCTATAACAACCGATAGAAGCCGTGATTTCTGGTCTGAGGTTAAGAAAAGAAGTGGTAAGTCACGTGTTGTGCCAGCAGTTGTAGATAATGTGAGAGGTGAGACTGGTATTCGTGAATTATTCTCTACCAAATACAAAGAATTGTTTAATAGTGTGTCATATAATGTTGATGTATATGAGCGATTAAGAGTGGTTCTGAATGA
>CM067352.1:33183912-33208912 GCA_034190875.2 Urechis unicinctus | reverse complement strand
CAGCCGTTTTGGGGAGAAATTAAACATTCACACAAAAATAAACGCAAACATATGCAAAAGGCTACTATCAGATGCTAATGTAAACAACTGCGTTCTCGGATGGTAACCATAGGGATTTCATGTATTCATAACTGCAATAACAGTAAATGCCTTTGCATGGGTAAAATAGATCATTTCCTGTGAAAATGCAGCATTCTTCGACAATTGCATACCTTCATTGTATAATAGACGGGTGATGTGCAGGCGTGAACAAACGAATAACATTATGATAGATAAGAGGATATGTTTTACTGAGCTCGTTGCTTATTGTATTTGATGTAAAGTTCTTGTGTGAATCACTTAAAAATATAAATTTCAGTAATTGCCGCTTGGGAGTTATCATACAGAACACCAGTAATATGATTATGACATAGACATACACTTCTTGAAAAGGTGCAAAACAGCTGCAGATCAGGTACGCGTTGCGTAATTCGATATTAACGACGGATTCAACCCATACATATCAAACGGTTAAGCATTAAGGCGAAAAGAAACATCCTGAGGCCGAGCAGAAAATCCAACAAACAGTAATTTTGCTTACAACCCAGCTATAATAAGTTCAATATATCTAGACATGATGTTAATATCAACTGTTCTTTTGCGTGTCTCTCAACATTCAGCAATTCAACCCTTTATATTACTAGAGTTTATCGCAAGCGGTCCATTTCCCATCGGCCTAGAAAATGAGTTTGTATGTACCATAAGGGCGAGGAGGAGTCAATTGACAACACAGGTTGAGGCATAATCAATACGATTAGACAACCCAGTGTAGTCCACCAACGGAATGTCATTCAATTTGCAGTAAACCCATATAGATATCAATGTTCCACAAGCATTCAGAAGAAATAAAGTTTTATAAAGCAATTTACGAAATCTGGATTTTTTAACATAAATAACAATGCAACTGGCTAATGCGCAGTCAAAGATAATAATAATGATTACACTCGCTTAAACTACGGCTCTCTAACAATTTGTGTTGACAAATAACTTTGTTGGTTGCAGCACAGAGAACACCCGGTTATGACCTACGTCATGTGTAAAATGCTCGATAACAACTGGGTTATTGTCACGCAAATATATTCTTTATTTATACTTGTTGATTATTGCAATATTAGATTAATTCTATGATAAATAACGGCCTGCTATAACGGGCCTTTGTCATTATTTCAAGCTATTGTACTTCTGCTGTCATAAAATGGTCTTTGGAAAATAGAGGCACATTGATGTTCCCGTTGTTTTTGCATAATTGAAGTGGATATAGGTTGAAATGTTCCTGGACCGAGCAATTGAATTGTCAAGAAGAACAGATACCCCTACGTTGCAGTGTGTATATGTCTTCGATAATTTTGCTAGGTATTGCACATTGACAAAATTACCTTAACTGGGTTCGTATGCGCTTACCTTATTTTCCTGTTCCTTGTAAATTATCGAATGGCAATTTAATTTTCCCTTTCATGCTCCCCAAACTGTTATATTAATAGATTATAATGTATATCTAATGGCTAATATAGGTAATATGCGGCAACAAGTACCTTTAACCGAAAACATCAACATAAATGATGCAATACTGGTGACGCTTCTATTCACTGTCGTAAACACGAGCATCTGGAAGCGCCCCTAGAACAAGAGACACCGATTTAGTATCAGTGTTGCCTAAAAGCAATGTTTTGAAATTACATGTTAACTGTATAAATTAGCCATTTACAGAGGAAATGTTCAAGGTCTTAACCAGGGCGAGAAGCAATGTAGAACACTGGCCAGCAATTCTTGAACATGTCATATGTTGTATTGGTTACATAAGAAAAACTTTTTTTGGGCTTGTTCGTAACAATTACAGCTGGTTATACCAGTCGATCAACAGTCATACATAAATAAATGCACACACACACACACACACACACACACACACACACACACACACACACACACACACACACACACACACACACACACACACACACACACACACACACACACACACACACACACACACACACACACACACACACACACACACACACACACACACTCATGCATGGGCTGCTATGCACCGGCTCAATTAGTATGGAACGTTCCAAGTCCGCTAAATACCCTTGTAGTATTGCATTGATATCTTCGCTCAACTCAGAACGATTGCAGCACGTTTAACGGGCAACCGATAACGTGCATAATCGCATACAGAGTACTCCCTGTGGAGGGATTGTAATACTTTTAAACCAGATTCGACAGAATGCTTGTTTAGTCAAAGTACTAAAATCATTAAACTAAAGCGATACTTTCAATCACAACAGCCAAGCCCAATTTCAGGTTTCTGATGTATCCAATACAACACGTGCCATGTTCAGCTATCGCTGGCTAGTGTTCTACATTACATCCGGGATCTCTCCCTGGTTAAGTCCGTAGACTTGGTCGTTTCCTCGGTAAACGTCTCATTTACTAAAATGCATATGAGAAGAATTGTTTTCATGGAATGGTTCAAATGGTATGGTTCAAATTAATTTCTTAATTATCCCCTTATAAAGAAGGCTACAAAGAAATCCCTACATGTACATAAGAGCTTCGATCAATAGCATGTGCCTGTTAAGCATCGCTTATCTCACCATTACTCATGGTGCTTCCATAAGCTTCCATTACGGTGAGCGACGCAATTGTGGTCGATGAAATAAGTAAGCGCTGATTAAATTAAGTTATGGGCAAAAATAAATTAAACTTGTTGGTAATTAGATACGCAGCTAAAAAGAAAACATAAATGCAAAATTTTCGAGACTTCATTTGACCTCGCCTTGTAATTACCGAGACTCACAACTAATACCAAGCAAACAGATGGTCATATTCCGCCATTCGACCCGATACGAACGCAGCATTTGCTGAATGCAATCAACAGTGTGGTAATGTAAACGGCTACATTTGTCTAAGGTTTCACTAACAGTCCATTTAAGGCTTCGCTATCGTATTCCACCTTCTTTATACCCTATGGTAGATCAATCAACGCTAGTCAATGCACTATAATGCATGTTACAATTTTGTCTATTACCTTGCACATATGCGAATGAATACACACTTATCTGTACTAGTCTTGGTATGTGTTATTTATCGAAAAAAGGCGGACATTGTGAATATGAATCATATATAAATTATCTGCACTGAACAAACTTTCGATTTCGGTCAGGAATACGCTACCGGATTATACATCTCCTACATACATAATTAAGTATGACAGCACTGAAATCCAGTTAACGATAACCTGATGATTCTGGAGAGCACATTGATAGTCTCTGAGTGGTGTAGAGTGATTAGCTAATACACAATTCTTCGATGAAATAACCTGACAATAATGATGTAGCAGATGTTTTACCGTACAAATATAGCTTTCCAATGTGCTTTATTTCCTGCCCAACATTTACATAGATATTAGAAGCAGGTAGCCGGTACTTCATGCATGTTTCCAGCCATCTCATATGTTAACCAGGAGTTACGCTGTATTGCAGCTTTCACTGCTGCGATGTGAAATGAAATACTTGATAAAACAATCGTGGAACTGCTTAAGGGATACGATAATTAATAAATAAATGACTAAAACGATGTATCGGTTAAATCGTTCTGTGGAATGCTATAATTAAGCTATAACCCATTTGCTCACTGCCTGCGTCAAAACATTCGACTGCGGGTGTTTTGCACAGGAGTTGTCAATAAATCTTAAGATAGCGTTTGAAACTTTCAGCTTATGCAAGCGTGTGATTCATCTCATATGTTATTCACAGAATCATGTGTTGGCTTATTTACGATTCCTGCATGCCAAACCAACTAACCGAGTTATCTTATTGTATTATTACGTGCACTGACTTCGGTATACATAATTGTCGAAGCCAACCTAACGACATACAAGAAGGAACTTTGGTTGTTTATAGAAGTACAATTTGTCCCTGTGCATCGCTATATTTCTGGTTCCACTCATCGTGTTATCTGCATCTCCAGATTAGGAGCTATTACCTAATCAATAATCCAACTGTCAGAGAGTGCCCTTCTAGACAGGGCTCAAAGTTATTTGGTATAAGCTAAACACTTTATTCGAAAAGCGCTGACTTATGCCCTCTGGAGACAGGTCTGTATTTGTACAGGTCATATAACTGCAAAAATAGGAGTAACAATTTTGCTCCTACATCGGTCATGCAGGGTGAACTAAATGTTTCATTATGGCAAAGTCAAACAATTCTTCGTATTAAAACTAACATTGCCCAGCTTCTATTGGATTCAATTCCCCCACCCCAAAGCGAGTTACTAATACTCTATACATGACACTCTTGTGCAGGCAGATGCTATGCCGCTATATACTATGTTTCAGCATGTTGGGTGTACTTTATACTAATAAAACCAGTCTAATGACTCACATGCACATCGTTTCGCAAACGATGGGCATATCTTGGAATCACGATCAGTTAAATGTTTATTTGGAAAATTGAGTTAATTTATCCAACAACAGTGTCGAATATTTTTTTCGTTATGAAACTTCGTTTCAGCTCATTAATGTAATCTTCGGATGTCAACGCCATGAAGAGGTATGGTTTATTTAGTTTTCTGTCAAAAAGACGTTATTTTCTTTAACAAGGGTGCTTTTCGGGAGAACCTCATAAAGCTCTGTTTGTTCCTTTCCTTTGAAGTGGGCGGCTAGTGTGAATAGAGGGATGGTGAAGTATTTTATCGCCGGATGAAAGAAGGGTAGTCAAAAGCTCGCTTATAATGTACGACATAGCGGGCGTTGTTTATTTGCTTATTTGTCTTATTATGGACAGACCTTTTCCACATTAACAATGCAAAAGATATGCTTGGCTCCTTCATCTCCTCTCTTATGACCTTGCACTGACAATTTAGATATATAATTATATATGCTTGGAAGGATCGTTAAATAGACGTTGCCGAATGACATGCGCATTTGAGTCATTTGCTTGTATCATCGCTCAAGCTTCAACCATTTCTCAACAATGTAAAATAGCTAATGCCACGTGATATATTAGGGCATCCCGTCGAAAATGTTGTTCCTGTATATAATAAGGTGTCCAAAATACACAGGTGTGTGGATTGAGTAGATATTGGAGTAGATTTATGACGAAATGGCTACTCTAGCTGACATATGCCTTTATACGGATATTGTTCGAAAATACTAATTTGCCATGACTTACCATTAATCACAATTTTTTTTAGCGGATTTCATGAGGATTGTTTTATTCCATGTATTTTCAACAACAGTATTCGTATCGTACAGCTGGTGACAATAACCAGTTTTATTGATATTTATTAGCACTTGCTACTAACTTTATATTGCATTACCTCTGCTATTCTAGTGAACACTTCAGTTAGAACGATAACAAGAAAAGCATTACTCTAATCATATCTTAATTGCTCGTTTGAGTTGTGTCTAATATGAGCATTATCCAAAATGATCCTCTTCCAATATATTTGAGGTATTGACATTATATTTACAAGTATCTCAAATCACGTGCTGCTAGTTGACCTATCCGTGTTTAGGGGATTCTGATTGATGGTCATTGATGTCGCATTAGCCTCTCACTTATTAACTTATTGGCAACTTGACGGTGCCCTTCACACTCAATGTCTGGGTTTGTCTAGACGTTTCATCAGGTAAAGGTTGCGCTTATTCTTTAATGGTCCAAGTGTGCTCCAGTACGGCTGATGGTGACAACGGAGAGATTGTGTTTTGTTTGCTTGCTTCTATAACGGAATGGCGTAACATGTATGGTATGACATATCATTGAGAGTGCTGTGACCTGTTGCATAGAATAAATGAAGCTAATGGACTCGGGCCATGGATGTTGTCAGTCGTGAATGCTTTGCGTCAAAAGGCAACCATGTTATGCATCACTTTAAAGTAAATTGTTCATATGTGCAGTTCAATTATATATATATATATATATATATATATATATAGATATATATATATATATATATATATATATATATATATATATATATATATATATATATATATATATATATATATATATATATATATATATATATATATATATATATATATATATATATATATATATATATATATATATATATATTAATATATTTATATATCAACATATATGTCTGTCATACAGGCAGGGGTGGTTAATAGCGTATTTCGTATCTACAGCGAAATGAATCGACAGTTTGTGATTAACTTACACAATAAAAGCAACAGCGCCATAACACCTTGCTCTGTATAGGATATTCACACATGATAAATGGGGCCATTCGTTGCATTAAATCGACCGGATAACACAATAAGCGTCCTTAACTTTCCCAGCAGCTTAACAGTGAAAAAACACTTAACGCTATCTACTATACTAAGCGAAAGTGGATTGAATAACTAGTCAATCACTTAACAGTTGCGGCAGGGAGATGCTTAGTGTAAGAGCTTAGCAAAGTCGCCTTTGAAACGCATTAACGGTCTCGTGATAATGTTATCGACTTATCTGGTGTTTTATATACTGACTTGCATTGCGGAAAATAACCAAGTAGAAAATAACATCTCAACTTTCATATACACCAACTTTTATGCTATATATTTATATGCAATTCATGTTTCGTGTGAGTCAGCAATCCTTCCTTTGGTAACAAGAATACCACATCGATAATTTATGCCTTATAATCAATCTCCGAGCTTGAACAACAACAATATGCTGGCTTTGCCTAAGTTAGGTTGAATATCCAAGCATGCATATTCAAATAACTTTTTGGTAACTTCGCTCAATACTGTCTGGCACTTGCTATGTTTTGGCTGACTGCATCCCGTCAGACATGGAATTAGTCTATAGAAAGGCCATTTAAATATTTGTAATCACCGATTGATCCACACCTTATAGATATAAATTCAAGCAGAACGCCGTTTATCGCGTATGAAACATGCAGGCTATATGTCGATGACTTGTTCAACAATAAATGCTATAAACTACTTTGGTTGCAGCTATTGCGCATCTTAGCTAAACTAGTACATGCTTACTTCCATATAAATGACCGGCATAGGTTTGTGTCCGTATGACTGTGTTGCTAGGCGGCATAAGATCTTCATTAGATGGGAATATCTACATATTTTTATTTCATATATGACACAGCACCTGAATATTTATAGTTAAATCAATGGTAGCATTCCCTCGAAAATTGGCTTGGTCCAATGTGTCGCCAGTCTGTCATCCCATCATCAGGATATATGTGCTGCATTAGATATATCATATGATAAATATGTAGTGGCAATGGTGGTTATCCGCATCGCAGCTGAAACTTTAACTGTTTACGAGTTCTATACTCCTCGGTATTCTCAATATCATACTAGTATCGATAGCTGACCACATATATCATGGGGATACAAACTGTTTGAGGAGAAGAATCAACAACGTGTGTATTGTTTGGAAACAATTTGAAATATGGAGAGAAAGATGGCGCGGATACACCTTCTATAAAATCCGTGCGCAGTCAAACTTCCTCTTTATAGGCAACTTGACTCCATCACAAAATGTCAACAGTCCTGTTTTGTCCGCATCGAATGAGAGTTATTATATGTCTTTCTATATGTTGATATATATATATATATTGTTTGATATATATATATATATATATATATATATAGATATATATATAGAGATATATATATATATATATCAAACAAATATATATATATATATCAACATATAGAAAGACATATATATATATATATATATATTATATATATATATATATATATATATATATATATATATATATATATATATATATATTATATATATATATATATATATATATATATATATATATATATTTATACAAGTCCGACCATTTTGGTACAATTCACCGACTATTTTGGCCCATACTTACATTTTGGTCGACGATCATGGGGCCAAAATAGTCAGCGTCATCTCATAGGCTTACACAACTGCGCTTCCCCACCAAATTGTAACTTTGTTTGCTACTGCTCCGCCTAAGGTTGGAATCATATTATTCGGGGTAACTATCCACTCTTTCTTGGCGTTAAATGCCTTCGCCTGCATTTACATTTTGGCCTCAACGACCATTTTGGCCATGTTGAATAATCGGTCATTATTTGGCTTTGTTCGATGTATATTTGCTTCAAACTTAGATTCATGATTTGTGTGACTTTTAACTTCAATGAACATTTCTTTGTTTTAAATTATCGCTTGAAATGAAGAACATACAATTTTTGAATGAATATATAAATCAGCAGTTCAACGATTAACGGGCGGCACACACTGAAATATCTTTACGGGCGGATATAAAAAAAATGGCGATTTTACTGGGAAATCCGGGGTTGTAAGTCTTTAACTCATTTTTGGTGTTTTTTTCTCAATATATATTCGTCTGATAGTGTTTAATTTAGGTAAATAAGAACAAATGTAGCACTTAAGCTGGGATTTCGAGACGCAGATCAGCATTCAAAACGTTTGAAGAATCTCACTGAATTGAGATACCGGTTTTCTCGATCTATGATGTGTAAAGTTTCAAGTAATAAATGAAAACATATCATATCAACGGACTGTTTTTAACAAGGGAATAATTAGCCAGATTGTTTTGTGTTATCAGTTTGCTCATGTCGTAAAATCTAACTTTCCCCACGAACGCACCCGCGGGCTCAAGCAGAAGGTTTATTTTGGGATTGTAACAATTCCAGCTTGCCATACAGCGTGGAATTTCCGGTAAACGAGCGAATATAAACAAAGCCTTTCAAAGGCGATCGGTCAGCCATGACCATTTTACACGCTATGTTTCCATGTGATTCCCGCTCGGTCAGTATGATTCCAACGTTTATAGATTGAATATCATTCATGTGACAATGTACGTTATTGTTGCGGGAAGAAATTTCATGTACGACAAATTATGAAATACCCGTAGTTTACAGTGGTTAGCGAGCTTCAGCGGGCTGTTCCGCACGTGGGCTCTACGGTTCACACTCACACTTACCGATCACTAACACTAATCCAACGGCAAACAATACCCAGATACCACGTTAATGTTACTAGATGCAGCTTGGTTAGACAGATCTACCGATTACCATTGATTTTTTAAAAAAATGTATTTCCTAACGTTCATTTAACCGTATTGGCTGTTGCCATTGGCCATTTTAGCGAACGGCTTTTGCGCCATCTGTCAGATGTAAACATTGCCTGATCATGACAGCGGACATTCGCTCCGGTATGACAATAACCCAAACGCTCCAATTCGGTTGTTGAGTAAGGTAGGGGATCCTGATTCCAGGATCATCGATCCCACTCGTCTTCAGACATTATGCCCTGTAACTAACAATGTTGTATGGTGGACTATGACACTAGGCACCACTAGCCACTAAGATAGCTAGTGTCATAGTACACTATATAACAACTCAGGTGGTACTGCGTTAGTGGGGGTGGGGTTACTCTTTCAAATGTGATTTTTTTTCCAAAGGTTGAAGATTGATATTTTGCTTTCGACATCATTGAATTATATACTTGCATCAGTAATGTTACCCTTAACCTTCCTTTTAAAGTACTTTTATTGGACATGGAAATATTATGTATCATTGTAATACACTAAAACATGAGTTCTTTATTACATTCCTATAAGTTTGATTATATGTTACATGATAGTTCAGTCGTGTCAAACTTCCGCCATCAATAAGTCAGGAAAGTGATCCTTTTGATTTCCATAGAAGCTTTCAAAAAAAAATGTTCAATGCTTGTAATCCAATTCTTTAATAGAACAATCACCTCATTTGAATCTATCAGATGTAGGCTATTAATGCCATGATCATTGGTAAGTTAGTCTTAAAATCTGTGCATCTGGTCTAGTTTTGATGGTGGTATTAAGCATATTTGAAACCCCAAATCACATGTGGCCTTTTCAATACAGTGCAGTTCCCAAGATTGTAACAAACTGACTGGCTATGCATGACTTGGATGGTCCCTTTGATTAGTTTCCATCCCGGACATGTTGCATGCCACTAGTAAGGTAATATTTATGGACCATTAGGCAGGAACCATTAATAGTTATGCTCCTCAGCACAGTTTTGCCCTGTCAATCTGTCTGCTTGTAAACTTTTAGTATCACATTTGTTTTAACAATACAAGCCACTGTTATATTGATTGTCACTTACAAACAAAATATCAGCCCTTTGTGACCTTATTATTGAAAAATAATCTCTTAGCTATGTTAACCAAATAGGGAATACCAGTCTTAAATTAATCATGAACCACTCTTATATTGACCATTACTTACAAAGTAAATATCAGCTCTGCATGACCTTTTGTTCCTGAGAGATTTACATAATTGGGAATAATTCTTGATGGCACATTTTCTTATAATACAAGCTAGCAACTCCTCATTGACCAAATCTTCCTGCATAACCTTTGACCCCTGGATTATTATTGAATGATATCCTGTGCCTATAAACCCAATGGGGTATTAAAAGTTTTGATGTCACAAATTGTTATAAATTAAGCTAGTGATCTCAAATCCTACAAAGGGCTTTCTCACGTCAGTATCTCTTAGCTAACTAGACATCAGATCTGTATGGTCCTTGACCTCAGCCAAAATGTTAGGATTATTATCAATTATACTGGTCAAGTGAAAAATGGGGTTTATCATGTCCTTATATCCTGGCAAACTTTAACTTATAGCTTTATGGCTTTTGACCTCTGACGTGCTTAATTAAAGCAAATTAAAATTTCTTGTTCCAGGAAAAATGTTATTAATAGCTCATGGGTGTTTGGGTTACTCATTCCTAAAAAAACTTAAATTATTTGGCTTAAATGCTAAAACTATTTGCAAAACTACTTGGCGATGGACTATTAATGCCAGACAAGTGGGTTCGGGGGTTATTGTTCAGCCCCCGTGTATCATTGAATACAATGTTATGCTATAAAAGCTATGATTAAATGCTGTCATAACTTGTTAATACAAATCGTGCCAAAAGAAGCAGAGTTCAATAGCCATGGCCTTCTGTCTTTATTGTAAGGCAGTTAGATTGACTAAGTGTTTGCGATGACATTTTGCCTAGCAGCACTCATGATATGGTTTAAACTGCTTTACCTACTGTTCTGGGTTTAATATTATGGACCCAGCGTCTCAATTGATCATATTGGAGATTCATATCCGCTGTGGTGGTTTATCAGCCCTATTTAGGAAATTTATTTGTTCAAGATGGGCAACAGTATCAGCTGTCAAAACATCACAATTATGCTCATCTATCTCTGCAAGATACCTCCTCATATCAAAGGGACCAGTGTTTTGCTTTAGGGCCACTAGGCTCTTGCTTAGTGAAAAGAAATATTCTTTAGTCTTATCATTCCATGACATTTGGTGATTTGAGATAAATGTATAGTTAAAGATAAAAATAGTGAGGAGGTCATGTGGCTTCATCTACATTACTGTCAGTAATGTAGATGAAGCCACATGACCTCCTCACTATTCTACATAATGAGTTACATTTGAAATATTAAGGTCCATGTGCTAAACCTACATGAAAATTTATTTTCTTCTGCATGCATGTATATGGTACAACTTCGTCAATATTGTGGCTTCACCAGTTCTAGAGACTTTACCAATATTGTGGCTTCACCAATACTGTGGCTTCACCAGTACTGTGGCTTCACCAATATTGTGGCCTCACCAATATTGTGGCTCACCAATATTGAAACTTCATCAATATTGTTGCTTCACCAATATTGCGGCTTCACCAATATTGCGGCTTCTACAATACTGTGGCTTCACCAATATTGTGGCTTCACCAATTTTGTGACTTCGTCAATGTTGTGGCTTCATCAATGTTTTGGCTTCATCAATGTTTTGGCTTCTCTTGTTTATCATATTTCGTTGAGATATATCAATCACTGGGGCTTGATAATTTTTGTTAAAACCATCAGAATGACCAAAATGACCGAAACAATGAGTATTATCTGTATTTGTTGTGTGTGAGTATGGCTTCAACAGTCTGTTTAAGTAGAAGTTTTTTATCTGAAGTTCTGTTTACCCAGTATGACTGTTAGGCTCCACCTGGTCCTGATTGATGGTCTTGCAGTTTTGATGTCTGCACTTGTGTATAGTGTCTCATTGTTGTGCACTTAATCTGCTCTGTATTTATCTGCAATTCATATCACCTCCTCATCACCAGCCCAGCATGACACAGACCTGGGGTTCTTTTTATTACCAGCCAGTCGTTACACTGACTTGGGGTTCTTGTCACCAGCCCAGTATGTCACTGACCTGGGGTTCTCCTAACATGGCATCTTTTTTGTATGGAGGGGTAGAATTTCTTGAGGCCAGTTAACATCTAAAATGGCCACCCGTCACCAGGACAGGTCAGGATGGGTGGCCATTTTAGTTAACTTCCAGCCCTGTTACTGATGACTGAATTAAGCTCCCTGGGCTGTAGACTTATTCTGAACATCTGGCTTTGTCACATAATCATCTCCAGATGAACATCAGATATGTATGTCTTCATCCTCACTATATACTGATTTTCAGATGTGCACAATTGTAAATGTGACCTCAGGTTAAGGGTAAAGAGAGCTGGCTTATGTGGATGAGACACCATTTTATCAGTGGTTAAGTGACAGATGGAAGTGCACCATAGCCAACCCAGGGGAGCAGTCAAGCATTGAATTCTAGTATATTTATCAATGCTAAGCTCCATAGCAACCTTCCTGGTGGTCACTAGTCAATGCCTGTTATCTCGATACCCAGAAAGAGAATGTTAAAGATGCCATCAGTGGTCAATGAATGAAGGTAACATTAATTATTGATGGGTGGGCGGTTTGTTATTGGTTATATAATTGCAGTTTAAGTGCATATTGATAAGATCAGGCTTACAATGTGTTTTACCAATATTCTATTAGTTTATATTCAAATGTAGATTCAGTTTCAGCCACATGGAGAGATTAGTTTTTACTTCCTTTACTTAATAACAAGAGATTGATTCATGTGACATGTTGTATTGATGATCAACCTTATCAGGTTGGTAAGAATTAATGTTGTGTAATGTTTAACACTGACTTCCTTTAGTACTTATGATATAAGACAGATAGGGAGTTTGACAAGTTACCTTTGTGTGTGTAACAGAATGTGCAACTATAGCTGGGGCACAGCAGGAGAATCATCTTTTGCTGAATCATGTGGACAAGCTGTTGTATGGATTCACTAATTGTGTCCTAATGGAAACCCACCAAGACTGGACCTCTTGAAAGTTTATTACTGATAGTGCAACATAAGGCGCTGTTGTCGAAGTTCCTGCTGATCATGTTCAAATTTATCTGTAGATATGCTTTGCTTGATAATGATATCCTGATAATGATATCCTTATTGATAATACATTCAGTCCATTAAGTCAATTTATTCAGCTGAATCAACTCTGAATGCCTATGTTGTGGATACATTTTTTGGTAGAATTTAAGTGACCCTAGATAGGCAAGTGAACAGCAATCAAAGTTTAATAATCAACAAAACAAATTCATCTTCTGCCTAGTCCTGACCATAACAAATCCTTCAGCACATTGCCTGCAGATGCTGCTGTTTTTTTTAAAATTTTGTAACTACATGTTATTATGTGGCAAACTGAATAAAGGTGATATATTTAAAACTTAAAGATTGTTTAATTCATGTTTTAATCATTATGTCCTGAGGGGATGTATATCATTCACACTGAAAGATGGGATTCAGTTTAATTCTCAAAATAAATCTAATGTAAGGCAAGACAATGATGCTCCTTGTGAACAGATAAAACATGTAATAAAGAATGCACAATTAATCAATTGGAGGTCAGTTTGACATTTGATGAAGCAAATTGTGAATAGATACATGAATTTATGCAGTTGGACACATCATTATATGACATGCACATACTTTGGTTAGTGCCCTGTTGCCTAAATTTCTCGGCTGGTTTGCATGATTGCAGTTAACATTTAACAATACGAAAATAAATTATTGAACCATATAATATAAGAGCGAGGACTGGGTTCATAACGCTCTGTGATGCTGCCTCCACTACTCCGTGTCATTTAGTATATAGCTAGCTAGCTGCTCAAGAACTTCACAGAAGCCTGTCAACCCGACCGATATGGGCGACACCCAAATAGCTTCAGTCGAAAGTTATTTGCTCTCAAATTACCATATCTTATTTGCCTTTCATTTACTATATATAAACACTTCTTCATTCATTTAATAGGAACGGATTTAAGATTGTCACCTTATTGTTGTTGTTGCACCAAATTTAAGCGGATTTTGCAACTTTGGCCATGTGAGACTAGCTCCGCTCGTAACGGTAATATGAATTTATACCGTCTTGTAGGGCTAATGTGCGATAAGACTGTCGCAATGTCGAACGGAGATAAATAGTGACAGCTGTTTGGACTCTTCCGATTCAAGGGACGAGAGATGCTGTGCAACATCGTTGACAGACAGATAACATTGTTCAGAGTGGTTAAATAACATTAATCCGCCCAAGGCAATCGATATGTATTATAGTTACAGCAATAACTTCAATGATAGCAGTTTAATTATCCATGAATCAGAATATAAATAGGTTAAAATATATGACCTACTTGCATTTTTGACTTGGAATCGTCCATGCTCCAATATTAGAGACGACAATCTTTAGAATGTTAAGTATCACTAATTCTTGCTAAAACTCGCAGTACCTAAGTATAAACTTGTATCCAAATTAATAACGGATACGTTGAAGAACTCCCTTCCTTAAAATAGGTGACTTTAATGCATATTTACTCCGTTCTCCACCTGCCGCGCGGCAAGGTTCGGAACTTTTCGGAGCAAGACATTGCGTCAGCATTTCGTGTAATCGCGCCGATAATTTAACTTCACTTTTTTCTTCATGTCTCGTTGAATATTGTGAGTGTACAGTTCGAATTGTGTATAAACGATGAGAAATAGACAAAAGTTTCTTACGGTTCCCGAAAGACCTAAAAACGCGCAATACTTTGTGTAAGCTTGTTTGTAGGAATTTAATTTAAGTCGTTTATGGTTTCATAGACATTCTAAGCTTTGTAACCCAAGGTTGTATAAACGATGGTCTGTCAGTAGTAGGTTTGTTGGGATAATAATGGTTGGTAATATCGGAAGGCAAAAAGGGCTGGTCGGCTCATTTGTTTATTTTAATCACCAATATGGTTGGATATATAAAATGGCCATAATGGTTGGTTATATAAAATAGCCAAAATGGTTGGTTTTATAGAAAAGTTCCAAAATGGTTGGTTTTTGCATGACAAAACTATCGCGACTATTTTGGTACAACCATTTTGGCCTATAATTTCCATAATCTTCTAAAATAAGTTTTGAATGAAGATATTAACTGAAAGCTGCACAAGGCAGATGTATAATATTTTGCATCCGCGATATCATATAATTTGAGCTCCAAAAAGCGAAATAATCGAATGAACCAAAATGGTCGGTTTTGTCGATATTGTCCAAAATGGTTGCAATTGTAAGTATACATATACGTATATATATATATATATATATTTCAGTTTTTGGATATCTTCATTCAAAAAACTTATTTTAGAAGATTATGAAAAAAACTTATAGGCCAAAATGGTTGTACCAAATGGTTGTAATAGTCGTGATAGTTTTGTCATGCAAAAAAACAACTATTTTGGAACTTTTCTATAAAACCAACCATTTTGGCCATTTTATATTACCAACCATTATGGCCATTTTATATATCCAACCATATTGGCGATTAAAATAAACAAATGAGCCGACCAGCCCTTTTTGCCTTCCGATATTACCAATCATTATTATCCCAACCAACCTACTACTGACAGACCATCGTTTATATAACCTTGGGTTACAAAGCTTAGAAGGTCTATGAAACAATAAACGACTTAAATTAAATACCTACAAACAAGCTTACACAAAGTATTGCGCGTTTTTAGGTTTTTCGGGAACCGAAAGAAACTTTTTTCGATTTCTCATTGTTTATACATAATTCGAACTGTACATTCACAATATTCAACGAGCCATGAAGAAAAAAGTGAAGTTAAATTATCGGCGCGATTCCACGAAATGCTGACGCAATGTTTGCTCCGAAAAGTTCCGAACCTTGCCGAGCGGCAGGTGGAGAACGGAGTAAATATGCATTAAAGTCACCTATTTTAAGGAAGGGAGTTCTTCAACGTACCCGTTATTAATTTGGATACAAGTTTATACTTAGGTACTGCGAGTTTTAACAAGAATTAGTGATACTTAACATTCTGAAGATTGTCGTCTCTAATATTGGAGCATGGACGATTCCAAGTCAAAAATGCACGTAGGTCATATATTTTAGCGTATTTATATTCTGATTCATGGATAATTAAACTGCCATCATTGAAGTTATTGCTGTAACTATTATACATATCGATTGCTTTGGGCGGAATAATGTTATTTAACAACTCTGAACACTGAAATCTGTCTGTCAACGATGTTCGACAACATCCCTTGTCCCTTGAATCGGGAGAGTCCAAACAGCTGTCACTATTTATCTCCGTGCGACATGGCGACAGTCTTGCCGCACATGGCCAGAGTTGTAAAATCCGCTTAAATGTGGTGCAACAAAAACAACAAGGTGATAATCTTAAATCAATTCCAATTAAATGAAAGAAGAAGTGTTTATAAATAGTAAATGAAAGGCAAATAAGATATGTTAATTTGAGAGCAAATAACTTTCGACTGAAGCTATTTGGGTGTCTCCCATATCGGTCGGGTTGACAGGCTTCTGTGAAGATCTGAGCAGCTAGCTAGCTATATACTGAATGACACGGAGCAGTTGAGGCAGCATCACATAGCGCTATGAACCCAGTCCTCGCTCTTATATTATATGGTTCAATAATTTATTTTCGTATTGTTAAATGTTTACTGCAATCATGCAAACCAGCCGAGAAGTTTAGGCAACAGGGCACTAATCAAAGTATGTGCATGTCATATAATGATGTGTCCAACTGCATAAGTTCATGTATCTATTCACAATTTGCTTCATCAAGTGTCAAACTGACCTCCAATTGATTAATTGTGCATTCTTTATTACATGTTTTATCTGTTCACGAAAGAGCATCATTGTATTGCCTTACATTAGATTTATTTTGAGAATTAAACTGAATCCCATCTTTCAGTGTGAATGATATAAATCCCCTCAGGACACCATGATTCAAACATGGATTAAACAATCTTTAAGTTTTAAATATATCACCTACATTCAGTTTGCCACATAATAACATGTAGTTACAAAATGAAAAAAAACCCAGTAGCATCTGCAGGCAATGTGCTGATGGATTTGTTAAGGTCAGGACTAGGCAGAAGATGAATTTGTTTTGTTGATTATTAAACTTTGATTGCTGTTCACTTGCCTATCTATGGTCACTAAAATACTACAAAAAATGTATCCACAATATAGGCATTCAGAGTTGATTCAGCTGAATAAATTGACTTAATGGACTGAATGTATTGACCTCATTAGGGTTAACAATATAAGGAAATCAATTATCAGGATATCATTATCAAGCAAAGCATATCTACAGATAAATTTGAACATGATCAGCAGGAACTTCGACAACAGCGCCTTATGTTGCACTATCAGTAATAAACTGTCAAGAGGTCCAGTCTTGGTGGGTTTCCATTAGGACACAATTAGTGAATCCATACATCAGCTTGTCCATATGATTCAGCAAAAGATGATTATCCTGCTGTGCCCCAGCTATAGTTGCACATTCTGTTACACACACAAAGTTAACTTGTCAAACTGCCTATCAGTCTTATATCATAAGAACTAAAGGAAGTCAATGTAAAACATTACACAACATTAATTCTTACCAACCTGATAAGGTTGATCATCAATACAACATGTCACATGAATCAATCTCTTGTTATTAAGTAAAGGAAGTAAAAACTAATCTCTCTCATGTGGCAGAAACTGAATCTACATTTGAATATAAACTAATAGAATATTGGTAAAACACTTAAATCAATAATTAATGTTACCTTCATTCATTGACCACTGATGGCAACTTTAACATTCTCTTTCTGGGTATCGAGATAACAGGCATTGACTAGTGACCACCAGGAAGGTTGCTATGGAGCTTAGCATTGATAAATATACAAGGATTCAATGCTTGACTGCTCCCCTGGGTTGGCTATGGTGCACTTCCTTCAGTCACTTAACCACTGATAAAATGGTGTCTCATCCACATAAGCCATTTCCTAAACTGGGCTGATAAACCAACACAGCGGATATGAATCTCCAATATGATTCAATTGAGATGCTGGGTCCATAATATCAACCCAGAACAGTAGGTAAAGCAGTTTATACCATATCATGAGTGCTGCTAGGCAAAATGTCATCGCAAACACTTAGTCAATCTAACTGCCTTTCAATAAAGACAGAAGGCCATTGCTATTGAACTCTGCTTCTTTTGGCATGATTTGTATTATGATAGCATTTAATCATAGCTTTTATAGCATAACATTGTATTCAATGATACACCAGGGCTGGCACTTAAGCCAAAATAATTTAAGTTTCTTAGAAATGATTCACCCAAACACCCATGAGCTATTAATAACATTTTTCCTGGAACAAGAAATTTCAATTTGCTTTGATTTAGCACGTCAGAGGTCAAAAGCCATAAATCTATAAGTTAAAATTTGCCAGGATATTAGGACATGATCAAACCCCATTTTTCACTTAACCAGTATAATTGAAAATAATCCTAACATTTTGGCTGAGGTCAAAGACCATACAGGTCTGATTTCTAGTTAGCAAAGAGATACTGACATGAGAAGGCCCTTTGTAGGATTTGAGATCACTATAGCTTAATTTATAACAAAATGTTACATCAAAACTTTTAATACCCCAGTGGGTTTATAGACACAGGTTATTATTCAATAATAATCCAGGGATCAAAGGTTATTCAGGAAGATTTGGTCAATGAGGAGTTGCTAGCTTGTATTATAAGAAAATGTGCCATCAAGAATTATTCCCCATTATGTAAATCTCTCAGGAACAAAACATAAGAAATATAAGAGTGGTTCGTGATTAATTTGAGACTGGTATTCCCTATTTGGTTAACATAGCTAAGAGATTATTTTTCAATAATAAGGTCACAAAGGGCTGATATTTTGTTTGTAAGTGACAATCAATATAACAATGGCTTGTATTATTAGAAAAATGTGATACCAAAAGTTTACAAGCAGATAGATTGACAATGGTTCCTTCTTAATGGTCCATAAATATTACCTTATAAGTCAACATCGTGTGAAAACGAATGAAGAAAAAACAGAATATTTGGTTATCACCTGCAGCCAGAAAGATCGGTGTAATATTTGACTCTTTTGCATCAATAAAACCGCGGGTCATAGCCATCTGCAAAAGCTCTTATATACAAATCCGCAATATCTGTAAAATAATGCATTTTCTTGACCGATCGTCAATGGAGCATTTAATACATGCATTTATAACATCAAAAATAGATTTATGCCATGCTCTTCTTTATAACATACTGCATCCCTCGTACATCGACTGCAAAAAATGCAAAACATTGCAGCAAGAACAATTACGGGACACTCAAAGTGTGATCACAACACCCCGTTTCGTACTCGCTTCATTGGTTGCCAGTGATACAGTGAATCAAATTTAAGATTCGTATATAAATCCGTTTATAAGATGGCACCAACGTACCTCGAAGATCTTATCGCTCCCTATATTTCAGGAAACAAGTTGAGATCTGTGTTCAATTATACTTATCTGTTGAATGACTATAACTGTAGCACAACGGTCAATATGGCCATCAGGACTAAGCACCAATCACATCTTATGTACCTCGTTATGTGCTTCAGCTCCTTTATGGTGATGTTATGGGCGCCGCATCATTATAAATGAAGCGATTGCAGAGAAAGAGATATGTTTGCCAAGTTAGGATTGGCCGGAACAGGGCTCCCTTTATATGGTCCATGTTTATCTTATTATGTGGGCCTCGTATTTACCCCAAAAGAAACTCTTTGCTCTGTTGAGGAGGTTTGGAGCTAAATAACACAATGAGGTTTCTTATTTTCTACCAAGCAGTGGCAAAAAGGTCTATTTTGCGCCAGGAAAGCGTACTCTCTGTACCCCAGTATAGTCTTTAAGGCGTTGAATATGGTCTAAATTATTATCGGCTTTTTGGAAGGCAGATAAATGCAATAATAGTCCGATAATTGCAGTAAATGAAATTTATATCTTTAGTGAGTATTCTGGTGTTACATAATCCCGATAATCATATATGTGCGATGCTATTGCATCCAGTATAACTTTCAACGTTGTGCAAATTTTCACTAAGTGCAAGTAGGTGATTAAACACACTAGCATCATATGGCTGAAGCTTAATGACATCCGTCCTTCTTTTGTACTCCACCATTGAGGAGTAAAGCTCCTTGTATGATTACATTTATTTATCGGCTCAAAATGACAGGAAAAGGCTGTGGATATTGTTAATAGCAAAGCACGTATTAGCCTCTTACAAATGCTATGGTTATTAATAACCGCTCACATTCACTACGTTCACATATTTGATGTATGTATTTAAATGTGTGACCGCAGGTAGCAAGCTCGGAAGACCCTTTACCAGGTGTGTGGTGAGGTATGGTGGTCCAATATATTTGTCTCACAAGTTAGCAAAATAATGAGTTTGAAAATATGAAACAGCAAAGTATTTGTTTACAACCAATCAGGCACCAATAAGGAGGAGAAATGGATCACATGCTTCGATAAAACATCTTAGCCGATCGGCGTCATATGAACGACTTTTGTTACTAATTTTCTGGGTTGGTTTGTTTATGTGGTAAATGAATTACAACGATACAAAGCGCTTTCCATATACTTGCATTCATCTTCTTCGTTGAGCATTGGAGCCCTTAATTTGTTTGTGCACATTCCGAATGAACGCATGATGGATTCCAGGTAGATATGACAGAACTGCCATGTACAAAACGTGAGAGTGACATTGCTTTCATGGTGACCACAATCAAATCAATCTGATCTGCAAGATGTTGCCTCCCGTGATCATTTATCAATGCACTATAGATGCCATAGGATGCAATTAGGCAAGTCCTTACATCGCACAGTAATCTTATATGCTGTCACAATATCAGTACTAAGCGCTATCAGAACCATGCTGTACCAGTGGGCGTATAAGTTGCTCCACAATCGATATCAGTACTTGGTAATGTGATTTCTAGCAGGACATTTTACTGTATACGATGTCACATTGTTGTTGTCTAATAAAGACATTTGCCGATATTTGAGTCTTTGGTAGGTTATTCTTATCATGCGAATGACAGTCGTGTTGGTCATTGTAATGCGAGGACTCCTTTTGCCAATATCAGCATCGTTATTTTACATAATGCTCTGTTACAATATTCTAACGCTGAATGAAAACGTTGCTACATCTACATTACCAAACAACAACTGGTGTATACAAGCCGAGAAGCATCTTTGCAAAATGATACATAATGAGGGTTCAGTATAGCCGCAACAAATGTTAATACATGCGCCCCACTTCTTCTTTTGAACGCACACATTGGTCACATTGGTGGCAATATAAGGCGTCAGTCGTCTCAACCCATGATGTCTTTAAATCAATCACTTTGGTGCGGTATACTTCTTATGTCCCTGTGGCTGTATCAGTCAAATGCCTAACAATGGGCAAATGTCAACGCATTAACTCGGCCTCAGAAGAATGCAAAGGAAAACCAATTAGTATTGAATAATGACATTGGTAACTGAAAATAGTAAATAGATGATGTGAAAGCGTGGATGCCTATGCTTAATTTGAAGATGAGAAGAGGTGATTCCGGGAACTTAAAACTCACATGGCATTTATAATGAAAAAGCATATCATGTATGTTAAAGCAAATTATCGCTTGTGCCAGCGGCAATTCATGTATTTCTGTAAAAGGCATTGATTACAGTCAGTTAAAGGTTTCATTCATCTCTGACAATGTGTTTTCATGGTATATTGCACATAAGATATGTCTTGTCTATTCCGTCGAGTGATGCATTAACCTTTCAATACGTTAGTGCCAGCGGTTCATTACTGATGTTAGTGTTTCCCAACACCACAAGGCGGTATGTCGCTCAGCTGATTGTGTCGCTTGCTCTCAATGTCAATGTTTCTTAACAGCACGTCGATTAGCTGATTATATCCCATGCATTCAATGTTAATGTTATTATCTCTTTCCCCAGACAAACATTACACTGAGTTGACGTTATGATATGCTCCATACATGCTCACTCGGATTATGGTATATTTGCGCCTGTTTTACGCAACACGAATTGTTGTTTTTTTTTGAGGTCAAATAGGCTTTTCGGAAAGAAATAAAATGAAGAAGAATCAGAGCGCGTATTTTTCTTCAAATTCATATATATACATATATATATATATATATATATATATATATATATATATATATATATATATATATATATATATATATATATATATATATATATATATATATATAAAATGTTGTCTACGAATGGTTGTAGTCCACGAATGGATGTAATCGTCACTATATATATACATATATACATATATATATATATATATATATATATATATATATATATATATATATATTTATATTTATATATATGTATATATAGTATATATATACATATATATAAACATATATATATATAAGAAGTACATTTTCTTTAAAAGTAATTGAAAATATTTAGGTTTGACCATTCAAATATTCAAAGTCTAATGTTAGTTACGTACAAAGATATTTTTCACGGGTGATTGCTTTGGATTTTGAATATAATAGCTAAATAACCATTCGGTGACATAACCCGCAAAGCTCAATATCTTCTATACAACCATATATATTTCTACCCAAATTGACGAAATAATGTGAAATCATGTGTGTTGGATATGTTTATATGAAAAATTTAAATATTAGATTTTTTTCAAAATGTCATTACCAAAAACTTTATTTTTCTCCTTATTCATCATTCTACAACATTGCATTAGATCGTGAAATGCTACCAATGGTTTATAATGATCATATCTACATCAAATATTATGTTTCTAAACCATGTTGAAAGAAAACGATTAAAAAATTTCCGTATTCCGCAAATATCCGAAAATGTATATGAGCACGAAAGGTTGGATTTATACGTATAAATTAGTGTCTTGACCTTTCGTGGACTCCAACCATTCGTGGACCAAAAGTATATACCAGGAATAAAAAGTGACAAAAATATTTTTATTCGCAAAGAACTATTTCAGTGTGTCAATTAAAATATGCCGAATAAATAATTGATGATAGCAATGTATTATAAAAATTTGTTCACGAATGGTGGGAGTCCACGAATGGTTGTAATCGTCACTATATATATATATATAAATATATATATATATATTTTTATATTTATATATATATATATATACATATATATATATATACACACGCATATATATATATATATATATATATATATATATATATATATATATATATTTATATATATATATATATATATATATATATATATATATATATATAATGTTTGGTAGTCGCATGTTGTCAATTGAACTACTAATATAGCGTTTAAATCTTACCCGCAAGAATGTGATATTGACACATTATTCATATTGTTTCATCTTACGGAACGGAAATTCACCAATATTCAATAACAAATATGCTGTCGTTTAACCTAGCGCTATTTATTGACGCTCATCAGATACTAAATTAGATGACGTCAGATAAGCTATGAGATGTCTTGGTAATAATTTTCTGCCGTTTCTGTTGCCTTAATGTAGCGTGATTCCTCGCGCTTCATTGATGTCATCAATCCAAACACAGTCAATTGTTCTAGCGGAATGCAATAGCACTCATATTGCCACGCAAATTTGAAGACCACTGATAAATCACATGACATTTATGTAAATCGGATGCTTCGAAGAACATGTGGTGGCAGTTAAAATGCAAAGCACGGTCACTCTTTGCATATCCAAGTACCATGTAATAATATAATGAGTTTTGTATGCCATTTGTTACCTTCAATGCCCGGGGCATTCACATGATTCTCTACTGTTATTTCCTAGTCGATTTGTCTATTGTTAATTCCTAGTTGACGTCTTTAAACAACACCCGTGTAGTTGTCCAAAGTAACAATGCCATGTTCTATGACAAACCAAATAAGAGGCATAACATTGTCTGTGTCATGGTAGCAATTATTGCATCTCAAACGGATTCAAATCTATTCTGGGTTACTGGTTACTTGATGTTTTGTTCTCGCGGCTTGTGTAAACGGAGCAGGAATTCTATATCGCAGCGTACACATAGCAACAAAACAGGTGCTATACAAGCTTCAATATAATGTTGGTGTCATATCCAATGGCTAGCCATTGAAACACTCTTCAGATTCCACAGCATCCTCCATCTGATTTCCTATAAATGCGTTAGCCCAATTGCGTCTGTTATTCATTCTGGGAGGTTCTGCGACTAGTGATAGTGTCATGAATAACAATATCTTGGTAAAAGCAGATTTTGATAATCCATCCTCTAAGGCGAAATAAGTATATAGTTTCTACTGAGGCACGAATAAGAAAACATGAGGCGGATATTATGCCTTATATTCTCGTGGTGCGCTTAAAGATGATGGATCACAAGAATATAAGCTGACCATGATGTATCGTAAGAGGCATTGTAGGTGATAAAATAAGTAAGTAAATAGGAACAGTCAGCTCGCCAGGATTATAGCATTCCTGTGGATTTGGTTGATGTCAGCCGGATGATATCTAATATACTTTGTTACTCGCTCACAAGCCAGATGCTTTCCATGTAACCATAGCGGAAACAGCCTTCAATATTCTTAGCTGTAATGATATACAATCGTCAAATTTTATGTACATATTGAAAGTGCTAAGACATCAGCATGAATCTGGTG
>CM067352.1:33124652-33183812 GCA_034190875.2 Urechis unicinctus | reverse complement strand
AACGCTTAACAAACTTTCAATGACACACAAATATTGGAACTAGTTCGGTTTGCTATACTACACGAGAGAAGGTTTGTGTGTGAAGAATATTGGCTAATAACTGTTTCAAATGGCTTTAATTTCTACATTAACGTTATCCCATTAATCAGGGGTTGGGGGTAGCATGCGCCAGCTCTCCCTTTTATCTTACTACTGGTGAATGCAAATCATCCTAAACAATCATATCAATTATACATTTTTTTAAATTCGCGATCATGGGAATTGCTTAACCCATAATGATGACGATTTGTAGTTTATTAATACCAAAACAATGATAATGGGATGATAATGTTGAAGGCATCGATACTGATAGATGTAACGGTCTAGTATCACGCCTAAGGTATCACGGCATTTCACACAAGATAACGTGGTTAGTCTATCAATGCGATGTTACCAGTCTCACACTATCGATGTAAGTTTGCCTCGAAAAGGTATAACCTATAGATATTACACGATTATTTCAATGAATTTCAAATTCGTTTTTAAAACATGCTTAAATGTGTTCATTTGAAGAGCTTGCCCCGACGAATCTATGGAGGAAGTGTAACCGGAAAAGATGATGCGCAGTGTTTCGGCTATTCTAAATTGTTTGATTGCCGTTCAGGTAATAATAAAAGCTCATTGAACATTTTTAACATCCCTGTGTAACGCAACAAGATTTGAATTATTTTGTGTACGCATACTCCTCTAGGTATGTAAGCGATTGTAATCGAGGAAACATTAGAGCGAATCTAATTAATTTTTGACAAAAATATCGCAGTATTTTTGTATCGTATTGGGTTAGATTGTGAACACAATCAGATTGTACTCTGGGAGTCTCATGCATGAATGCTAAGCAGCCATCCTGCTTAAAAGTGTTCAGAACTCATTGCTTCTTTAGTGCGTGCGAAAATAGCTTCTTGCAATTATGGTCTCAAGGGAACTTAATTGTGCTGTTAATGTCAATATATTGGGTTGCATCGACCACTCCCGGGCATTATTCACACTGTCTAGTATGACATTAATATACATATGCATTCACAAGGACATGGTTTTACGCAGTAAAGAAAGATTTTCTGGTTTGAATTATACTGCTGTTAATACCGTAACAATGACAATGGAATTATAATGCTGAAGGCATCGATACTGATAGATCGCGCTAAAGCAATCACGGCTTTTCACGCAAGATAACAGGCTAACCTATAGAAATTACACAATTATTTCAATGAATTTCAAATTCGTTTTTAAAACATGCTTGAATATGTTCATTTGAAGAGCTTGCCCCAACGAATCTATGGAGGAAGTTCAACCAACATTCATATACATAGGCATTCAAAAGGACACGGTTTTACGCAGTAAAGAAAGATTTTCTGGTTTGAATTATGCTGCAATCAAAAGCTTTGGTGTCATCTTATACTGACTGAATATGGCAAGCGTTCGAGTACGTGCAATCAATCATTAAGGCAGGCACACTCAACTATGTGGACTATAAGAGTTATTTTTTATAAATATACCTTACTCGAATTTGTAGTGTTGCCGTAACGATGTACTCCGAAGCATCAACAAGTGGATCAACATTACACCTTGATAGAACGTGTGACCAGTTTGACGCCGACTTCGGTAATGCATTTGACAAAAACTGAAATTGGGAATTGTTCAAACAATGAGGTGCGAAACGGTAGTAATAAATTAAACTCCATGGCATAGTTTCCTTTATTAAAGATGGCTTTCACAACCGCGTAATGGTTCCTGATACAATCTTTTATCATCCCTCTAATTGAAGAAAAACGATTCGCTGATATGGTGCGAATTTACTATTCAAATTTTCATTTGATATTAGTGCTGATTAACAAATGTATTACAAATAGATAAAAGCGTCAAAGTGCGCTAATGGAATTTACAATAACATTTGGTGATGAGTGACGGTGGATCAATAGCTTCATACCTTTGCACAATACTTTTGGACACGGAGGTCGACAGCAATATTGCAGAAGCCTCTCATCTCATACGATATTACTGCGCCACAATTCAAGAATTAACATGTACCTTCTCCAGCGACAACGTCCAATATCCTCGGAAGAAATATTGTAAAAATATATTTACTCTCAATCGCAGCCGAAAATGCCCATGCACAGTATTTAGCTTGTTTGATATTTTCTTCGCGATGATTCTGATTGCGATATTTGAAATTCTTGTAGTTTAAATAACCTTTATCAAATTTCATTAAAGAGCAGTAAGTATCAAACTCTTCATTTGCGAATGATATTGCAATAATACTCAAAAGATGCCAATTAACGCATTATACCATCCGAATCAGTCTTATTTTGTTTGATTAAACATGTTAGCGTCAACGCTACGAAACGATGAGTAATAAATTAAGAGCAAACTCGTATTTCCATTTGCTTGAGTGGGTTGCTGGTTTATAACAATGAGCAATATTTGCTGCTCTGTGAACGCTTGGCGGCCAAATGAAAAACTGAGTTGGTTACATAGTGGCTTTGCTTAATTTACGAAAACTTACATGAATATGACAATTGTTTGCTTGCATATGTGACCATTTGTTACATTTTGTAATCACTTAACTGCTATAATTCTAGCCTAGTTTGCACAGCATTACCACTCTTGATATAAATCATGTCTTCAACGTTAAATCTGAAAAGATAAATGCCAAAGAGGTTGTTATTGACGTTCTAAACCCAAAAATATTTGAATTGATAGACGGTTCAATCGACAATGGTTTGGTACCAAAGCTCCTTGCTTATGATACATGATGCACTTAAAAACACTAAGTTTAAGCATTTTATATAGTCAATGCAACATAATGACTGCCTTAAAGTGCCTATCGCACGAACAATCATGTCATTTGTTTCGCCAGATTACGGAAATATAACCCTACAGTACCTATTTTGCGATACGATTCTCGCACAATAGCTGCTGGTAGTTTCGCTAATTAATCCCTTCTGTAGAGCGACGAAGAGACAGAATAGCACAGATCATTTGGAGGCCATCGTTGCTTCTGTAGGGTAAATTTTGTCTGATAGATTCGAAACAGAAATGAGCGATTCAGGGGTGTCTGATGAAGCGAATAAAGACACTGTTATCTTGCCTAGGACATAGTGCGGCTGCAGCACAAAGCTTGGTAAGCTATGTCAGATCGTATTGATGCACCAGTTCACCGTATAAGTTTTGGTATAAAACTCGAGAAGTTAATCCATAAATTTTACAAACTTTTCATGTACAAATTTTCCTACACTTATTATGTGTTTTAATGCAACCAATTCCTAGCTGTTGTAAATCCAATGCAATGATAAGTTCAGACATATGACGTATATTGACCATTGAGTTTGGTGGGAGCCTGGTGAACACAAAAGCCACAGAAGATGTATTGACCAAAGTTACATGAATGTTTGAATAAATATCAATTCATGTCGATACCCAAAACAAATAGAATACAACAGAGGTTTGCGTCAATAATTCTTCCATATCAGACAGCAGAAATGAAATATCAGCAACAAATCATTGTCTGATTACGTGGCTGCAAAGGGTTTTGTTTACAAAGTTGTACCATGTTAGTGTAAAAGCTCCTCGGCACAAATTGTAAACAACCTACAACTAATGTTTGATTAGCTGATGTAAAAAAATAGATATGCATTTAATATAAAGTAGGCCTTATCAAAGGCTAATTAATAGATTGATTTTGAACAGGAACATATGTAAGACAACGCGTACAGCAGCTTGTTTCTTGTAGAAATATCAGTTAATCCATAAACTGCATAACTTGACTTAAGAAAGGGAAGGTTATTGCATTATCAACATGGCCAGTGTTACATCTGAGTTTCAATGAATGTACACAGCTAAAACATGTTCGTTATACAATATGCCATCACTAATGATATAAATCAAGCTCTTCATCCCTACATTATGTTACAGGTGTCTATGTAGCTACTGTCAACCAATGGCGGAGGTGGAAGATCATGTATGTAGTGTGGAGATTCCTCGAGTCATTACCTCCTTAGAGAATAGCTCCATTCCAATTGGCTGCATAACCTACCATCCTGGTTTCAGACCAATCTGTGTGAACACTTTGACTTTGCAAGTGGCATATTTTTCCTATTGACAACAACAAGGGCACATGCCAGATAATGATATTCACAAGTGAAGGATTATTTTCATTTTACTAACACATAAATATTTACCAAGAATAACAGTCAACAAGAAGGCCATCGAGTCTCACTCTCTGCTTCTCGCTTGTTGCAAAGGCAGGTCGGCTTTACTTGGCCCGAGGTGGGAGGGGATCAATTACCTAAACATCCTTTATATATATATATATATATATATATATATATATATATATATATATATATATATATATATATATATATATATATATATATATATATATATATATATATATATATATATAGAGATATATATAGAGATATATATATATATATATATATATATATATATATATATATATATATACTATATATATCTATATATATATATATTGATATATATATATAAATATCTAAATATATATATACATCTGTAGATATATATATATATACATATGTATATATATATATATATATATATAAATATATTTATATATATATATATATATATATATATATATATATATATATATAAATATTTATATGTATACATTTATTTCTTTGTTTTAGTATTGCCGTATTTATGCGTGGTGGTTAAGGCGGAGTTGGTAAGCCGATTTTATCAACTAATATTGTAAATTGGCATCATATTACTGGTGATGGTTCTCGTGTTTTAGTATTGCCGTTATTTGTGCGTGGTGGTTAAAGCGGAGGTGATGAGGGTGCAGGGATTCCCGTCAATCTATGAGGTCATGACCACAATTACAGCCCGCCGGCTTTAGTGTGGTACTAAAGTTTTGATGGGAGACAAGCACATCAGCGACTGTGTGACATTCTATGAATCGCTCAACGAGATAAATCTTGCTCGTGAATTTAGCTATTTATGTTTGCCAACTAGTGCTTGAGCATCTGTGTAGAGCAATGTGTAATAAGGACCTATGCATGATAAATCAGCTTGCAGGAAAACAGCTCAATCTACTTTTTAGATAAATGGCCTGGCCTGTAATGTCACTATTTTGGGACAAGCGTGCTCTCCATTGTTTTTTTAGCATGAAAACAAAGCAGTTTGAACATTTCTCTAATCTTATCATAATGGGATATTCGGGAATGTGTCCTACTTAAGGTTCATTTTGTATCTTCATCGCTATCAGTAAAATTTTTCTGACTGCCTGCTGAAAGAAGAGTATTTGCGGCGGCTGCACCCGTCAAAATTAAGCATTACATTAGCGTGGAAATAATGGATAACTAAGTAGAGCTTTTGATGAATATTGCCGAAGGAGTTTCATGAGCTCATCATCGTCAACGCTTTACACATTGCGTGCTAAAACGTGTTAGCCAAAAGGCGCTCTGAGCATAAGGTATTATATACCAATTTCTAGCCTAGGTGGATCGTAATGAACGTTAAATAAGAGTTAAAATAATAAAAACAATAACATTCAATACAAAATGCAATATACTTAAGTCATTGTTGATATAGGCTGTAAGAATCTTTGGTTTTTTTTCAATGAAGCACGTGGAATTGGCGCAGCAATAGGTCGTCGAAGTACATCAGACTGCTTGCAGATGTAAAATAGAAGGATCAATTTTCGAAATGACAGTGCCCACAAATGGAGTATCTAATGCGCAGCAGCTATTTTTTGGTGTGAAACACGCACTATTATTTACCCAGAAAACCATAGCGGAATATCCGACATGATGACATAAAGTTGTTGGGCAAACTTATGTACAGCAGTCACCGTAAATATTAAAATCGCTGAGAACGCTAGGAATGGTTTGTATTAATGGAAGCTGGGAAGGTGTGCGGATGCAACTCAGGTCACATTGAGTCTGATCAATTATCATACATCCACTGTTTTTCAAATATAAAGATGCACAGCTATCTGGTATGCGACACCATAGAGGTTCATGGTAGAGAAGCCTTAGTTCAATTACCAATGTTAAATGCATCTCGGTTCTGATATTTCGTATTTGCTCGTAGAAATGCTGTGTAATTAGTTAATGTTGACTGTTGAGCATCATACATTTTGCCATCAAAGGAGCGGTATTGTTTCACGAACAGCGCGTGCCGGATGGTACGTGGCAGACTTGTCGTATGCTGTGCTTAGAGCCATCGAAAACTATGGTTCGATCAGTTCCATACGATCAAGCCTCTCATTTGCCATTTGAAGAAAATATATATAAGCTAGGCGTTTTATATTGAAACTGCAACATTATGATTGCCTGGAAGAAGCTAGGGTTTTTCATCCTCCTCGAGCATACATTCGGGGGTTCATCATTCTACAATTATTTCGGTTGTTAACTGTTATCTGTTCTATAGATGCGGAAGTATCAAATGCAGACATTGTCAATGCTATTATGCTGGCCAATAAGAGGCAGTGGCGTAAATTTGATATCCACCAACAGAAACCACAGAGTCTATATCAACAGTTCCGACCACCATTGGGTACCTAAGGGGGAATGACCGCCATGTTTTTGTATTGTGGGTGTTTTGGGTGTGCAGAGAAATCCGTGGCAGTGAATATATTATCAATAAGCGCACACAAAATACGCAGCCCATCCTCATACTTTATAAAACATATCAGTTTGTAACACATTTTATTAAAAAAAATGTACTGGTGTAAAGGTATTACGCTGCCTATGTAGCCTCCCAGTACAAACATTGCCGTGTTATGTAGCAAGCATTGCAGGTAAAGTACATTCTTTGTACATAAATGGTCACTTATATTGCGCTTGCCAAGAAAACGTGTTTATTGCACATATTCCATAATCGCTTAAATGGTAGAGATATTAAAGTGCACATGAAACACGATTTACTCCAATGGGCCACATTGTAAAGTATAACTTCACTGGATAAAGTAGGCGCATCCACTGTCTAAAGAGTGCAATAAAGTATGTAGTAAATTTGTAGTAGTTTGACCTTGGCATCGCCGCTGAATATGGAGATCGAAAAATATAATTGTGCTGAATTGACATGTATTTACTCGTGCGATTATTCGATGTTGTGTAAAGAAATCGCTTTTAATATTATCTGTTCCCATTTTGACAGCGTCTGCGTCTCTCATGTTTAGTGCGATCGATTTATCTGATCGCATGCATGTTGGGCTTGATCGTGGTCGTATCCTTTTCTGTTGCGATCAAACGCACATATACAGCCCAAATTATAACAGTCAACCTCCATCCAGAAGCAAATCAAAACCATGTTTGCGTAGCCATGGCTGAGCCCGGCAGATTCTGGCAGTTTGAGGTATTGGTTGTCTTTATAATAAGTAGCTTGCTGTACACAGATAGTGCGTTCCCAAAAATTAATCGGGATCCAGCCTTGTTAGCACAGCTTAAAATTCCGTTTTGTTCAGGCCACGTGGTTGGATCCCGTTTCCGGTGCTGTGACACAACTCTTACCCCGCTCATAAATCGGGGGAGACGATTATTATATTTGTGGATAAAAATCAAAGAAACGCATTTATATACCTCAATTATACATAAATGAACTGGTCTCTTTAAAAATGATAACAACCTAAGATGAACGCTCGGCATGGGGCGTTATGAAAACTTAATGACGCGGCAGTGATACGGTGATACTCAAATATCAAATCTGCCGATTAGCACTAGAGCCAAGCGATCATAGCATCCACCCTCTGGTTGAATATTTTATCGAATCACAGAGGAACAGCAATGCTTTTACGAATCAGCTTTGTTAATGATCGTCTCTTCAAATTGTCACCCCGCATTAATCTACAAGTGCGATGTTTTGTTCAGGGTTATGTGCCGAGAGAGTCCTCGTTTGGTTTATTAAAAATTGCTAGTGCAATAAGTCTTGTTCCACGTAGCAGCCCGAGGTTCATCTTCCCTGACGCTGTAATATGTCGTAAGAATTGTTGGCACTACAATAACGGAATAATAGCTGGTGTTGTGAAGCACATACATTTACCGGATTTGATATAGTAGCTCACATCCATGCAAGCTCCGCCGTATCAATCTGTTAATTATGAGCATAGAACCTGGTTGGAAATCATCCATGCAGAATGTATAATAATGTCGTCATATATGGGCGTTTAAGGCTTAAATACTAATGACACAGTAAAAGCGTTGAACATCCAACATATCTCAACCGACTTATTAAGAACAGTGAAGAGTATGTTTCCACTCTGTGAGATGCAACATAGCTCCTTTGTTTAACACGAATGCTATGCTCGTTGATTCTGAGGCAGAAACCAATGCATCGACCACAGTACGTTGCACTTCACTTCATCGCACATATGACATAGTGCACTTGATCATGTCGGTTTGAGCAATATTGCTAAATGCCTCGAACTAGAATGGTCGTGTAGTGTCAAAGTGTAGAATACAACTGGTAGAAATCCGTTTCGGGATGAGATGAGCAGCTATTGGAATGTTATAATATTGTAGATACGATATCGTTTCTTCCTATGTGGAATAATATGACACCTGCATAGAATTAGCGATATATCGTACGACAAACATTTCTTTCTGTTTTGTCGCATGATGACTGACTATTAATCATACCATCTCTCAGTACCTTTCTTGATTCCTCTTATCGGCATTTTGGGACTGGCATCTTACTTTTATGTTTGCAAATAGACCGATGCTGATGAAACAGGATTAGCAGACAGTGCAATTGACTGAACCCTTTATTGGTGAGATAATTGAATATTATTGAATCAAATATGTTTGGGCATGCGTGCTTGTAAACTTTGAAATGCCAAAAATAGCATTCAACAACTTATCACGCAAGCCTTAATTAAGCCATTTAGAGCTAATTGTTTAAAAATAGCACTGCAAAAGAACTGCACACGCGCCCTATCGCGCCTTTTACCATTTTGGCCCTTATGATATATAATTGAACGAAATGTATTCTAAATAAAATACGGTTAACGTCACTATGGCTTAGCTGCACCACTCTTCGTCATTATTTACATGAGCTTAAATACAGCGTGATGTTCTGAAATAGTATTCCATATCAACCTTACGTTTTTCACATTAGTGAATGACAATCGTTCATTCAGCTGTTCGTTAATGTACATATTATTAATCTACAACCGCTATTTGTGAAGGTAAGGCCATTAATACATGCAACAACTTTTCCAGCCGGCCTTCATTGGATGATCACATATTTGCGCTGTTTTTGAAAAAGATTTTGTGATATGAATTGCTTCCGACACTGGAATAAAGAGAAACCTTAAAGGATAGTGTGAAAGCACATTCAATCTGACATTGGCGTACGTAGGCCATCAAACATCGAATTCCTGCTCTGGTGTTATGTATTCAAAACACATTCGAGCTACCTCGGATAGTAACTAGAGATAGCCACATTACTGAAAACGCCTAAACAGTATTGTAAGGAATACCATATCATTCCATACGATTTGAACGATCTCAAACGCTTAACAAACTTTCAATGACACACAAATATTGGAACTAGTTCGGTTTGCTATACTACACGAGAGAAGGTTTGTGTGTGAAGAATATTGGCTAATAACTGTTTCAAATGGCTTTAATTTCTACATTAACGTTATCCCATTAATCAGGGGTTGGGGGTAGCATGCGCCAGCTCTCCCTTTTATCTTACTACTGGTGAATGCAAATCATCCTAAACAATCATATCAATTATACATTTTTTTAAATTGGATGCGACTTCCATTGATTGCTACAAAGGTCATTTGCAGTTTAATCCACTATAAGTGGAATTATTTTGTCAGCCGCGCGGGATGTTGCTTCAGAGCGTTGCTATGACTAATTAATCCGGTTTAGTTGATTGCCCTGGTATTACGTATGTTTTTTGTAACGATGTCGAATTATCTGTAATAATGAAAAAGTATCGTTGCGTGATATATTGTGTCGATAGTAATTCTTTAAAGTTATTGCGTTTTTCTGAGCTGAGGAGTCTGGAGCAAAATATTCATACCTCTTATTTTATCATTATAACGGATCATTATACACCTGACACAACATAAAAACCAAAACGTCAAACGGCGTCTCTGAATCAAGATATGCATCAGCTGAGAGTATAGGCTATGACCATCTAAAAATGATGATGGACCAATTTTCTGGCTATAATTGTCTTGTAAGTGTGGGTTAATGGTGTTATGTCGTGCTTTTCTCTTCCTGTACCCAAAGCAGATTACAGGCGCGTCTTACACTCGCTATTATGTTTGTTGCAGCAAGTCCGCTTTAACTCTTTTCTTCCCTTTACTGCTTCATCTACCCATGAATTGCCAGGTTCGCTGTATGTTGCAACAACTATCTGAATTATCAAAAGACTTTATACTAGGTATCATCAATTTTTATGTAGCACGATCCGTCTATTATCTATGAAATTACCGTAATGTAGAATTATGTATGTGTCTCTGTACACTCGTGTGTACACTACCTGCTGAAAACGACTAATATACGCGAAAGCACGCGTGTCTTGTCACGCGCAAGCCGTAAACTATGCATTTACCTCTGTCCTCATAAGCTTGAATATTAGTTAATTGGGAAGATAATGCCATTTAATTTTAAACGCTGCAATCAATTTACTATGGTTGGATAGTCGAAGCATATTGTATGATTGAAGTGTTGGCATACTTTTCGGGTTCTCGACCTAATAATATACACATTATACATTACTCTCCTCAAGGACTTTCGCATTCTACCAACATGAAATGATATCCTTCGTCTATAATCCAGTTCATAGCAAATATCGTAGTCCCATCGTTGACAATCACGTTGCACTCGTCATTATGACAAAATGGCCAGCGTTGATTCTGAAATTCGAATGTATTTACGGACCCTTAGTGCGAGTTACAGACTTGATCCATCACTACAAGAATGTGTCATTTCAGTTACAGTTACTCCTTTGCTTATACAAGATTGATTTAAAACGGATTTAATACTGATAACACACTGTCATGCAGCCAATCCTCTCTAGACTGAACTCGTAGATACGCTAGATGAGGCAAAGTGGCATTTCAACGATATATCCCGCATGCACCCTTCACTGTGCTTTATCTGCTGGATAAATCCACGTAGAATACGTCATTACAATGTCATGCTTTTGTTATAAATGTATACTTGTCTCATTGGCGAACATTTGGTCACTAATGGTGCTGATAGTTGGTGCACATGTAGCTGATGAAAAGCTGGCTACAGAAACCACATTTGAATAATATCGTAACACTAATGATCAGATGCTACATTGACATATGCAAGAGAAACCAAGCTGACGTTTAAATAATTACTTACTTTAAGATAATCTTGAGCTGAAAGATTCATAACATCGAAACACAACGCCATTATGAAAGGAAATTCATCGTTGTTGTTGTCTACTAGTCTTAGATGTTCGAGTTTATAAAAGTCTTTTTTAAAGTGATACATGATGGTATTAAAATAATCATCTAGATTTTATACCTTGTCTCATCAATATTGATGGGTTGATAGTAATGTCTATCCATTGAACTAGGTAATAGCATAAATTCAGTCATCTATACAAGCTCTTCTATGGGTTTTTGACAACTGCAAGTGGGAGTGCTGTATGAGCAAGACGACAGCATATATTTTACACACACACCATATATATATATATATATATATATATATATATATATATATATATATATATATATATATATATATATATATATATATATATATATATATATATATATATATATATATATATATATATATATATATATATATATATATATATATATATGCCAGTGCGTATGCTCTCTTGTTCTCGAGTCTTGTCAAAGGAGCGCCCGTTCGAGCAAGGATGTGGCAATGTTTCATTTCAAATAATGCGTGCAATTTGCATTGTAAATAACAAGATTTATTTTGCAGGACTGCATAACAATCGTTTATATCGTTTTTTTGCTAAGAAAAACAGATAAGCCGCCTCATTTCCGCTCTTTATATATATACGTCAACTATTATATTACCATGGCTTATCGAAAGAAAGGTATATATATATATATGTTATTTACCGTACATTAGTAATGCCCATATTGTAAACATAGTTGGAGATACTGACAAGGCAAGGGTTATATCTGACAAAACGAGACAAATGCCGCCCGTGAAATTGCCGTATGTGTAATGCATGAGGACGTCGTTGTTAAAATAGAAACCTAACCCAAGCCGTACAGTGTGTATTTGATTCTGAAGTCAATGTATTCATGAGGTGCTATATCAATACACCGATAACATATTCCTATTAAGCAATTCTCGTTGGGCTGAACTCGTAATTGTGGCATCTTAATGAAGAATGTAGGGTAGCATTATCCCCTTATGCGACTTACCGACTGGTCCATCGATATGCATATGTGTCACCCTTGTTTACTGCTTTGCTTATAAATGAGGGATTGAATACTGATAACACATTCTCATGCAGCAAATTCTATCTGGCCCGAACTCTGAAATACGATGGATGAGGTGAGGTTGAATCTTAGCGTTTGACGGAGCCAACTCCTTTCAGTGAGATTTTTCTACTGGAACCATCAACTTGAAATGCGTCATTTCAATTTCATGCCTACCTTAAGAATGCAATTTGCTGCCAGCTTGATATAGCAAACATGTTTATGATATGTTGAATGGTGATAGTATCCTGTATTAGTTGACACGCAGTGGTTCATATTTTGCAAAACGATATTTATCCCGCACTCGGGGTTGTACAAACCTATTAGACAGCAATCTATAGTAATACAACCCTTCATATAGGGCAAATTTGAACACGTTGATTCCCCGTAAACGATTGTTAATAATTACTGGACATGCCTGATATGGTGGATTGCATTGGAATCATTAAATTCCTTGGCTGCATTAAGGAATTGCGTTGAGATGATGATTTAAGTGTTCGTAAGCATTTACATCATTTGGCAATTGCCCTTTTGGATATAAAACACATCCCTAACGAGGATGCTTGCTGATATTAGTGGTGTGTTTCAGCTCTAAGAAAGTGGTAGATTTTTTTTGGGAGTGCATGCTTATAAACATAAACCATAAAATAATGCATGCTACGCGGTATGGTATGACACCAGTAACAGGGAAGGCGTGTAGCAATTGCATCGGATAGTTATAAGATTATCGACGCCGTCGACATCATAACCCACATAATCATGGCCACATAAACGCCGTACTAATTATGTTAATTATCGACAGTATCATTGTTATAATGATAATTCGCGCAATTGGAAAAATTTCTCCTGCAAACAACCGTTTCGTTTATCGGCATTACCTAAACGCAATTATTTTGTTCTCTCTTTTTTTTCACGTGAACGTGCCAATCATGGACGATGCTCTACCCGTTCATGTAACACGAACGCCTACAATCACGAGCCACATGGACTAGTTTGCGATCGACAGCGCCATCATGACGTAACCTAAACCTAGGGTTTGCGCTTCGATGGAAGACAGAAATCCATCGTAGGTGCAAGCTTCACTCTCAAGGGTCAGATGAATATTGATCATTGTTCTATGAAATGCCTACTAAGTTTGTAGCCAATCTAGCTGGTCCTCCACAACCACCGTCGTGTTATCATCTCAATTTTGAATGTGACGCAAACGCTCAGGATAATATAAAATAAAACAGTATTACCTATATGTGTTGATTCATGGGATGTTTATGCATGGTAAAGGCTCATTTTAACCACATCGATTTGAGTCAGTGAATTCTTGTTGCAGCTCCTTATCAATATCCCACCTATTCCGCGACCCTATCTGACTACACACTATTGCGACCTTGCAGACTGTGATTTACTGTCGGTCAACAGGACAAGCATTCAACCTGCATTCAACAAATTTCTGCTTTATAAGCCACGCACTGAGCTGCAATGACAGCTTTTATGTTGATGGATTGAGTCGGTAAATCGCAATGAGGCGGGCGTGCTCTAAGCTTTGTTAGATAGCCAAACCGCCATTTGTGTAATAGCGATTAAGTTAGAATTTTGGTGACTAGGTGATGATATGTCATCGTTGCGCTGCTACGGCCCCTGAATACTGCAATCGATTCTCATCAGATGTTTCGCCGTAAGCTTGGTTTGTCGGTGGCGCTGACCAGTTGTTAATTGCGTAAATCAAACAAATAAAGTGAGGAGGCTCAAGAACGTAAATCGTCGAAATTGTGAATCCATTAAGTATTGTCAATCAATGAACTGCTTGCCATTATGGTAATGATTTTATATACGATAGAGCGATTTGTGTTAAAAGATAATACTTACCTTCAGACTACTTTAATGCAGCCGTTCGTGAATTGATGGCATGATCTACTTCTGCAGTTATGTCTCCATCTGAGCCATTTATTGTGTATTGTCATCAATCTTGACGAATAACCGACCCGAATAAAATCAATTAATATATTTAGAATGCGGAGCCTCATCCTTGAAGGTCACCATATGTATTGATGGAGAGCATTGTTTATTGCAGAGAATCATAACAACTTTTCGATCGCGTTAGTTCCACGTCTATGGGCTCTGTTAACGGTGCGCTCATTCGAGCAAGGATATTTCACCGGTCGATTGCTATGGCGTCTGACTCAACACCATAGTGGGCGCTGTTTTATATCGTTTATTTCCGCTCACGATGCAGTTCACAGCGGTAGTTTATTATTTTACAGCAGGTGTAAGAGGGGTCGCATTTTATGTCAAACGTTACGTTCAATATGATAAGTAAAGAACAAGTCACTGTATTATCGAATCAATTCCAAATCACTTGTGGTTTTTCTGATGCAAACTGCATTCTTGTATTGCAAGAACAATCGGATAAGACACTTAATTTGCTATAGTAATGGAATGCCATTTGAGCACCATTTGTTGTAGGGATTGATGTTAATTCCATACACTACAAGGGCTACCTCGCGTGGGGTGGCAATCTCAACGATTATGATTAATTTGAGGCTGCCATTATGATGAATACTGCTCTTTAAACTATTATGTATGAAATTAGTTGTATGCATATTCGGTTGTTTGCAAAGATTGCGAGCATATCCATCTAGAATTGTGTTATATATAACAGCACGATGCTTGGTGATACACTATTGTATTACCGCAATGAACATTTTATTTTACTTCTGGGTAAAAGTGCTGATTGATAGTTTGACAAAATTGTCTGAATTAATGCTTGTCAAGGCCTATTTTGGGCGCACCAGTTGGACTGTTTATGGCCTGTATTATTTCGTTTGTCTAAGCTGTTAGGACGCCCAATCGCAATGTTAACCATTTGATTTCATGCATACGAAATGTGGATCAACGCGCAGTTGTTTTCATGTATGCAGTTTATACATATTGATGCAGCATGTGTTTTCCCGGTTGCGATGGAACGGTTTATTCTGCATCAATGTGGCTAATTTTAAGAGATTGCAAACGTATAATGTTCATATAAACTACGTCTGTAAATGTAATAAATATAGCTATGGTAACAGATAAGACGTTATATATGAGGATCTGGCATCCTCTAGCTGTTCTTTTACAACATTATAGAGATATTTATACCTCGCCCACAGAGAGATAATGCATTTTATGAACTGAGGCATATGATGCGTGAATTGTTGTGCATGTGGTATAATAATCGACCAGAAAACCGATACTGTATGCTTAATGATCACGCTGCTTCCAGTTTGGTAGTCGAGCAGCATCGCAGGGATACCTTCTGACACGTACGCACTAGTTGCATGTGTAACATAGCATGCGACAAGCCTTCATAGCGCTGAATGCAAAAAAAAACGTTCAGCTCACATCTAAATGTATTTTAAATACTTATGTGACAGATTGATTTTAGTCGCTTTCCTTGTAGGAACTATTACACCTTGAATTTTTGATTTTTTTGCTGATAGATACTTGTTGCAAATTCAAGCTGTGGCCATTTGTCAATATTCACATCCTCGTCAATCAAAACAAAATTTACATTTCAAATTATGCGAGCTAAACAAATAAAATATTTCAGCGTACTTGTGTTATTGTTACATAATATTGCGTTAGCTAGCGGACAAAATCGAAAGACCTGCAAAAGCAATACATTTGAGCGGTGGTATGTACGACTTTTTATTCAGAGGTTAATAATTTCGAAACATTGTTTCTACAATTGGTTATCGCGATATCATCTGAAAGTGTTCTCTCAAAAGTTACAATATGCAGCAAATTACCAAAAACATTACCTCTTAGCCTCTGATAGTTTTTTTTCATATATATGTATATATGTACATGTATTATATATATATATATATATATATATATATATATATATATAGATATATATATATATATATATATATATATATATATATATATATATATATATATATATATATATATATATATATATATATATATATATATATATATATATATATATATATATATATATCTATATATATCTCTATATATCTATATATATCTATATCTCTATATATATATATATATATATATATCTATATATATATATATATGTATAGAAATGTTTTCACATCACATTAGCCCGTATAGAGACGATGCGCTGCCAAAGGTTACATGGCCAATAACAGCCAAAGATGATTGAAGCTATCTGGGCCACACAGTGCTTCATTGGTTCCACCAAGATTCTCTACGTTTTTAGTCCGCTGCGCGCAACTGTGAAAGCTTTTGCAAAACAATTCGTCATTATCAGTATCACATGACCGCATGACGAAGTGCCGACTGTGAGAATACTTCGCCGAAGTGGGAACAAAATGGAAACAGTTCTTTCGTGAAGTAAGCGTATTGAGGTGATAACTTCCGGTCGAGCTTGGTACCGCATTGATCTGTGCTGCCACCTATCTGGCTAAATGGCAAGGCGGTTTTTTATTAGAGTCTTACTGGAAATGTTGTGCCGACTCAGAGTCACCAATGTACGTCCACTAATTACTGGCGCGGCGTGATAAAGGAGTTCGTTAGGCGCCACTTTACTTGGGACAGGGCGGATATGGGTTAGTTTTCCGGGTTGTTTGTTAGAGCATAAAAGCATTATATGCCCCGATTCCCCTCAATTGTAACAGCGTAGGTTCCCCAACATTGTTCTTTTTGAAATGATTGCCTTATGGATATGAGGTAAAGGTAAGAGTTTGATGTGTTCCACTGGCACGAAAACAATTCCCGTAAAAACCGTAAAAACCGTAAGCTTTACAATATGCAAATTCTTGACTCGTCAGTGTTGGGCTGTTAAAATATAAGTCGGAAAAGGCATTCGTTCCATACATATTTACATACATGCATACATATACACATAAATACATACATACATACATACATACATACATACATACATACATACATACATACATACATACATACATACATACACATACATACATACACATACATACATACATACATACATACATACATACATACATACATACATACATACATACATACATACATACATACATACACATACATACACACATACATACATACATACATACATACATACATACATACATACATACATACATACATACATACATACATACATACATACATACATACATACATACATACATACATACATACATACATACATACATACATACATACATACATACATACATACATACATACATACATACATACATACATACATACATACATACATATACACATACACATACATACATACATACATACATACATACATACACATACATACATACATACACATACATACATACATACATACATACATACATACATACATACATACATACATACATACATACATACACATACATACATACATACATACATACATACATACATACATACATACATACATACATACATCCATACATACATACATACATACATACATACATACATACATACATACATACATACATACATACATACATACATACATACATACATACATACATACATACATACATACATACATACATACATACATACATACATACATACATACATACATACATACATACATACATACATACATAAACATTCATACACGCATCATGTGTGCCGTCAAACCCTGTCAGACCCGGTAAATCATCTCTTATTTTGTGACATATAGACTTGTGCATTGTCTCTATAATGTGTATTATGGCTTTACTTGAAGCAAAATGGGTAGACTAGAAAAGCAGTTCGTTGTGATGCCCATGTCTACGGCGCAGTATATACACTATATATATTGATTGATGCCGTCGATTGACTACTTTACATATAGGGGATACTGGCGCAATTATCTTGGAAACGTAGTTACGTGGACAATAGGTTTCCATGGAAGCGATGCAGCGTGGCGCCTTGCAGCCTAAATGTTCTTTTGTCTCTACTTTGAACTCGTTGTTGTTCCGCTACCAAATCACTTGACAGCAATATAAGCGCTCCCATTTACTGCAGGTTGGGCATTTTTATGGGCGTTTTCACGAAAGGTCGTATTATGAAATGTTATATGCCCATTCGTCAATTCAACAATAACAATGCCAACAAGGGCCGACAGCATATCGATACCATAATCATAGCTGTTTTATAACCAAGATAATTTCTGTGCTGATAATTGATTGAATAAAAGTCGTCACTATTGCCTACATAAATCCCCTGATCGCGATTGTGTTTGATTTAGCATATAATCGTCATGACTAATCACCTGGATATACTGACAATCTGAGCTCATTAAGTGAGGCACTTGTTTATACCGTGCTAAAACTCTACCAAAAGATGATGGCCTGGCAGAACGACAACAATCGGTACATCATTGACGAAGCTCTCAATACGCCTGTGTAATGAGTGGGATTGAAGCTTAAATATCAGTGGTAATGAGAGTTTGCTCTATATCTGTCCGCGAACGTGTCATTGAAAAAAATCTTGCGCCATTTTATCAATGATAATGATGGTCGGTTGCCGTTACTCTCTAGTAATGTCACGCAAGGCGAATATATATAAATATATACATGTATAACGGACTCGTTAAGGCGGGAGCAAGCCTGCCAATGACAACATATTCTCAATGACGGATGCCATGCGTCCGAGCGCAGGGTATAGTGAATATCAAGTTAGCGAATCGCAGGCACCTATATGTTATATATATATATATATATATAAATATACTATACATGTGTATGTATATATATATATATAGCGAGCCTATATATATATATATCTATAGATATATATATATATATATATATATATATATATATATATATATATCTATATCTATATATATATCTACTTATGTATCTATCTCTCTATCTATATATCCGTATAATCTATCTCATCTATATATCTATCTATCTATATCTCTCTATATCTCTATATATCTATATATATATATCTATAACTATGGAAATTTTTTTCAAAGAATTTTAATCATTACGAAACACAGTATGAAATGTCACCAGTAACCGCGGTTTTATAAGCTTGCAACGTGGCTTCAAATATCGGGCCGTTTATTTCGCCGCATGCAACCGGAAAAGGTCTGTTACAACTGCCTCCGAAATGTATAACGCCGTATAAATTGTGACTGGTGATGCCATTGACATCATCACTCACATAATAATGGATATATGAATGCCATACTTATTGTATTGATTATTAGCAGTACAATCGTCAAAATAATGTTTTAAACTATTGGAATGATCTATTATGCATCGTTCCGTGCATCGGCGTTACCAAAAGGCAATTATTTTGTTCCCTCTCGTTGTCTCGCGATCGTGTCAATTATGGCCAATGCTTCACCCATTTAATTAGCACCAATACAACCTATCACAATTGCCAGGCTACCTGACGCTAAGGAAAAACTCGCAAATGGTAGGTTGGGTCGTTAAATCTAACAGTGTATCATATACTTTCACGAAATGTTAGACTGTTGTATTTGACACCCACTTGACGAGTGACACATGGAACATGTCGTTGTCATCATTTATGATACATGAGACAAGCAAACTACGCTTAAATTTTGTGTGTGACATCAGGCAAGTTTGAATCCTTCGTGAAGAATACGTTACATTCCATTTGTGACACACTTCAAACAAGCGTACGCGAAGCCTATCGATCCGTTATACCAAATGGACTGAATTAGATAACAGATCATATATACAATAATAATTCTGATTATAACCAATTCGCAGTTTCAAAGTGACCGCTGGCCATGGTTATATGAATGAGCCCTGAACAAATCGCTATAGTTATATCCATTTGAAACAGCGTTGTCATAGAATAAGTAATCGAAATATCCAGCAACATTAGCATACAGTTGTTATATATTTGCATAATCGTGGCTATTTAACCAATAATGTTTAAACGCATATCCACAATCTCAAAAAACCAACCGTTCCAAAAAGCTTACCTATTTAATATGAAGTAAACGATAACCTATAGTAGATTGCAGTGGCTCACTTCGACCGTTCGATGAAACGGCTCGTTTTAATGAATGAATGAGTTGTGCGAGAATAGTGTATGAACAACTCAGCGCATTCATTTGTTCATTCGGTCAGTTTTCAACGTTTCTACATTCCATTTAACCGCATTCGGTTATGCTTATTTTGCTCAGTGGGTTTTGTTCAATCGAAATAGAAAGTCGTCTTACTGATGTAGAATGACCTTTCATGCTCATCAGTCAATCGGTCAAAAATTGTGCTTAACGTAACAATGACCTACTAAACTACAAACCGAATTAATTGGATGGCAAACGCAACCAACTAACGCTAATAGGCACAAACATCTACCATGCCTTAACCTAAACGGAATATTACTTCAAATACGCATAATTTGTCTATGATCGGAACACAGAAACGCAAAACATTATCTTAATTCAAAATGTATTACTAACCAATGATCTTGGCCTCTAAAGCACATATCAGAGCCGCATAAGTACAGCACCTGACTATAAGTCCGCCAGATTTGTTAAACTGTGGTGTTTATGGCTAGGAGCTCTTGTACGCTGATGTACTTATCAGCACCATTTGTGACTCAATGTCTGTCAATAGGACAATCATTCAACCTTAATTCAACAAATTGCTGCTTTATAGGCATTGCACTGAGCTGCAATGTCAGCTCTTATGTTGATAGATTGGGCCGGTAAATCGCAGTGAAGGGAGCGAGCTTTGTGCTTCGCAAGGATGCCACACCGCATTATTGTGCCGTAACGATGGTTAAGTTCGAATTTATGTGCCAGGTGATGATATGTGATCGTTGAGCGGCTATGGCCCCTGAATACTGCAATATATTCAAAATTGTACGAGCCATGACTGCTTTGATGTCGTCCGATGCGTTGCCATATGCGTGTTTTGTCTGCTGTGCTGACCATTTGTCAGTTGCGTAAATCAAACAAATAAAGCAAAGATGCTCAATAACGATGTTTGCTATTTTAGTAACGATCGTATAAACGATGGAGTGATATTAGGGAAAAAATATCTATCGTCAGACTTCATGAAGTTATGGAATGGTCTACTTATGGAGTTATGTATAAATCAGAGCCATTAAATATAAACTAATTTTCAAACATGACGTACAAGCGTCATGTATATAACCAAACTGAAGCCTCATCCTTAACGATCACCACATATATTGATGGATAGCGTTGCTCATTGCCAAGAAGAGAAATCGTTCCGTCTGTCACATATACTTTGCTATCGCGTTAGTGTCATGTCTATGGGTTCTGTTAACGGTGCGATAGTTCGAGGTGCTCCTCGTAATGAAAGCGGTATTTCTGACTCAACATCATAGTGTCAGATAAATATATTCGCTTGAACATCCTTGAGTTAAGCTATCTACAATATTTCCATATGTATATCAATCAGCATTGACTGGGTCTTACGTCCAATATTGGCCATTCAATGTTTCAGCTGGCTTAAATTTATACTCCGAAAGCAACTATGCTGTTTTCCATCCTTTTGGAAAAAAATACGACCAGATCGTATGCCCCAGTTTGTAACGATGAAGGTTGGAACATAAATTATCTGTCATGCGGCTTGAGCATAATGTCGTTCATACTAATCCTTTATAATTGTGTTGCAACAGGTACAGTGAATTAAACAAAAGCGCATGAGTGATAAATCCAACAATTATTAAATTTTACCTAGTTGTAGGGAGGGAGGGGGTCGCAAACGCCTTATTTTCCATTAATCGTTCTAATAATGTGTTCAAATCACACTAATTAATCCGATTTAGACAAATGTGTTCATATCTTAATTGGATACAACTTCCGTTGATTGCTACAAATGTCATATTTAGTTTAAATGGCAATATGCGGAATTATTTGGTCACAATTTGTTTGCTGCGTGGGATGTTATTTCAGGGTGTTGCTATCGCTAATCGATCCGATTTGATTGAATTACCTTGTGTTTTGCATACAAAGGTAACGCTGTCGAAGTCTGCTATTATGCATCTGTATCCTTGCACCCGCTTCTGTGATATATGGTGTCTACAGTAAAAATTGCGCAAACGCTTAAAAATATGGGCATACGTTAATTGAGCTGCTTCAAATGTATTACATTAGGCTCAAGTAGCTTTTAGACGAGCCGACATTTAAAATATAACTATGCACAATGTCGAATTGAGGCAAGTGTGGTGCATTAACAAGCACCAAATCTTTCACGCACAATGCGCTTTATTATAGGCGGTATTACTTTCGCCGCAAGATATATTCGAATTCAGAAACTTTATCATATATAAAGCGAGTATACTCATTAATCGAGTTGACCTCAAATAATACCATGCCCCCTGCATTTAGGTGTCATCTTCAAGATGATAAGTCATTCGGCCCTGATGTAGGATGTACATATGGATGCGAGGCCTGGGCAGGTTATGGAACACATAATGTGCGAATAGAACATGTAACAATTCCTGGGTTTTTTTCCATACGCTATATCAGCCATAATGTCACTGCAACAGCCGCTTTATATGAGTTAATATTGTCGATTGACATCATATTAAAGAACTGGGGTTTAACGCGAACAGTTCTACCTGTATTTCCCGCTAACAGGTTGGCTGTAGAAAATATCAATACATAGATATATATGATTATTTTAGTATTGCGGTATTATGTGCGTGGCGTTTGAGGCAGAGGGGATGAGGGCAGAGGGATGGTAGTGTCGGCCAAGGATTTTCATTTCTGTTCGTGTATGACCAGACACGGAAATCTTCCAATTTCTCAGCTGTGCAGGGAATGGTTATTCTAAACAATATCTCTAGCTTTTTGCGATCAATTTATGAGGTCATGACCGCAATTGCAGCCCCGCCGGCTTAAGTGTGTGACTATAGTTGGTGTATTAATATATATATACATAAATATATCTCAGCCACTGTAACGTTCTATGCACTGCTCAACGAGATAAATCTTGCTGGTGGATTTCGCGGCTTATTTTTGACAATGAGTGGACTAGCTCTTGTGCAGAGCAATGTGTGATAAGGACCTAGGTAAGGTAAATCAGCTCGGTGAAAAATAGTTCAATCTACTTTATAGATATATGGCGTGTTGTGTCCATGACAAGTGTCCTCTTCATTGGTGTTTACCATGGCATGAAAAAAAGCCTGAGCATTTTTCTATACTTATCATAATGGGATATCCGGGAACCAGTTGTAGTTGAGGTTCAAGTTATATCTTTATCGTTTCATCGGTTTTCAGTACAAATTTTCTGAATGCTCACTGCATGAAGAATATTGATGCATGAAATACACCCAATATAGGGACTGATACGATCAAACTGTATCGAATGAATTGATAACAATGAGAACTTTTCAAGTATATTGGTGAAACATGCATCGCCAACGCTTTACATAGTGCTCGCTTAGTAATGTTAGCGTTCGAAGAGTAAAGAATGTGATTCCTAGCCTATTCGGGTCATTAACATCAGTAAGCAATAATTGCAATAATATAATGCATAACAATTGCAGCGGCTCTTTCAAGAGAATTTGTGGCAACCAGCTTAGCAGTATAGCTCCATGAATGACAATTTATTGCGGCATTGATTTTGATCAACCAACTCCTTTGAAAGTATCGGACAGCACAATTGTCTTGCTTTTATCGGACCTCAACAATCAAGCTACGATTTTAGAGAACTGATTGTCTTCCATCAAACATCACAGTTTCTAATGGTTTCTTTCGACATCAGGGCCTGCATATGTGAAATCATCAACCTCTCGCCATACATCTCCCTTCATCAGTCGTATTTCCAGTAAACTAACCCGCTCTGTGTATCCAACCAGGTGTCACCACCTATAATGTTTATATGGTCTGCTTGTTTCCGATTACGAAATCAATTACCCCTCTTGACAGTTGCATATCCTCGCCTGCCACCAGAAAGCAACAATTAACGACCTCCGTGAAACCTGACCAGGCGACGCGTGGGAGATGATTGAAATTTTCGCAGCAAAACATGAGGAAAAATCGCACTCGCACTAATTGGAACGTGACAAACCAATGCATTATTGTCGCTAACTCATGGTTTCGGCAATGCTGCTCGTGTTTTTGCCGTCGTGGTACAATTTGTCAGGTGTTTCTCTCATTGCTGTGGCCGAATGAGCGCAGATAGGCAAGATAATGGGACGTGATGATAACTGTTAATATTGTTCACGACCGCGATCATGGGAATTGCTTAAGCCATAATGATGACGATTTGTAGTTTATTATCTGCGTAATACCAAAACAATGATAATGGAATGATAATGTTGAAGGCATCGATACTGATAGATGTAACGGTCTAGTATCACGCTAAAGGTATCACGGCATTTCACGCAAGATAACGTGGTAAGTCTACCAGTGCAATGTTACCAGTCTCATACTAACGATGTAAGTTCTCCTCGAGCAGGCATAACCTATAGATATTACACGATTATTTCAATAATTTCAAATTCGTTTTTAAATCATGCTTAAATGTTTTCATTTGAAGAGCTTGCCCCGATGAATCTATGGAGGAAGTTTGCCCGGAAAATATGATGCGTAGTGTTACGGCTATTCTAAATTATTTGATTACCATTCAGGTAATAATAAAAGCTCGTTGAATATTTGTAACATTCCTGTGTAACGCAACAGGATTTGAATTATTTTGTGTATTTTGTGTACTCATCTAGGTATGTAAGCGATTGTAATCGAGGAAACATTAGAGCGAATCTAATTGATTTTTGACAAAAATATTGTTTGATCGCAGTATTTTTGTATCGAATTGGGTTAGATTGTGAACACAATCAGATTGTACTCTGGGAGTCTCATGCATGATTGCCAAGCGGCCATAGCTTCGTGAAATTATGGTCTCAAGGGAAGTTAATTGTGCTGTTAATGTCAATATATTGGGTTGCATCGCCCACTCCCGGGCATTATTCACACCATCTAGTATGACATTCATATACATAGGCATTCAAAAGGACACGGATTTACGCAGTAAAGAAAGATTTTCTGGTTTGAATTATACTGTTGTTAATACCGTAACAATGATAATGGAATTATAATGCTGAAGGCATCGATACTGATAGATGTAACGGGCCAGTATCACGCTAAAGCTATCACGGCATTTCACGCAAGATAATATGCATAACCTATAGAAATTACACGATTATTTCAATGAATTTCAAATTCGTTTTTAAAACATTCTTAAATGTGTTCATTTGAACAGCTTGCCCCGACGAATCTATGGAGGAAGTTTAACCGACATTCATATACATAGGCATTCAAAAGGACACGGTTTTAGGCAGTAAAGAAAGATTTTCTGGTTTGAATTATGCTACAATCAACAGCTTTGGTGTCATCTTATACTGACTGAATATGGCAAGCGTTCGAGTACAAATCTATCAGCACCATTAAGGCACACTCAACTATGTGGACTATAAGAGTTATTTTTATAAATATAGTGTTACCGTAACGATGTACTCCGAAACATCAGCAAGTGGATCAACATGACGCATTGATAGAACGTGTGACCAGTTTGACACCGACTTCGGTAATGCATTTGATAAAAATTGAAATTGGGAATTGTCCCAATAATGAGGTGCAGATCGGTAGTAATAAATTAAACTCCATGGCAAAGTTTCCTTTATTAAAGATGGCTTTCACAACCGTGTAATGGTTCCTGATACAATCTTTCATCATCGCTCTAATTGAAGAAAAACGATTCGTTGATGTGGTGCGATTTTGCTATTCAAACTTTCATTTATAATTAGTGCTGTTTACCGTAGGTATTATAAATAGATAAAAACGTCAAGGTGCGCTAATGAAATTTACAATAACATTTTTGGTGATGAGTGAGGTGGATCAATAACTACATACCTTTGCACAATACTTTTAGACACGGAGGTCGACAGCAATATTGCAGAAGCCTCTAGTCTCATACGATATTACTGCTCCACAATTCAAGAATTAACATGTACATTCTCCAGCGACAACGTCCAATATCCTCGGAAGAAATGTTGTACTGATATATTTACTCTCAATCGCAGCCCGAAAGTCCAATGCATAGTATTTAACTTGTTTGATATTTTCTTCGCGATGATTCTGATTGCGTTAGTTGAAATTCTTGTAGTTTAAACAGCCTTCATTGGATCATCAAATTTCATTAAAGAGCAGTAATATCAAACTCTTCATTTGCAAATGATATTGAAATAATACTCAAAAGATGCCAATTAACGCTTTATACCATCAATATCAATCACATGTCTTAATTTGTTTAATTAAACATGTTAGCGTCAACGCCACGAAACGATGAGTAATAAATTAAGAGCAAACTCGTATGTTCATTTGCTTGAGTGGGTTGTTGATATATAACAATGAGCAATATTTGCTGTTCTTTGAACGCTTGGCGGCCAAATAAAAAACTGAGTTGGTTACATAGTGGCTTTGCTTAATTTACGAAAACTTACATGAATATGACAATCGTTTGCTTAAATATGTGACCATTTGTTAGATTTTGTAATCACTTAACTGCTACAATTTATAGCCCAGTTGGCAGTGAAATACAACTCTTGCCATAAGTCATGTTTTTAACGTTAAATCTGAAAAGATAAATGCCACAGAGGTTGTTATTGACGTTCTAAACCACAAAAATATTTGAATTGATAGATTGGATCAGTAGTTCAATAGACAATGGTTTGGTACCAAAGTTTCTTTATTATGATATATGATGCTCTTAAAAACACTAAGTTTAAGAACTTTATATAGTAAATGCAACATAATGACCGCCTTAAAGTGCCTATCGCACGAAAAATCATGTCATTTGTTTCGCCAGATTACGGAAATATAACCCCACAGTACATATTCTGCGATACGATTCTTCCAAAAAAGCTGCTGGTAGTTTCGCTATTTAGTCACTTCTGGAGAGCGACGAAGAGACATGAGATAGCACAGATCATTTGGAGGCCATCGTTGCATCTGTAGGGTAAATTTTGTCTGATAGATTCGAAACAAAAATGAGCAATTCAGGGATGTCTGATGAAGCGAATAAAGACACTGTCATCCTGCCTAGGAAATAGTGCGCTGCAGCACAAAGCTTGGTAAGCTATGTCAGGTCGTATTGATGCACCAGTTCACCGTATATGTTTAGGCATATAACGCGAGAAGTATATGTATATAAATATATATATATATATATATATATATATATATATATATATATATATATATATATATACATATACATATGTATATATATAGAGATATATATATTTAGATATATATATTTCTATATATATATATATATATATATATATCTATATATATATATATATATATATATATATATATATATATATATATATATATATATATATATGTATATATTCTTTGTTTTAGTATTTCCTTATTTTGTGTGCGTGTTGGTTGAGGCGGAGTTGGTAAACCGTTTTATCATCAACTAGTATTGTAAATTATTATATATATATATATACATACATATATATATGTATATGTATATATATATATATATATATATATATATATATCTCTATATATATATAGATATATATAGAGATATATATCTCTATATAGATATATCTCTATATATATATATATATCTATATATATATATATATATCTATATATATCTATATATATATATATATATATATATATATATATATATATATATATATATATATTCATCAGTGACGATTGCAACCATTCGTAGACTCCAACCATTCGTGGACAAATTTTTATAGTAAATTTTTCCTCTCATTAATGATCAATTATGTATTCGGCATATTTTACTTGATACAATGAAATAGTTTAATGCGAATTAACATATTTTTGTCACTTTTTATTCCTGGTAAATACTTTTAGTCTTCGAAAGGTCGTCCACGAATGGTCAAGACACTTATTTAGAAGTTTAAATCCAACCTTTCGTGCCCATATATATTTTCGAATATTTGCGATTTACCGAAATATTTAAATCATTTTCGGTCTTAATGGATTAGAAACATAATATTTGTTGTTGATGTGATCGTTATAAAGCATTGGTAGCATTTCGCGATCTAATTCAATGTTGTACATTGATGAATAGGTAGAAAAATAGAGTTTTTCGGTAATGAAATTTAAACATAAATCAAATATTTTAATTTTTCAAATAAACATATCCAACACACATGATTAAACATTATTTTGCCAATTTGGACCGAAGTATATATGGTTGTATGGAAGATATTGAGGTTTGCTGGTTATGTCAACGAATGGTTAGTTGTTAAAATTTTATTTCGCTGTGATATTCAAATTCCAAAGAAATACGCGTGAAAAATAATTTTTGTACGTTAGTAAGACTAGACTATAAAATTAGAAAGGTCAAACAATTATTTTGGACGAAAATGTGCGTTGACTTTATGTGGACATAATGGTATATCCTTTCGTGGACCAAAGTCGACAAAAGGTTGGCGGTTTGTCCACAAAAGGTCGCGTTCGTACTAATATATATATATGTATATATATATATATATATATATATATATATATATATATACAAATGAATTTATAAATTTACATATATATTTATATATTTATATTTATATATATGTATATGTATATATATACATATATATATATATATATATCCATATATATATGTTTATATATATATAAGTATAAATATATACATATGTATATAAATATATACATATACATATGCATATATATATATATAGGTATATGTATACATATATATTTTATATATATATATATATTTATATATATACATTTATATATATCCATATCTATACATATATATATTTAAATATATATATATATATATATATATATATATATATATATATATATATATATATATATATATATATATATATATATATATATATATATATATATATATATATATATTGCTATCTCTCGTAATTTCCCATAAAATTTACATTACACAATGGTACAGTTGTATAGGTAGTAAAATAAAAACGCCCAGTACTCTGTATCAGGGGCATTAGTTTTTGGCAAATTGTTTTGCCTAGTTAAATAAATATATTTTGCTACAGGATTTGTATCTCAAAACTGATGGCTTAATGTTGATAACTGATCCGGCTATTATACAATTTGTAAATTTAAGAAGAGAAGAAATGAGGCTGCAAATGAGCTGACATCGTGCGCTATATATACTTTAGCTTACTCTTACCAGTATTGTTAGGCGAATCCCTATGGCTTAACTCAATGATCTGTTATTTGATGGTACGGACATTATACCATGTCCCCGGGAGTGCGGACTTGATCTCGCACTATTGCCACGAGCGAGTTAATGAAAGCAGATGGGCTCTTGTTCCAGTATATACATAGGCCGTCAAATGTTGTGCTCTAGGATGGCATCATTGCAGTTGTTGGAGCGACTGTTTTGCGTGATTCATGATAACAAAAACCCGTCTTCGTCGTTATTGCCCAATGCTGAGTATCAATTAAAGTGGATCGACACAGTAATACGGACGGGAGTCATTACGGTACAATTTGGTGAATAACAGGTAGACTTAAACTGATGGAAGTAGTAATGCGATGAGATACGGCCGGAAATGGCAGCAAAAGCTGGCCTGGTTCATAGAAGTTGGGTCCTACTTCCAACATTCTCATATTTCGACGTTTATTTAGTTGACAGCAATACGATTTAGTTTTGGTCCTCATGGCCAATTCGGTCCTTATCTAGTGTCACCTGTGGTTTTTACCCACTTGCAGTTATTGTATGCATTTTAGGAGCAAATAAAGTCTTTATGGTCTGCTGTGAGTGACCAAAATCGTGATGAAATGAACAACGAATCGGCAGCTTGGATCAATGGAGGAGAGATGAGATTATGGGATGTCCGGAAATTAGTCTTATAGCTTCCATATAACGCAACTGCATTACATTGCATTATTGTGCCTATGGCTGACGACTGAAACCATCGATATTTATTTGCGTCACCTCAGTTTACTGCATTGCTCATAAATGAGAGATTGATTTAAAACAGATTGTATACTGATAACACATTGTCATGCAGCAAATTATATCTGGACCGAACTCGTATATACGAAGAAGGAGGTGAAGTTGTATCTCATCGATGGACGGAGCCAACTTCTTTCACTTCGATTGATCTACTGGATCCATCAACGTAGAATGCGTCATTTCAATTTCATGCTTTGCTTAAGAATGAATACTCGTTGGCTGATATCAGGTCAAATTGTGATCAATCTTCTAGATGATCATCAAGGTCAATCATCTTCCTCTGCTGCCTATTTGCGCTCATCATAAGGGACACATCTGTGTACACCGGCTGACAAATTTTACCAAGAGTCATTGTTTACTACAAGGGCAACACCAAGTGCGGTTTGACGAAACCCTGAATTATGGAGGACAATGGATGGTTTTTACAGGTTTCGTGTGGGTGTGATTTGGCTTCATGTTTTGCTGCCAACCCCCATGCATCGTGTAAATGATGTCACCAAGGTCGTTATTTGTTGAGTTCTTGAGGCAGGTGAGAACAATCAACTGTCAGCAAAGATAATTTTTTTGGAATCCCAAACCATCAGACTATGTTACATTTTGTGTGTAGTGACACCTGAAAAGATGCAAACAACGGGTGAGTTTATTTTAAATACACATGATTAGGTGCGAGGTATTAATTGACGCTTCCATCAATGCTTGTATTCATGTTTGATGGAAAGCAAACAGTCCCCTCAAATCATAGCTTGATTGTTAAGGTCGGATGAATATGGATTATTGTGGTAGAAAATCGTGGTCGGGTATTAATGCAGTTATATGTTATTTGCTACACGTTTGCTTGAAAGGGCCGTTGCGATGATTAGTTTAAACTGTAATTGGTAGGACATGGTGGTCTTATTGACAGTCGCATATTATGTGTATTGCAAGGCTTCACATCATGCAATACACGACTTAACATATCGCTAACTGTCATAGATGATGCCACTCAAACGGAATGGTGATTTGTAATAACGAGATGCAACATTGAAATAACGATGTATCTCACTCAAATTTGCATTGGCTTAACCGCTGGCACATGGTACATTTGCGCTGAGTGGCTTTATTGCATTCATGTTTTATTTAGGAGACGTGTATATGTTTATGTAGAAATCTCCGCCCTCTTCACCGTGAAGTTCAAAACAGCAAACAAACATGTACATGCAATGGATATTACAAATACATTTTATGATATGTATTGGCGCACTCACTCAACTTCGAGCAGGTATCTTTGGCGGTGTACATTTTGCAAGTGATGCAGCATGTTCAAATGGTTCCGTTAACTGTGATATAATGACAATTAATTAACTAAATGTACTCTCCGTACAACTAGAAAGCTAATGGTAATTATTCACAGTGCACTGCGAATGAGATTGGATTTTTCCATTGATATTCTAAAAATTAACATACTAACAATATTACCTAACCTATGTGACATGAGCGACTTATCGTTGGGCGTGTGCAATATGGCATCAATAGATGAAAACTCATGGTCGTAGGCGGTAGCCATATCGCAATCATCCTTTTAGATTTACATATATATGTTAACTGATCTATTTAGGCTTTTTCTGTATGCTTGCATGCGAACCAGATACTGAGTTGAAAATTTATTTTGAATCATATAAAAAATTCTTTAACAAACCGAATATAATTACTTGGCAATACGTTCAACCAATATATGGCATCATGAACAAAACTAAGTGAATCCTTCAGCAAGGTGTCCCAACTATGTCCCGTTCAATTCAAATATACTTGAAAACAATCATGGCTTTTTTGTCTCCCATTACAGCAATTACAAATCCTGATCATGTAATTTGCTGCCTGCTTGATATAGCAAACATGTTTATGATGACATGTTGACTGGTGATAGTATCCTGTATTAGCTGACACGCAGTCGTTGACTGGTGATAGTATCCTTTATTAGCTGACACGCAGTCAATCATATTAGGCAAAACGATACTCCTAACTGTGTTTTGTTTATATCTTATCCCGCTTTGCGGGGATGTACTAACATATTGCGGTTTGACGAAACCCTGAATTATATAGTAATATTTAACCCTGCAAAATGGTTGAATTAGAATATGATGATTTAAACGTAAGATTTACATCACTTGGCAATTGGCCTAATCATATCTTTCATTTCACGAACTGACCCACACTTGACGAGCAACATGGACGGTAAGCGATCGACAGTGCCAACATAACATAACTTTAACAAAGGAAGCCAGAAATCCCTCGTAAGTACAAGCTACATTCTCAAGGGTCAGATGAATATTGATCTTTATTCTATGAAATGCCTACTAAGTTTGTACCCAATCTAGCTGGTCCTCTTCAATCACCGTCGCGTTATCATCTCATTTTTGAATGTGACGCACACGCTCAGGACAATATGATATAACACAGTATTACTAATATGGGTTGATTCATGGGGTTTTTATGCATAGTAACGGCTCATTTTAACTACAGCAATTAGATTTAGTGAATTCTCGCTGCAGCTCCTTATCAATATCCCATCTATTCAGCGACACTATCTTACTCACATTATTGCAACCTTGCCGCCAAATGTTTGCAGACAGTGATTTACTGTCAACAGAACAAGCATTCAAACCGCATTCAACAAATTGCTGCTTTATAATCAACGCACTGAGCTGCAATTTCAGCGTTTATGTTGATGGATTGAATCAGTAAATCGCAGAGCGTGTGATATGCTTCGTTAGAGTGTCACACCGCCATTTGTGTGACAGCGAGTAAGATTAAGATTAAGAATTTTGGTGACTAGGTGATGATATGTGATCGTTGTGCTGCTACGGCCCCTGAATACTGCAATCGAATGTCATCAGATGTTCTGCCGTATGCTTGGTTTGACGGTAGTGCTGACCAGTTGTTAATTGCAAACAAATAAAGCGAGGAGGCTCAAGAACGTAAATCGTCGAAATTGTGAAACCATTAAGTATTGTCAATCAATTAACTGTTTGCCATTTTGGTAATGATTGGATATACGATAGAGCGATATGTGTTAGCCGTTCGTGAATTGATGGCATGATGTACTTCTGCAGTTATGTCTCCATCCGAGCCATTTATTGTGTATTGTCATCAAACTTGACGTATAACCGACCCGAATAAAATCAATTAATATATTTAGAATGCGGAGCCTCATCCCTGAAGGTCACCATATGTATTAATGTAGAGCATTGTTTATTGCAGAGAATCATATAAACCTCGATCGCGTTAGTTCCACTTCTGTGGGCTCTGTTAACGGTGCGCTCGTTCGAGCAAGGATATATCAGGGCGATTGCTATGGCGTCTGACTCAACGCCATAGTGGGCGCTGTTTTATATCGTTTATTTCCGCTGACGATGCAGTTCACAGCGGTAGTTTATTATGTTACAGCAGGTGTAAGAAGGGTCGCATTTTATGTCAAACATTACGTTCAATATGATAAGTAAAGAACAAGTGACTGTTTTAACGAATCAATTCCAAATCACGTGTGGTTTCTCTGATGCAAACTGCATTCTTGTTTTGCAAGAACAATCGGATAAGACACTTAATTTGCTACAGTAATGGAATGCCATTTGAGCACCATTTGTTGTAGGGATTGATGTTAATTCCATACATTACAACGGCTAGCTCGCGTAGGGTGGCAATCTCAACGATTATGATTAATTTGAGGCTGCCATTATGATGGATACTGCTCGTCAAACTAATAAGTATGAAATTAGTTGTATGCATATTCGGTTGTTTGCAAAGATTGCGAGCATATCCTTCTAGAATGGTGTTATATATAACAGCACGATGCTTGGTGATACACTATTGTATTACCGCAATGAACATTTTGTTTTACTTCTGGGTAAAAGTGCTGATTGATAGTTTTACAAAATTGCCTGGATTAATGCTTGTCAAGGCCTATTTTGGGCGCACCAGAAGGAATTTTTCGTTTGTCTCTGCTGTTAGGACGCCCAATCGCAATATTAACCATTTGATTTCAAGCATACGAAATGTGGATCAATGCGCAGTTGTTTTCATGCATGCAGTTTATACATATTGCTGCATCATGTGTTGTCCGGGATGCGATGTACCGGTTTATTCCAAGTCAATGTGGCGAATTTTAAGAGATTGCAAACGTATAATGCTCATATAAACTACGTCTGTAAATGTAATAAATATACCTATGGTAACAGATAAGACGTTATATATAAGGATCTGGCATCCTCTAGCTGTTCTTTTACAACATTATGGAGATATTTATACCTCGTCCACAGAGAGAGAATGCATTTTATGTACTGAGGCATATGATGCGTGAATTGTTGTGCATGTGGTATAATAAACGACCAGAAAACAGATACTGTATGCTTAATGATCATGCTGCTTCCAGTTTGGTAGTCGAGCAGCATCGCAGTGATACCTTCTTACACGTACGAGCTAGTTGCATGTGTAACATAACATGCGACAAGCCTTCATAGAGCTGAATGCAAAAAAACGTTCAGCTCACATCTAAATGTAATTGAAATACTTATGTGAGAGATTGATTTTAGTCGTTTTCCTTGTAGGAACTATTATACCTTGAATGTTTGAATTTTTTGCTGATAGATACTTGTTGCAAACTCAAGCTGTGGTCATTTGTCAATATTCACATCCTTGTCAATCAAAACAAATTTTACATTTCACATTATGCGAGCTAAACAAGTACAATATTTCAGCGTACTTGTGTTATTGTTACATAACATTGGGTATAAATGCGTTAGCTAGTCGACAAAATCGAAAGACCTGCAAAAGCAATACATTTGAGCGGTGGTATGTACAATTAATTATTCAGAGGCTTATAATTTCGAAACATTGTTTCAACTATTGCTTTTCGCGATATCATCTGAAAGTGTTCTCTCAAAAGTTACAACATGCAGAAAATTACAAAAAACATTACTTCTTAGCCTCTGATAGTTTTTTTCATATATATATGTATATATGTACATGTATATATATATATATATATATATATATATATAGAGAGAGATAGATAGAGATATAGAGATAGATATATAGAGAGAGAGATATAGAGAGAGATAGAGATATGAGAGAGATATATAGAGAGAGAGAGAGAGGAGAGAGAGAGAGAGAGAGGAGATATATAGAGATAGATCCCTACAGAAATCTCTAGAGAGGAGATCTCTCTATCTCTCTATATATCTCTATATCTCTCTCTCTCTCTCTCTCTATAGATCTATATATATATATCTCTATATCTATATATATATATATATATATATATCTATATATATATATATCTATATATCTATGTATACAAATGTTTCACATCACATTAGCCCGTATTGGGACGATGTGCTGCCAAAGGTTACATGGCTTACAACATCCAAAGATGATTGAAGCTATCTGGGCCACACAGTGCTTCATTGGTTCCACCAAGATTCTCTACGTTTTTCGTCCGCTGCGCCCAACAGTGAAAGCTTTTGTAAAACAATTCGTCATTATCAGTATCACATGACCGCATGACGAAGTGCCGACTGTGAGAATTCTTTGTCGAAGTGGGAACAAAATGGAAACAGTTCTTTCGTGAAGTAAGCGTATTGAGGTGATAACTTCCAATCGAGCTTGGTACCGCATTGATCTGTGCTGCCACCTATCTGGCTAGATGGCAAGGCGGTTTTTTATTAGAGTCTTACTGGAAATGTTGTGCCGACTCAGAGTCACCAATGTACGTTCACTAATTACTGGCGCGACGTGATAACGGAGTTTGTTAGGCGCCACTTTACTTTGGACAGGGCGGATGTGGGGCAGTTTTCCGGGTTGCTTGTTATAGCATAAAAGCATTATATGGCCCGATTCCCCTCAATTGTAACAGCGTAGGTTCTCCCCCATTGTTCTCTTTGAAATGGTGGCCTTATGGATATGAGGTAAAGGTAAGAGTTTGATGTGTTCCAATGGCACGAAAACTATTCCCGTATAAAACCGTCAGCTTTAGAATATGCAAAGTTTTGACTCGTCAGTGTTGGGCTGTTAAAATATAAATCAGAAAAGGGATTCGATGCATACATACATATATACGTACAAACATGCACACATACATAAAGTACATACATACATGCATGCATACATACATACATACGTACATACATACATACATACATACATACATACATACATACATACATACATACATACACACATACATACATACATACATACATACATACATACATACATACATACATACATACATACATACATACATACATACATACATACATACATACATACATACATACATACATACATACATACATACCACATACATACATACATACATACATACATACATACATACATACATACATACATACATACATACATACATACATAAACATATTCATACACGCGTCATGTTTGCCGTCAAACCCTGTCAGACCCGGTAAATCATCTCTTATTTTGTGACATATAGACTTGTGCTTTGTCTCTATAATGACTATTGTGGTTTTACTTGAAGCATAATGGGTAGACTAGAAAAGCAGCCCGTGGTGATGCCCATGTACACGGCGCAGTATATGTCACAATATATATTGATTGATGACGTCGCTTGACTACTTTACATATAGGGGATACCGGCGCAATGATCTTGGAAAAGTAGTTACGTGGATAATAGGTTTCCATGGGAGCGATGCAGCATGGCGCCTTGCAGCCTCAATGTTCTTTGTCTGTACTTTGAGCTTGTTGCTGTTCCGCTACCGAATCACTTGACAGCAATATAAGCGATCCCATTTACTGCAGGTTGGGCATTTTTATGTGCGTTTTCACGAAACGTCGTATTATGAAATGTTATATGCCCAATAATAACAATGCTAACAAGGGCCGACAGCATATCGAAACCGTAATCATAGCTGTTTTATAACCAAGATAATTTCTATGCTGATAATTGACTGAATAAAAGTCGTCACTATTGCCTACATAAATCCCCTGATCGCGATTGTGTTCGATTTAGCATATAATCATCATGACAAGTCACCTGGATATACTGACATTCTGAGCTCATTAAGTGAGGCACTTGTTTATACCTTGCTAAAATTGAACCAAAAGATGATGGCCTGGCAGAACGACAACACTCGGTACATCATTGACGAAGCTCGTAATACACCTGTGTAATGAGTGGGCGTGAAGCTTAAATATCAGTGCTAATGAGATTTCGCTCTAAAGTTGGCCGCGAACGTGTCATTGAAAAAATCTTGCGTCATTTTATCAATGATTATAATGGTCGGTTGCCGTTTCTCTCTAGTTATGTCACGCAAGGCGAATATATATAAATATATACATGTATAATTGACTCGTTAAGGCTGGAGCAAGCCTGCCAATGACAACATATTCTCAATGACCGATGCCATGCGTCCAAGCGCAGGGTTTAGTGAATATCAAATTAGCGATTCGCAGGCACCTATTTGTAAATATATATATATATATATATATATATATATATATATATATATATATATATATATATATATATATATATATATATATATATATATATATATATATATATATATATATATATATATATATATATATATATATATATATATATATATATATTATGGACATTTTGTCAAAGAATTTTAATTATATCGAAACATAACATACGCTACACAGTATGAAATGTCACCAGTCACCGCGGTTTTATAAATCTTGCAACATGGCTTCAAATATCGGGCCGTTTATTTCGCCACATGCAATAGGAAGAGGTGTGTTACAACTGCCTCCGAAATGTATAAAGCCGTATAAGTTGTGACTGCCGATGCCATTCACATCATCACTAACCAAAATAATGGCTATATAAATGCCATACTTATTGTATCGATTATTAGCAGTACAATCGTCAAAATAATGATTTAAACTATTCGAATGATCTATTCTGCATCGTTCCGTGCATCGGTGTAACCAAAACGCAATTATTTTGCTCCCTCTCATTGTCTTGCGATCGTGTCAATTATGGCCAATGCTTCACCCATTTAATTGGCACGAATACAACCTATCTCAACTGCCAGGCTACCTGACGCCAAGGGAAGACTTACAAATGGTAGGTTGGGTCGTTAAATCTAACAATATATCTTATATTTTCACGAAATGTGAGAGTGTTGTATTTGACACCCACTTGACGAGTGACACATGGAACATGTCGTTGTCATCATTTATGATACATGAGACAAACATGCTATGCTTAAATTTTGTGTGTGACATCAGGCAAGTTAGAATCCTTCGTGAAGAATACGTTACATTCCCACAATTACTCCTCTTGACAGTTGAATATCCTCGCATGTAACCAGAAAGCAACAAGCAGGCGACGTGTGGGAGATGATTGAAATTTTCGCAGCAAAACATGAGGAAAAATCGCACTCGCACTAATTGGAACGTGACAAACCAATGCATTATTCTCGCTAAATCAGGGTTTCGGCAATGCTGCTCTTGTTTTTGCCGTCGTGGTACAATTTGTCAGGTGTTCCTCTCATTGTTGTGGCCGAATGAGCGCAGATAGGCAAGATGATGGGACGTGATGATAACTGTTAAAATTGTTCGCTATCGCGATCATGGGAATTGATTAAGCCATAATGATGACAATTTGTAGTTAATTATCTGCGTAATACCATAACAATGATAATGGAATGATAATGTTGAAGGCATCGATACTAATAGAAGTAACGGGCTAGTATCACGCTAAAGGTATCACGGCATTTCACGCAAGATAACGTGGTTAGTCTATCAATGCGATGTTACCAGTCTCATACTAACGATGTAAGTTCTCCTCGAACAGGCATAACCTATTGATAGTACACGATTATTTCAATGACTGTCAAATTCGTTTTTAAAACATGCTTAAATGTGTTCATTTGAAGAGCTTGCCCCGACGAATCTATGGAGGAAGTTTAACCGGAAAAGATGATGCGTAGTGTTACGGCTATTCTAAATTGTGTGATTACCATTCGTGTAATAATAAAAGTTCATTGAACATTTTTCACATCCCTGTGTAACGCAACAGGATTTGAATTATTTTGTGTAAGTATACTCCTCTAGGTATGTAAGCGATTGTAATCGAGGGAACATAAGAGCGAATCTAATTGATTTTTGGAAAAAAAATATAGTTTGATCGCAGTATTTTTGTATTTAATTTGGATAGATTGTGAACACAATCAGATTGTACTCTGGGAGTCTCATGCATGAATGCTAAGCGGCCACCCTGTTTCAAAGTGTTCAGAACTCATTGCTTCTTTAGTGCGGGCGAAAATAGCTTCGTGAAATTATGGTCTCAAGGGAACTTAATTGTGCTGTTAATGTCAATATATTGGGTTGCATCGCCCACTCCCGGGCATTATTCACACCATCTAGTGTGACATTCATATACATAGGCATTCAAAAGGACACGGTTTTACCTGTTAAGAAAGATTTTCTGGTTTGAATTATACTGCTGTTAATACCGTAACAATGAAAATGGAATTATAATGCTGAAGGCATCGATACTGATAGATGTAACGGGCCAGTATCACGCTAAAGCTATCACGTCATTTCACGCAAGATAACAGGCATAATCTATAGAGATTACACGATTATTTCAATGAATTTCAAATTCGTTTTTAAAACATGCTTAAATGTGTTCATTTAAAGAGCTTGCCCCGATGAATCTATGGAGGAGGTTTAACCGACACTCATATACATAGGCATTCAAAAGGACACGGTTTTACGCAGTAAAGAAAGATTTTCTGGTTAGAACTATGCTGCAATCAACAGATTTGGTGTCATCTTATACTGACTGAATATGGCAAACGTTCGAGTACAAATCAATCAGCACCATTAAGGCACACTCAACTATGTGGGCTATAAGAGTTATTTTTATAAATATACCTTACTCGAATTTGTAGTTTTGCCGTAACGCTGTACTCCAAAGCATCAGCAAGTGGATCAACATTACGCCTTGTGTTACCAGTTTGACCCGACTTCGGTAATGCATTTGATAAAAACTGAAATTGGGAATTGTTCAAACAATGAGGTGCGAAACGGTAGTAATAAATTAAACTCCATGGCATAGTTTCCTTTATTAAAGATGGCTTTCACAACCGCGTAATGGTTCCTGGTGCAATCTTTTATCATCCCTCTAATTGAAGAAAAACGATTCGTGGATATGGTGCGAATTTACTATTCAAATTTTCATTTAATATTAGTGCTGATTAACAAATGTATTACAAATAGATAAAAGCGTCAAAGTGCGCTAATGAAATTTACAATAACATTTGGTGATGAGTGAGGTGGATCAATAGCTTCATATCTTTGCACAATACTTTTGGACACGGAGGTCGACAGCAATATTGCAGAAGCCTCTCATGTCATACGATATTACTGTGCCACAATTCAAGAATTAACATGTACATTCTCTAGCGACAACGTCCAATATCCTCGGAAGAAATATTGTAAAAATATATTTACTCTCAATCGCAGCCCAAAATGCCCATGCACAGTATTTAGCTTGTTTGATATTTTCTTCGCGATGATTCTGATTGCGTTAGTTGAAATTCTTGTAGTTTAAATGAACTTTATCAAATTTCATTAAAGAGCGGTAAGCATCAAACTCTTCATTTGCGAATGATATTGCAATAATACTCAAAATATGCCAATTAACGCATTATACCATCAGAATCAATCATATGTCTCAACTTGTTTGATTAAACATGTTAGCGTCAACGCTACGAAACGATGAGTAATAAATTTAGAGCAAACTCGTATGTCCATTTGCTTGAGTGGGTTGCTACTATCTAACAATGAGCAATATTTGCTGGTCTTTAAACGCTTGGCGGCCAAATGAAAAACTGAGTTGGTTACATAGTGGCTTTGCTTAATTTAAGAAAACTTACATGAATATGTCAATTGTTTGCTTGCATATGTGACCATTTGTTACATTTTGTAATCACTTAACTGCTAAAATTCTAGCCTAGTTTGCACAGCATTACAACTCTTGTTATAAATCATGTCTTCAACGTTAAATCTGAAAAGATAAATGCCAAAGAGGTTGTTATTGACGTTCTAAACCCAAAAATATTTGAATTGATAGATGGTTCAATCGACAATGGTTTGGTACCAAAGCTCCTTGCTTATGATATATGATGCACTTAAAAACACTAAGTTTAAGCATTTTATATAGTAAATGCAACATAACGACTGCCTTAAAGTGCCTATCGCACGAACAATCATGTCATTTGTTTCGCCAGATTACGGATATATAACCCTACAGTACCTATTTTGCGATACGATTCTCGCAAAATAGCTGCTGGTAGTTTTGCTAATTAATCCCTTCTGGAGAGCGACGAAGAGACAGGATAGCACAGATCATTTGGAGGCCATCGTTGCTTCTGTAGGGTAAATTTTGTCTGATAGATTCGAAACAGAAATGAGCGATTCAGGGGTGTCTGATGAAGCGAATAAAGAAGCTGTTATCTTGCGGCTGCAGCACAAAGCTTGGTAAGCTATGTCAGATCGTATTGATGCACCAGTTCACCGTATATGTTTTGGTATAAAACTCGAGAAGTTAATCCATAAATTTTGCAAACTTTTCATGTACAAATTTTCCTACACTTATTATGTGTTTTAATGCAACCAATCCAAAGCTGTTGTAAATCCAATGCAATGATAAGTTCAGACATATGACGTATATTGACCATTGAGTTTGGTGGGAGCCTGGTGAACACAAAAGCCACAGAAGATGTATTGACCAAAGTTACATGAATGTTTGAATAAATATCAATTCATGTCGATACCCAAAACAAATAGAATACAACAGAGCTTTGCGTCAATAATTCTTCCATATCAGACAGCAGAAATGAAATATCAACAACAAATCATTGTCTGATTACGTGGCTGCAAAGGGTTTTGTTTACAAAGTTGTACCATGTTAGTGTAAAAGCTCCTCGGCACAAATTGTAAACAACCTACAACTAATGTTTGATTAGCTGATGTAAAAAAATAGATATGCATTTAAATATAAAGTAGGCATTATCAAAGGCTAATTAATAGATTGATTTTGAGCAGGAACATATGTAGGACAACGCGTACAGCAGCTTGTTTCTTGTAGAAATATCAGTTAATCCATAAACGGCATAAATTGACTTAAGAAAGGGAAGGTTATTGCATTATCAACATGGCCAGTGTTACATCTGAGTTTCAATGAATGTACACAGTTAAAACATGTTCGTTATACAATATGCCATCACTAATGATATAAATCAAGCTCTTCATCCCTACATTATGTTACAGGTGTCTATGTAGCTACTGTCAACCAATGGCGGAGGTGGAAGATTATGTATGTAGTGTGGAGATTCCTCGAGTCATTACCTCCTTAGAGAATAGCCCCATTCCAATTGGCTGCATAACCTACCATCCTGGTTTCAGACCAATCTGTGTGAACACTTTGACTTTGCAAGTGGCATATTTTTCCTATTGACAACCACAAGGGCACATGCCAGATAATGATATACAAAAGTGAAGGATTATTTTCATTTTACTAACACATAAATATTTACCAAGAATAACAGTCAACAAGAAGCCCATCGAGTCTCACTCTCTGCTTCTCGCTTGTTGCAAAGGCAGGTCGGCTTTACTTGGCCCGAGGTGGGAGGGGATCAATTACCTAAACATCCTTTATATAGATAGAGATATATATATATATATATATATATATATAGAGATATAGATAGAGATAGAGATAGAGAGAGATATATATATAGAGATATATATATATATCTATATATATAGATATATAGATATATATATATAGAGATATATATTATATATATATATATATATATATATATATATATATATATATATATATATATATATATATAATGATATATATATATATATATATACATCTATATATATATATATATATACCTATGTATATATATATATATATATATATATATATATATATATATATATATTTCTCTATATATATATATTTATATATATATAAATATTTATATGTATACATTTTCTTTCTTTGTTTTAGTATTGCCGTATTTATGCGTGGTGGTTAAGGCGGAGTTGGTAAGCCGTTTTTATCAACTATATTGTAAATTGGCATCATATTACTGGTGATGGTTCTCGTGTTTTAGTATTGCCGTTATTTGTGCGTGGTGGTTAAAGCGGAGGTGATGAGGGTGCAGGGATTCCCGTCAATCTATGAGGTCATGACCACAATTACAGCCCGCCGGCTTTAGTGTGGTACTAAAGTTTTGATGGGAGACAAGCACATCAGCGACTGTGTGACATTCTATGAATCGCTCAACGAGATAAATCTTGCTCGTGAATTTAGCTATTTATGTTTGCCAACTAGTGCTTGAGCATCTGTGTAGAGCAATGTGTAATAAGGACCTATGCATGATAAATCAGCTTGCAGGAAAACAGCTCAATCTACTTTTTAGATAATTGGCCTGGCCTGTAATGTCACTATTTTAGGACAAGCGTGCTCTCCATTGTTTTTTTAGCATGAAAACAAAGCAGTTTGAACATTTCTCTAATCTTATCATAATGGGATATTCGGGAATGTGTCCTACTTAAGGTTCATTTTGTATCTTCATCGCTATCAGTAAAATTTTTCTGACTGCCTGCTGAAAGAAGAGTATTTGCGGCGGCTGCACCCCGTCAAAATTAAGCATTACATTAGCGTGGAAATAATGGATAACTAAGTAGAGCTTTTGATGAATATTGCCGAAGGAGTTTCATGAGCTCATCATCGTCAACGCTTTACACATTGCGTGCTAAAATGTGTTAGCCAAAAGGCGCTCTGAGCATAAGGTATTATATACCAATTTCTAGCCTAGGTGGATCGTAATGAACGTTAAATAAGAGTTAAAATAATAAAAACAATAACATTCAATACAAAATGCAATATACTTAAGTCATTGTTGATATAGGCTGTAAGAATCTTGGTTTTTTTTCAATGAAGCACGTGGAATTGGCGCAGCAATAGGTCGTCGAAGTACATCAGACTGCTTGCAGATGTAAAATAGAAGGATCAATTTTCGAAATGACAGTGCCCACAAATGGAGTATCTAATGTGCAGCAGCTATTTTTTGGTGTGAAACACGCACTATTATTTACCCAGAAAACCATAGCGGAATATCCCACATGATGACATAAAGTTGTTGGGCAAACTTATGTACAGCAGTCACCGTAAATATTAAAATCGCTGAGAACGCTAGGAATGGTTTGTATTAATGGAAGCTGGGAAGGTGTGCGGATGCAACTCAGGTCACATTGAGTCTGATCAATTATCATCATCCACTGTTTTCAAATATAAAGATGCACAGCTATCTGGTATGCGACACCATAGAGGTTCATGGTAGAGAAGCCTTAGTTCAATTACCAATGTTAAATGCATCTCGGTTCTGATATTTCGTATTTGCTCGTAGAAATGCTGTGTAATTAGTTAATGTTGACTGTTGAGCATCATACATTTTGCCATCAAAGGAGCGGTATTGTTTCACGAACAGCGCGTGCCGGATGGTACGTGGCAGGCTTGTCGTATGCTGTGCTTAGAGCCATCGAAAACTATGGTTCGATCAGTTCCATACGATCAAGCCTCTCATTTGCCATTTGAAGAAAATATATATAAGTAGGCGTTTTATATTGAAACTGCAACATTATGATTGCCTGGAAGAAGCTTTTTTTCATCCTCCTCGAGCATACATTCGGGGGTTCATCATTCTACAATTATTTCGGTTGTTAACTGTTATCTCTTCTATAGATGCGGAAGTATCAAATGCAGACATTGTCAATGCTATTATGCTGGCCAATAAGAGGCAGTGGCGTAAATTTGATATCCACCTACATAAACCACAGAGTCTATATCAACAGTTCCGACCACCATTGGGTACCTAAGGGGGAATGACCGCCATGTTTTTGTATTGTGGGTGTTTTGGGTGTGCAGAGAAATCCGTGGCAGTGAATATATTATCAATAAGCGCACACAAAATACGCAGCCCATCCTCATACTTTATAAAACATATCAGTTTGTAACACATTTTTATAAAAAACAATGTACTGGTGTAAAGGTATTACGCTGCCTATGTAGCCTCCCAGTACAAACATTGCCGTGTTATGTAGCAAGCATTGCAGGTAAAGTACATTCTTTGTACATAAATGGTCACTTATATTGCGCTTGCCAAGAAAACGTGTTTATTGCACATATTCCATAATCGCTTAAATGGTAGAGATATTAAAGTGCACATGAAACACGATATACTCCAATGGGCCACATTGTAAAGTATAACTTCACTGGATAAAGTAGGCGCAACCACTGTCTAAAGAGTGCAATAAAGTATGTAGTAAATTTGTAGTAGTTTGACCTTGGCATCGCCGCTGAATATGGAGATCGAAAAATATAATTGTGCTGAATAGACATGTATTTACTCGTGCGATTATTCGATGTTGTGTAAAGAAATCGCTTTTAATATTATCTGTTCCCATTTTGACAGCGTCTGCGTCTCTCATGTTTAGTGCGATCGATTTATCTGATCGCATGCATGTTGGGCTTGATCGTGGTCGTATCCTTTTCTGTTGCGATCAAACGCACATATACAGCCCAAATTATAACAGTCAATCTCCATCCAGAAGCAAATCAAAACCATGTTTGCGTAGCCATGGCTGAGCCGGGCAGATTCTGGCAGTTTGAGGTATCGCTTGTCTTTATAATAAGCAGCTTGCTGTACACAGATAGTGCGTTCCCAAAAATTAATCGGGATCGAGCCCTGTTAGCACAGCTTAAAATTCCGTTTTGTTCAGGCCACGTGGTTGGATCCCGTTTCCGGTGCTGTGACACAACTCTTACCCCGCTCATAAATCGGGGGAGACGATTATTATATTTGTGGATAAAAATCAAAGAAACGCATTTATATACCTCAATTATACATAAATGAACTGGTCTCTTTAAAAATGATAACAACCTAAAATGAACGTTCGGCATGGGGCGTTATGATACTTAATGACGCGGCAGTGATACGGTGATACTCAAATATCAAATCTGCCGATTAGCACTCGAGCCAAGCGATCATAGCATCCACCCTCTGGTTGAATATTTTATCGAATCACAGAGGAACAGCAATGCTTTTACGAATCAGCTTTGTTAATGATCGTCTCTTCAAATTGTCACCCCGCATTAATTTACAAGTGCGATGTTTTGTTCAGGGGTATGTGCCGAGAGAGTCCTCGTTTGGTTTATTAAAAATTGCTAGTGCAATAAGTCTTGTTCCACGTAGCAGCCCGAGGTTCATCTTCCCTGACGCTGTAATATGTCGTAAGAATTGTTGGCACTACAATAACGGAATAATAGCTGGTGTTGTGAAGCACATACATTTACCGGATTTGATATAGTAGCTCACATCCATGCAAGCTCCGCCGTATCAATCTGTTAATTATGAGCATAGAACCTGGTTGGAAATCATCCATGCAGAATGTATAATAATGTCGTCATATATGGGCGTTTAAGGCTTAAATACTAATGACACAGTAAAAGCGTTGAACATCCAACATATCTCAACCGACTTATTAAGAACAGTGAAGAGTATGTTTCCACTCTGTGAGATGCAACATAGCTCCTTTGTTTAACACGAATGCTATGCTCGTTGATTCTGAGGCGGAAACCAATGCATCGACCACAGTACGTTGCACTTCACTTCATCGCACATATGACATAGTGCACTTGATCATGTCGGTTTGAGCAATATTGCTAAATGCCTCGAACTAGAATGACTTTATCACCGGTCGTGTAGTGTCAAAGTGTAGAATAGAACTGGTAGAAATCCGTTTCGGGATGAGATGAGCAGCTTTTGGAATGTTATAATATTGTAGATGCGATATCGTTTCTTCCTATGTGGAATAATATGACACCTGCATAGAATTAGCGATATATCGTACGACAAGCATTTCTTTCTGTTTTGTCGCATGATGACTGACTATTAATCATACCATCTCTCAGTGCCTTTCTTGATTCCTCTTATCGGCATTTTGGGACTGGCATCTTACTTTTATGTTTGCAAATAGACCGCTGCTGATGAAACAGGATTAGCAGACAGTGCAATTGACTGAACCCTTTATTGGTGAGATAATTGAATATTATTGAATCAAATATGTTTGTGCATGCGTGCTTGTAAACTTTGAAATGCCAAAAATAGCATTCAACAACTTATCACGCAAGCCTTAATTAAGCCATTTAGAGCTAATTGTTTAAAAATAGCACTGCAAAAGAACTGCACACGCGCCCTATCGCGCCTTTTACCATTTTGGCCCGTATGATATATAATTGAACGAAATGTATTCTAAATAAAATACGGTTAACGTCACTATGGCTTAGCTGCACCACTCTTCGTCATTATTTACATGAGCTTGAATACAGCGTGATGTTCTGAAATAGTATTCCATATCAACCTTACGTTTTTCACATTAGTGAATGACAATCGTTCATTGAGCTGTTCGTTAATTTACATATTATTAATCTACAACCGCTATTTGTGAAGGTAAGGCCATAAATACATGCAACAACTTTTCCAGCCGGCCTTCATTGGATGATCACATATTTGCGCTGTTTTTGAAAAAGATTTTGTGATATGAATTGCTTCCGACACTGGAATAAAGAGAAACCTTAAAGGATAGTGTGAAAGCACATTCAATCTGACATTGGCGTACGTAGGCCATCAAACATCGAATTCCTGCTCTGGTGTTATGTAATCAGAACACATTCGAGCTACCTCGGATAGTAACTAGAGATAGCCACATTACTGAAAACGCCTAAACAGTATTGCAAGGAATACCATATCATTCCATACGATTTGAACGATCTGAAACGCTTAACAAACTTTCAATGACACACAAATATTGGAACTAGTTCGGTTTGCTATACTACACGAGAGATGGTTTGTGTGTGAAGAATATTGGCTAATAACTGTTTCAAATGGCTTTAATTTTTACATTAACGTTATCCCATTAATCAGGGGTTGGGGGTAGCATGCGCCAGCTCTCCCTTTTATCTTACTACTGGTGAATGCAAATCATCCTAAACAATCATATCAATTATGCATTGTTTTAAATTGGATGCGACTTCCATTGATTGCTACAAAGGTCATTTGCAGTTTAATCCACTATAAGTGGAATTATTTTGTCAGCCGCGCGGGATGTTGCTTCAGAGCGTTGCTATGACTAATTAATCCGGTTTAGTTGATTGCCCTGGTATTACGTATGTTTTTTGTAACGATGTCGAATTATCTGTAATAATGAAAAAGTATCCTTGCGTGATATATTGTGTCGATAGTAATTCTTTAAAGTTATTGCGTTTTTCTGAGCTGAGGAGGCTGGAGTAAAATATTCATACCTCTTATTTTATCCTTATAACGGATCATTATACACCTGACACAACATAAAAACCAAAACGTCAAACGGCGTCTCTGAATCAAGACATGCATCAGCTGAGAGTATAGGCTATGACCGTCTAAAAATGATGGACCAATTTTCTGGCTATAATTGTCTTGTAAGTGTGGGTTAATGGTGTTATGTCGTGCTTTCCTCTTCCTGTACCCAAAGCAGATTACAGGCGCGTCTTACACTCGCTATTATGTTTGTTGCAGCAAGTCCGCTTTAACTCTTTTCTTCCCTTTACTGCTTCATCTACCCATGAATTGCCAGGTTCGCTGTATGTTGCAACAACTATCTGAATTATCAAAAGACTTTATACTAGGTATCATCAATTTTTATGTAGCACGATCCGTCTATTATCTATGAAATTACCTCCTTCGTAATGTAGAATTATGTATGTGTCTCTGTACACTCGTGTGTACACTACCTGCTGAAAACGACTAATATACGCGAACGCACGCGTGTCTTGTCACGCGCAAGCCGTAAACTATGCATTTACCTCTGTCGACATAAGCTTGAATATTAGTTAATTGGGAAGATAATGCCATTTAATTTTAAACGCTGCAATCAATTTACTATGGTTGGACAGTCGAAGCATATTGTATGATTACTTTTCGGGTTCTCGACCTAATAATATACACATTATACATTACTCTCCTCAAGGACTTAGTTATTTCGCATTCTACCGACATGAAATGATATCCTTTGTCTACAATCCAGTTCATAGCAAATATCGTAGTCCCATCCTTGACAATCACGTTGCACTTGTCATTATGACAAAATGACTGGCGTTGCATCTGAAACTCGAATGTATCACGGACCCTTAGTGCGAGTTACAGACTTGAACCATCACTATATGAATGTCTTGATTTAAAACGGATTGAATATTGATAACACATTCTCATGCAGCCAATCCTTTCTGGACTGAACTCGTAGATACGCTAGATGAGGCAAAGTGGCATTTCAACGATATATGCATGCCTGCATTGTAGAATACGTCATTACAATGTCATGCTTCATAAATGTATACTGTGATATCTACTGGAAGATCATGGAGCTGATAGTTGGTGCACGTAGATGAAAAGCTGGCACAGAAACCATTATAAAAGGAAAAAATGATCTGCCTGACATATGCAAGAGAAACCAAGTTATCTACTTTAAGATAATCTTGAGCTGAAAGATTCATAACATCGAATCACAACGCCATTATGAAAGGAAAAATATCTCCTGCAAACAACCGTTTCGTTTATCGGCATTATCTAAACGCAATTATTTTGTTCTCTTTTTTTTTCACATGAACGTGCCAATCATGGACGATGCTCTACCCGTTCATGTAACACGAACGCCTACAATCACGAGCCACATTGACTAGTGTGCGATCGACAGCGCTATTATGACATAACCTAAACATAGGGTCTGCGCTTCGATGGAAGACAGAAATTCATCGTAGGTGCAAGCTTCACTCTCAAGGGTCAGATGAATATTGGTCATTGTTCTATGAAATGCCTACTAAGTTTGTAGCCAATCTAGCTGGTCCTCAACAACCACCGTCGTGTTATCATCTCAATTTTGAATGTGACGCAAACGCTCAGGATAATATAAAATAAAACAGTATTACCTATATGTGTTGATTCATGGGATGTTTATGCATGGTAAAGGCTCGATTTGAGTCAGTGAATTCTTGTTGCAGCTTCTTATCAATATCCCACCTATTCCGCGACCCTATCTGACTACACACTATTGCGACCTTGCAGACTGTGATTTACTGTCGGTCAACAGGACAAGCATTCAACCTGCATTCAACAAATTTCTGCTTTATAAGCCACGCATTGAGCTGCAATGACAGCTTTTATGTTGATGGATTGTGTCGGTAAATCGCTATGAGGCGGGCGTGCTCTAAGCTTTGTTAGATAGCCAAACCGCCATTTGTGTAATAGCGATTAAGTTAGAATTTTGGTGACTAGGTGATGATATGTCATCGTTGCGCTGCTACGGCCCCTGAATACTGCAAACGATTGTCATCAGATGTTTCGCCGTAAGCTTGGTTTGTCGGTGGCGCTGACCAGTTGTTAATTGCGTAAATCAAACAAATAGTGTGGGGAGGCTCAAAACGTGAATCGTCGAAATTGTGAATCCATTAAGTATCGTCAATCAATGAACTGCTTGCCATTATGGTAATGATTTTATATACGATAGAGCGATTTGTGTTAAAAGATAATATTTATCTCCAGACTACTTTAATGCAGCCGTTTGTGAATTTATAGCATGATCTACTTCTGCAGTTATGTCTCCATCCGAGCCATTTATTGTGTATTGTCATCAAACTTGACGTATAACCGACCCGAATACAACAAATTACCATATTTAGAATGCGGAGCCTCTTCCCTGAAGGTCACCATATGTATTAATGTAGAGCATTGTTTATTGCAGAGAATCATATAAACTTTTCGAACGCGTTAGTTCCACTTCTGTGGGCTCTGTTAACGGTGCGCTCATTCGAGCAATGATATATCACCGGGCGATTGATATGGCGTCTGACTCAACACCATAGTGGGCGCTGGTTTATATCGTTTATTTCCGCTGACGATGCAGTTCACAGCGGTAGTTTATTATTTTACAGCAGGTGTAAGAAGGGGTCGCATTTTATGTCAAACGTTACGTTCAATATGATAAGTAAAGAACAAGTGACAGTATTAACGAATCAATTCTAAATCACTTGTGGTTTTTCTGATGCAAACTGCTTTCTTGTATTGCAAGAACAATCAGATAAGACACTTAATTTGCTACAGTAATGGAATGCCATTTAAGCACCATTTGATGTAGGGATTGATGTTAATTCCATACATTACAATGGCTAGTTCGCGTGGGGTGGCAATCTCAACGATTATGATTAATTTGAGGCTGCCATTATGATTGCTGCTGCTCGTCAAACTATTAAGTATGAAATTAGTTGTATGCATATTCGGTTGTTTGCAAAGATTGCGAGCATATCCATCTATCATGGTTTTATATATAACAGCACGATGCTAGGTGATACGCTATTACCGCAATGAACATTTTGTTTTACTTCTGGGTAAAAGTGCTGATTGATAGTTTTACAAAATTGCCTGGATTTATGCCTGTCAAGGTGTATTTCGGGCGCACAAGTAGGACTGTTTATGGCCTGTATTATTCGTTTGTCTAAGCTGATAGGACGCCCAATCGCAATGTTAACCATTTGATTTCAAGCATGCGAAATGTGGATCAAGGCGCAGTTGTTTTAATGCATGCAGTTTATACATATTGCTGCAGCATGTGTTGTCCCGGATGCGATGTACCGGTTTATTCCGCATCAATGTGGCTAATTTTAAGAGATTGCAAACGTATAATGCTCATATAAACTACGTCTGTAAATGTAATAAATTTACCAATGGTAACAGATAAGACGTTATATATGAGGATCTGGCATCCTCTAGCTGTTCTTTTACAACATTATGGAGATATTTATACCTCGTCCACAGAGAGATAATGCATTTTATGAGCTGAGGCATATGATGCGTGAATTGTTGTGCATGTGGTATTATAAACGACCAGAAAACAGATACTGTATATTTAATGATCACGCTGCTTCCAGTTTGGTAGTCGAGCAGCATCACAGGGATACCTTCTTACACGTACGAACTAGTTGCATGTGTAACATAGCATGCGATAAGCCTTCATAGCGCTGAATGCAAAAGAAACGTTCAGCTCACATCTAAACGTATTAGAAATACTTATGTGAGAGATTGATTTTAGTCGCTTTTCTTGTAGGAACTATTATACCTTGATTGTTTGAATTTTTGCTGATAGATACTTGTTGCAAACTCAAGCTGTGGCCATTTGTCAATATTCACATCCTTGTCAATCAAAACAAATTTTACATTTCACATTATGCGAGCTAAACAAGTAAAATATTTCAGCGTACTTGTGTTATTGTTACATAATATTGGGTATAAATGCGTTAGCTAGTCGACAAAATCGAAAGACCTGCAAAAGCAATACAATTGAGCGGTGGTATGTGCGATTAATTATTCAGAGGCTAATAATTTCGAAACATTGTTTCCACAATTGCTTATCGCGATATCATCTGAAAGTGTTCTCTCAAAAATAACAATATGCAGAAAATTTCAAAAAAACATTACTTCTTAACCTCTGACAGTTTTTTCATATATATGTATATATGTACATGTTTATATATATATATATATATATATATATATATATATATATATATATATATAGATATATATATATATATATATATATATATATATATATATTATATATATATATTTACATATATATATATTTATATATATATATATATATATATATATATATATATATATATATATATATATATATATATATGTATACAAATGTTTCACATCACATTAGCCCGTATTGGGACGATGTGCTGCCAAAGGTTACATGGCAAACAACAGCCAAAGATGATTAAAGCTATCTGGGCCACACAGTGATTCATTGGTTCCACCAAGATTCTCTACGTTTTTCGTCCGCTGCGCCCAACAGTGAAAACTTTTGCAAAACAATTCGTCATTATCAGTATCACATGACCGCATGACGAAGTGCCGAATGTGAGAATTCTTCATCGAAGTGGGAACAAAATGGAAACAGTTCTCTCGTGAAGTAAGCGTATTGAGGTGATAACTTCCGGTCGAGCTTGGTACCGCATTGATCTGTGCTGCCACCTATCTGGCTAGATGGCAAGGCGGTTTTTTATTAGGGTCTTACTGGAAATGTTGTGCCGACTCAGAGTCACCAATGTACGTCCACTAATTACTGGCACGGCGTGAAAAAGAAGTTTGTTAGGCGCCACTTTACTTTGGAGAGGGCGGATGTGGGTTAGTTTTCCGGGTTACTTGTTCGAGCATAAAAGCATTATATGGCCCGATTTCCCTCATTTGTAACAGCGTAGGTTCTCCCCCATTGTTATTTTGAAATGGTGGCCTTATGGATATGAGGTAAAGGTAAGAGTTTGATGTGTTCCACTGGCACGAAAACAATTCCCGTATAAAACCGTCAGCTTTAGAATATGCAAATTTTTGACCCGTCATTGTTGGACTGTTAAAATATAACTAAGAAAAGGGATTCGATCCATACATATATACATACATACATACATACATACATACATACATACATACATACATACATACATACATACATACATACATACATACATACATACATACATACATACTTACATACATACTACATACATACATACATACATACATACATACATACATACATACATACATACATACATACATACATACATACATACATACATACATACATACATACATACATACATACATACATACATACATACATACATACATACATACATACATACATACATACATACATACATACATACATACATACATACATACATACATACATACATACATACATACATACATACATACATACATACATACATACATACATACATACATACATACATACATACATACATACATACATACATACATACATACATACATAAACACATTCATACACGCGTCATGAGTGCCGTCAAACCCTGTCAGAACCGGTAAATCATCTCTTATTTTGTGACATATAAACTTGTGCATTGTCTCTATAAGGTGTATTGTGGCTTTACTTGAAGCAAAATGGGTAGACTAGAAAAGCAGCCTGTGGTGATGCCCATGTATACTGCGCAGTATATGTCACAATATATATTGATTGATGCCGTCGCTTGACTACTTTACATATAAGGGATACCGGCGCAATTATCTTGGTAACGTTGTTACGTGGACAATAGGTATCCATGGAAGCGATGCAGCATGGCGCCTTGCAGCCTCAATGTTTTTTTGTCTGTACTTTGAACTGGTTGTTGTTCCGCTACCGAATCACTTGACAGTAATATAAGTGCTCCCATTAACTGTAGGTTGGGCATTTTTATGGGCGTTTTCACAAAAGGTCGTATTATGAAATGTTATATGCCCATTCGTCAATTCAACAATAGCAATGCTAATAAGGGCCGACAGCATATCGATACCATAATCATAGCTGTTTTATAACCAAGATAATTTCTATGCTGATAATTGACTGAATAAAAGTCGTCACTATTGCCTACATAATATTGTGTCGATTAAGCATATAATCATCATGACAAATCACCTGGATATACTGACAATCTGAGCTCATTAAGTGAGGCACTTGTTTATACCTTGCTAAAATTGTACCAAAAGATGATGGCCTGACAGAACGACAACAATCGGTACATCATTGACGAAGCTCTCAATACGCCTGTGTAACGAGTGGGCTAGAAGCTTAAATATCAGTGCTAATGAGATTTCGCTCTATATTTGGCCGCAAACGTGTCATTGCAAAAATCTTGCGTCATTTTATCAATGATAATGATTGTCGGTAACAGTTACTCTCTAGTAATGTCGCGCAAGGCGAATATATATATACATGTATAATGGACTCGTTAAGGCGGGAGCAAGCCTACCAATGACCACATATTCTCAATGACCAATGCCATGCGTCCGAGCGCAGGGTATAGTGAATATCAAATTAGCGATTCGCAGGCACCTATATGTAAATATTTATATATATATATATATATATATATATATATATATATATATATATATATATATATATATATATATATATATATATATATATATATATATATATATATATATATATATATATTTATATATATATATATATATGTATGGAAATTTTTTCAAAGAATTTTAATCATAACGAAACATACCACATGCTACACAGTATGAAATGTCACCAGTAACCGCGGTTTTATAAATCTTGCAACGTGGCTTCAAATATCGGGCCGTTTATTTCGCCGCATGCAACCGGAAGAGGTGTGTTAAAACTGCCTCCGAAATGTATAAGGCCGTATAAGTTGTGACTGCCGATGCCATTGACATCATCACTCACATAATAATGGCTATATAAATGCCATACTTATTGTATTGATTATTATATTTGCATAATCGTGGCTATTTAACCAATAATGTTCACTCTTATAAAACCAGCCGTTCCAAAAAGCTTACCTATTTAATATGAAGTAAACGATAACCTATAGTGGATTGCAGTGGTTCACTTCGACCGTTCGATGAAATGGCTCGTTTTAATAAATGGATGAGTTGTGCGAGAATAGTGCATGAACAGCTCAGCGCATTCATTTGTTCATTCGGTCAGTTTTCAACGTTTCTACATTCCATTTAACCGCATTCGGTTATGCTTATTTTACTCAGTGGGTTTTGTTCCATCGAAATAGAAAGTCGTCTTACTGATGTAGAATGACATTTCAGGCACATTAGTAAATCGGTCAAAAATAGTGCTAAACGTAACAATGAACTACTAAACTAAACAAATCGAATTAATTGGATGGTAAACGCAACCAACTAACGCTAATAGGCACAAACATCTACCATGCCTTAACCTAAACGGAATATTACTTCAAATGCGCATAATTTGTCTATGATCGGATCACAGAAACGCAAATCATTATCTTAATTCATAATGTATTACTAACCAATAATCTTGGCCTCTGAAGCACATATCAGAGCCGCATAAGTACAGCACCTGACTATAAGTCCGCCAGAATTGTAAAACTGTGGTGTTTATGGCCAGGAGCTCGTGTACGCTGATGTACTTATCAGCACCATTTGTGACTCAATGTCTGCCAATAGGACAATCATTCAACCTTAATTCAACAAATTGCTGCTTTATAGGCATTGCACTGAGCTGCAATGTCAGCTCTTAAGCTGATAGATTGGGCCGGTAAATCGCAGTGAAGGGAGCGAGCTTTGTGTTTCGCAAGGATGCCACACCGCCTTATTGTGCCGTAACGATGGTTAAGTTCGAATTTATGTGCCAGGTGATGATATGTGATCGTTGAGCGGCTATGGCCCCTGAATACTGCAATATTATTCAAAATTGTACGAGCCATGACTGCTTTGATGTCGTCCGATGCGTTGCCGTATGCGTGTTTTGTCTGCTGTGCTGATCATTTGTTAGTTGCGTAAATCAAACAAATAAAATGAAGATGCTCAATAACGATGTTTGCCATTTGAGTAACGATCGTATAAACGATGGAGTTATATGAGTGAAAAAATATATATCTTCTAATTTTCAATCATGACGTACAAGCGTCCTGTATATAACCAAACAGAAGCCTCATCCTTAAAGGTCACCATATATATTGATGGATAGCGTTGCTCATTGCCAAGAAGAGAAATTGTTCCGTCTGTCACATATACTTTGCTATCGCGTTAGTGTCATGTCCATGGGTTCTGTTAACGGTTCGTTAGTTCGAGGTGCTCCTGGTAATGAAAGTGGTATTTCTGACTCAACATCATAGTGGGCGCTGTTTTATATCGTTACTTTTCGCTGACAATATAGTTCACTGCGGCGGTTGATTATTATTTGTGTACGTAGTGTTTTTGAAGATATATTCTATCCCATAAACGCACATTCTTCTTCGCAGAAGGCACAGAGACTAAGCCTTATAATCGCTCAGGAACCCCATTCTAAGAATAAATTGATAGGGAATCATAACAGATAACGCAGACATAGGACAAAGCAAACAAATTACGTCTGATATATGCCTGGGACAACTGACATATTGTGTTGGCATTCATTATGCTTGTTTATTTGATGCGTAATTAATGATTATATTGTAAGGACTTATTATTCTTGTCACTTAGACTGAGATATGTGCTTCTATGCATATTTCGTTTAGTCATGTGCAAGTGTCTTTGCTTTCCATCTTTTTATTATACAAATCAAACAAGCTGCTTGAGTTACGCATTTGTGCTACGTTCTAAGTTCAACTGTAAAGAAGAATCAATCTATTATGCACACACTATTTGAATTTGTGTTTGCTGTGTGGGATTGTACTATAGCCATTGATCATCCTCTGGCAAGCAAATGGCACACCTGCTATACCTATTTCAATGAATCACCGTCGGTGTTTTTCAACACGCCAGCCGCTTGGTTCACGCGGTTGCCAGATTTAATTAATAACAAAGAGACATGTCGTATCTTTTAGCGGTGTTTATGTATCAGCAGGATGTGTCTTTAACTACCAGAACACTACGTTATGTAACACCAAATAAAAGTTCTCAGCCCAGTGAACCTGTAATAGATTTATCTGCTGTACAACTAGCACCTAAATAGGTCGAGGTTAATGCATGATGGACATATCTCTATTTAGACATAGGTACTGCAAGCCTCCCAAAGAAAATACGCGTCTACCACAGGTCTGAGTAAATTTTACCGTACGACTGATGTACTAATGAGTCTAGATATGAAACGCTTTCCGTAGCAGCAAATCGAGCTATTTTTCGAAATACCCCATAGATTCGTGCACCACGTAAAGAGCAGAGCTGTATCGATTGTGAAAGGTTAGCGCGCAATGAGGTATTGTGGGCATAGTTTCTAGGCCAAGTGTTTCACCTAGCCAAACAAATATATGTTTCGGCTACACGATTTTTATCAAACAAAGCTTTGGTGTATTGGAACTGGTCCTGGTTCTAATCACGCTAATACGATAGTATTGTATTATTTGAGAGTTACAAAAAGCGACTTGAACAAGTTGATAGAGCAGCTAAATTAGTTAGGGGCAAGCGTAGTACTATGCATGTTTGACTTGGCACAGTGAATTGCCAATTATTTGAAAACCTGTGTATGTATACTTACAGTAAAGTAATATACTTCGAGTGTCTTAAATGACGACATTTGGTCATTTAACTATAGTAACCCCACCTTATTTAATAATGCCGTGTCTGAACTCGCAGCCATGTCGGCGCTTAATTAGCTGCTTGGTCGCAGCGGTTACGTTTGAGCGGCGTTTTCGTGAGTGTGCACGGAATAACTGTACCCATATTTGGCACAGGCAGACACTCGTCGGGGAAATCTTGACTGCATACGTCAGTGTGGTCCTACCACATACGATATCCGGCGTGCCAGTGCGTTAAAGTAAATAGCCGGGGAGCCAGGCAACTTTATGTGCTACGTTTTAGCCTGGTAAACTACAAATAATTCCTCTTTATCGTTCACCAAACGATAAGGGGTCGAAATTAGCCCACTTTGCTCTAGTAATTAAACGATACTGATAGATTTATTGAGAAGCTGAAC
>CM067352.1:32920058-33120152 GCA_034190875.2 Urechis unicinctus | reverse complement strand
TTATGGCGACTCAACCACAGTGCTTTAGATTTTTTCAGTAATTATATTATAGAGATTACACAAGTGGTTGATGGAGTAGGTGGTCGTTGCTAAGGAATATGCCATGTAATGTAATTTCGTCGGCGAAGATGATTGCATACAACATCTATGCAGCGTTTGCTTATTCATCGATTGATATAGAATGAATATGCGTGGCATACGTTATATAAATTGAATTAGAGAGTGAGTATGTTTTTGAGTACCCATTGAGGATTTATAAGTCAATGCTGCTACTACATGTCTGATGAATGCGATGAACCCTGCTCTGTTTGATGCGCACCAAATGCAAAACGATTACTCTCGGTCATGCTAGTGAGATTGCTTCTCTTCATACATACCGTACCTTCTGTGACGTTATTCATATAATAGCTGCACGTTATTTAAGTGTGGCTTTTGATTTCTATAAAAGAGCCTTGTTGCTTCCATTGTGCATAATTAAGGTTCTCTTCCATGATATTTGCTTTTCAATGTAGTTTTAATTTTTATCCAATGGTAATTGTTCTTGATTGTTGTTAAATGAAAAATAAATTGGTGAAGAGTCGCAAATTTGACCATTAAGTTTCCCTTTGTAATCATCTTAATTTGAAAATCCCGACGTGGCCGATCAGATAAATATATTCGCATGAACTTCCTTGAGTTAAGCTATCTACAATATTTCCATATGCATATCAATCAGCAATGACTGGGTCTTACGTCCAATATTGGCCATTCAATGTTTCAGCTAGCTTAAATTTATACTCCAGAAGCAACTATGCTGTTTTCCATCCTTTTGGAAAAAAATACGACCAGATCGTATGCCTCAGTTTGTGACGATGAAGGTTGGAACATAAATTATCTGTCATGCGGCTTGAGCATTATGTCGTTCATACTAATCCTTCATTGTTGTGTTGCAACAGGTACAATGAATTAAACAAAAGCGCATGAGTGATAAATCCAACAATTATTAACTTTTATCTAGTTGTAGGGAGGGATGGGGTAGCAAACGCCTTCTTTTCCATTAATCTTTCTAATAGTGTGTTCAAATCACACTAATTAATCCGATTTAGACAAATGTGTTCATATCTTAATTGAATACAACTTCCGTTGATTGCTACAAATGTCATATTCAGTTTAAATTGCAATAAGCGGAATTATTTTGTCGCAATTTTTTGCTGCGTGGGATGTTATTTCAGGGTGTTGTTATGACTAATCGAACCGATTTGATTGCATTACCTGGTGTTTTGCATACAAAGCTAACGCTACCGAAGTCTGCTATTATGCATCTGTATCCTTGCACCCGCTTCTGTGATATATAGTGTCTACAGTAAAAATTGCGCAAACGCTTACAAATATGGGCATACGTTAATTGAGCTGCTTCAAATGTATTACATTAGGCTTTTAGGCGAGCCGACATTTAAAATATAACCATGCACAATGTCGAATTGAGGCAGGTGGGGTGCATTAACAAGCTCCAAATCTTTCACGCACAATGCGCTTTATTATAGGCGGTATTACTTTCGCCGCAAGATATATTCGAATTCAGAAACTTTATCATATAGAAGCAGTATACTCATTAATTTAGTTGACCTCAAATAATACCATGCCCCCTGCATTTAGGTGTCATCTTCAAGATGATAAGTCATTCGGCCTTGATGTAGGATGTACATTTGGATGCAAGGCCTGGGCAGGTTACGGAAATATAACCCGCCAGTACCTATTCTGCGTTACGATTCTCGCAAATAAGCTGCTGGTAGTTTCGCTATTTAATTCCTTTCTAGAGAGCGAGGAAGAGACATGAGATAGCACAGATCATTTGGAGGCCATCGATGTTTCTGTGTTTAAGTATTGCCGTTATTTGTGCGTGCTGGTTAAGGCGGAGGTGATCAGGGTGCAGGGATTCCCGTCAATCTATGAGGTCATTACCTCAATTACAGCCCGCCGGCTTTAGTATGGTACTAAAGTTTCGATGGGAGACAAGCACATCAGCGATTGTGTGACATTCTATGAATCGCTCAACACGAATAATCTTGCTCGTGAATTTAGCTATTTATGTTTTTCAACTAGTGCTTGAGCTTCTGTGAACAGCTCAATACTTTTTAGATAATTGGCCTGTAATTTCACTATTTCAGGACAAGCATGCTTTCCATTGTGATTTTTTAGCATGAAAACAAAGCACTATGAGCATTTCTCTAATCTTATCATAATGGGATATTCGGGAACTTGTTCTACTTTAGGTTCATTTTGTATCTTTATTGCTATCGGTACAATTTTTCTGACTGCTTGCTGAAAGAAGAACATTTGCGGCGGCTGCACCCTTTAAAATGACGCATACCATTAGCGTGGAAATAATGGATAACTATGAGAGCTTTTGAAGAATATTGCCGGAACATATATGACTGCCGAAATAGTTTCATGAGCTCACCAAAAAGCACTCTGAGCATAAGGTATAAGATACCAATTTCTAGCCAATGTCAAATGTGTGCATCTCGGTTCTGATGTTTCGTATTTGCTCCTAGAAATGCTGTGTAATTAGTTAATGTTGACTGTTGAGCATCACACATTTTGCTATCAAAGGAGCGGTATTGTTTCAAGAACAGCGCGTGCCGGATGGTACGTGGCAGGTTTGTCGTATGCTGTGCTTATAGCCATCGAAAACTATGGTTCGATCAATTCCATACGATCAAGCCACTCATTTGCCCTTTGAAGAAAATATATATATGCAAGGCATTTTATATTGTAAATGCAACATTATGATTGCCTGGAAGAAGCTAGGGTTTGAAACCTGCGGTAAGAGTGCTCTATACTTGCACGCATGTACAACTGACATTTTTCACACTCCTCGAGCATACAGTCGGGGGCTCATCATTCTACATTTATTTCGGTTGTTAACTGTTATCTCTTCTATAGATGCGGAAGTATCAAATGCAGACATTGTCAATGCGATTATACTGGCCAATAAGAGGCAGTGGCGTAAATTTGATATCCACCAACAGAAACCACAGAGTCTATATAAACAGTTCCGACCAACATCGGGGACCTAGTGGGGAATGACCGCCATGTGTGCGTATTGTGGATTTTTGTGTGTGCAGAGAAATCCGTGGCAGTGAATATATCATCAATAAGCACACACAAAATACGCAACCCACCCACGTACTTTACAAAACATATAAGTTTGTATCATAATCTATTAAAAACAAGGTACTGGTGTTAAGGTATTTTGTAAAAGCGTACGTTGAAACAAATATGCTGCCTATGTAGCCTCCCAGTACAAACATTGCAGTGTTATGTAGCAAGCATGGCAGGTAAAGTACATTCTTTGTACATAAATGGTCACTCATATTGCGCTTGCCAAGAAAACGTGTTTATTGCACACATTGCATAATCACTTAAATGGTAGAGATATTAAAGTGTATATGAAACACGATTTACTCCAACGGTCCATATTGTAAAGTATAACTTCAATGGATAAAGTAGGCGCATCCACTGTCAAAAGAGTGCAATAAAGCAGGAGTTTGACTCTGGCATCGCCGCTGAATATGGAGATCGAAAAATATAATTGTGCTTAATTGACATGTATTTACTCGTGCGATTATTCAGATGCTGTGAAAAGAAATCGCTTTTAATATTATCTATTCCCATTTTGACAGCGTCTGCGTCTTTTATGATTATGCGATCGATTTATCTGATCGCATGCATGTTGGGCTTGATCGTGATCGTATCCCTTTCTGTTGCGATCAAACGCACATATACAGCCCAAATTATAACAGTCACCCTCCATCCAGAAGCAAATTAAAACCATGTTTGCGTAGCCATGGCTGAGCGCGACAGATTCTGGCAGTTTGAGGTTTCGGTTGTCTTTATAATAAGCAGCTTGCTGTACACGGGTAGTGCGTTCCCTAAAATTAATCGGGATCGAGCCCTGTTAGCACAGCTTAAAGTTCCTTTTTGTTCAGGCCGCGTGGTTGGATCCCGTTTCCGGTGCTGCGACACAACTCTTACCCCGCCCATAAATCAGGGGAGACGATGATTACATTTGTGGATAAAAATCAAAGAAACGCATTAATATACCTTAATTATACAAAAAAGAACTGGTCACTTTAAAAATGATAATAACCTAAGATAGACGTTCGGCATGGGGCGTTATGATACCTTATGACGCGGCAATGATGCGGTGATACTCAAATAACAAATCTGCCGATTAGCACTCGTTCCTTACAATCGAGCCAAGCGATCATAGAGTCCGTCCTCTCGTTGAATATTTAATGCGAATCACCGAGGTACAGCAATGCTTTTACGAATCAGCTTTGTTAATGATCGTTCCTTTGAGGCGTCACCCCGCATTTATTAAGTGCGATCTTTTGTTCAGGGTCATGTGCCGAGAAAATCCTCGTTTTGTTTATTTTAAATTGCTAGTGCAATAAGTCTTGTTCCGCGTAGCAGCCCGAATTTTATCTTCCCTGACGCTGTAATATGTCTTAAGAATTGTTGGCACTACAATAACGGAATAAGAGATGGTGTTGTAAAGCACATACATTTACCGGATTTGATATAGTAGATCACCTTTATTATCGCTCCGCCGTATCAATCTGTAAATTATGAACCTGGTTGGAAATCATCCATGCAGAATGTATAATAATGTCGTCATATATGGGCTTTTAAGGCTTAAATACTAATGACATAGTAAAAGCATTGAACATCCAACATATCTCAACCGACTTATTAAGAACAGTGAAGAGTATGTTTCCACTCTGCGAGATGCAACATAGCTCCTTTGTTTAACACGAATGCTATGCTCGTTGATTCTTAGGCGGAAACCAATGCATCGGCCACAGTACGAACTTCACTTCACTTTATTTGACATAGTGCACGTGTATGCGTTTGAGCAGTATAGATTAATACTCGGTAGAATGACTTATCACCGTTTTGTAGCGTCAAAGTGAGAATGAACTGCTTATCCGATTCGTAATGTTATAATATTGTAGATACGACATCGTTTCTTCCTATGTGGGATTATATGACACCTGCATAGTGTCAACTTTGCTGCACTTGGGGCATGACTCTCACTACCGCACAACAAATGATTTTCTAGAGCCAACATATAGAATCAGCGATATATCGTACGACAAACATTTCTTTCTCTTTTGTCGCATGATGACTGACTATTAATTATACCATCTCTCAGTGCCTTTCTTGATTCCTCTTATCAGCCTTTTGGGACCGGCATCTTACTTTTATGTTTGCAAATAGCCCGCTGCTGATGAAACAGGATTAGCAGACAGTGCAATTGACTGAACCCATTATTGGTGAGATAATTGAATATGAATGAATCAAATATGTTTGGGCATGCGTGCTTGTAAACTTTGAAATACCAATAATAGCATTCAGCAACTTATCACGCAAACCCTAATTAAGCCATTTAGAGCTAATTGTTTAAAAATAGCACTGCAAAAGAACTACACACGCGCCCTATCGCGCCTTTTACCATTTGGGCCCTTATGGCGCACATAGCTTATTAAATTGCCGAAACCTAAATAAGCTATGCCTTGCATTTATAATTGAACGAAATGTATTCTAAATAAAATACGGTTAACGTCACTATGGCTTAGCTGCACCACTCTTCGTCATTATTTACATGAGGTTAAGTACAGCGTGATGTTCTGAAATAGTATTCAATATCAACCTTACGTTTTTCACATTAGTGACTGACAATCGTTCATTGGGCTGTTGGTTTATGTACATATTATTAATCAATAACCGCTATTTGTGAAGGTAAGGCCATTAATACATGCAACAACTTTTCCAGCCGGCCTTCATTGGATGATCATATATTAGCGCTGTTTTTGAAAAAAAATTTGTGATATGAGTTGCTTCCGACACTGGAATTAAGAGAAACCTTAAAGGATAGTGTGAAAGCACATTCAATCTGACATTGGCATACATAAGACCTCAAACATCGAAATCCTGCTCAGGTGTTATGTTATCAAAACACATTCGAGCTACCTCGGATAGTAACTAGAGATAGCCACATTACTGAAAACGCCTAAACAGTATTGTAAGGAATACCATATCATTCCATACGATTTGAACGATCTAAAACGCTTAACAAACTTTCAATGACACCAAAATATTTGAACTAGTTCGGTTTGCTATACTACACGAGAGAAGGTTTAAGTGTGAAGAATATTGGCTAATAACTGTTTCAAATAGCTTTATTTTCTGCATTAACGTTATCCCATTAATCAGGGGTTGGGGTTGGGGGTAGCATGCGCCAGCTCTCCCTTTTATCTTACTACTGGTGAATGCAAATCATCTTAAACAATCATATCAATTATACATTTTTCAAAATTGGATGCGACTTCCATTGATTGCTACAAAGGTCATTAGCAGTTTAATCAACTATAAGTGGAATTATTTTGTCAGCCTGGTATTGCTATGACTAATAATCCGGTTTTTGATTTCCCTGGTATTACGTATGTCGTAACGATGTCGAATTATCGGTAATAATGAAAAAGTATCCTTGCGTGATATATTGTGTCTAAATTAATTTTTTAAAGTTATTTCGTTTTTCTGAGCTGAGGAGTATGGAGCAAAATATTCATACCTCTTATTTTATCATTATAACGCATCATTATACACCTGACACAACATAGACACCAAAACGTCAAGCGGCGTCTCTGAATCAAGATAGGCATCAGCTGAGAGTATAGGCTATGACCGCCTTAAAATGATGATGAACCAATTTACTGGCTATAATTGTCTTGTAAGTGTGGGTTAATGGTGTTATGTCGTGCTTTTCTCTTCCTGTACCCAAAGCAGATTACAGGCGCGTCTTACACTCGCTATTATGTTTGTTGCAACAAGTCCGCTTTAACTCCTTTCTTCCCTTTACTGCTTCATCTACCCATGAATTGCCAGGTTCGCTGGATGTTGCAACAACTATCTGAATTATCAAAAGACTTTATAGTAGGTATCATCAATTTTGAAGTAGCACGATCCGTCTATTATCTATGATATTACCTCCTTCATAATGTAGAATTATAAATGTGTCTGTACACTCGTGTGTACACTACCTACCGACTAATATACGCAAACGCACGCGTGTCTTGTCACGCGCAAGCCGTAAACTATGCATTTACCTCTGTCGACATAAGCTTGAATATTAGTTAATTGGGAAGATAATGTCATTTAATTTTAAACGCTGCAATCAATATACTATGGGTGGATAGTCTAGGCATATTGTATGATTGAAGTGTTGGCATACTTTTCGGGTTCTCGACCTCATAATATACACATTATACATTACTCTCCACACGGACTTAGTTATTTCGCATTCTACCGACATGAAATGATATCCTTCGTCTATAATCCAGTTCATAGCAAATATCGTAGCCCCATCGTTGACAATCACGTTGCATTCGTCATTATGATGGATATATATATATATATAATATATATATATATATATATATATATATATATATATATATATATATATATATATTATATATACATATATATTTATATATATATATGCCAGTGCGTATGCTCCTTGTTCTCGAGTCTTGTCAAAGGAGCGCCCGTTCGAGCAAGGATGTGGCAATGTTTCATTTCATATAATGCGTGCAATTTACATTGTAAATAACAAGATTTATTTTGCAGGACTGCATAACAATCGTTTGTATTCCTTTTTAGCTAAGAAAAACAGATAAGCCGCCTCATTTCCGCTCTTTAGCGACGTCAACTTGAATTTATGTTACCATGGCTTATCGAAAGAAAGGTTCGTTATAATGATATTTACCGTACATTAGTAATGCCCATATTGTAAACATAGTTGGAGATACAGACAAGGCATGGGTTATATCTGACGACACGAGACAAATGCCGCCCGTGAAATTGCCGTATGTGTAATGCATGAGGACGTCGTTGTTAAAATAGAAGCCTAACCCAAGCCGTACAGTGTGTATTTGATTCTGAAGTCAATGTATTCATGATGTGTTATATCAATACACCGATAACATATTCCTATTAACCAATTCTCGTTGGACTGAACTCGTAATTGTGGCATCTTAATGAAGAATGTAGGGTAGCATTTTCCCCTTATGCGACTTACCAACTGGTCCATCGATATGCATATGTGTCACCCTTGTTTACTGCTTTGCTTATAAATGAGGGATTGATTTAAAACAGATTGAATACTGATAACACATTCTCATGCAGCAAATTCTATCTGGCCCGAACTCTGAAATAAGATGGATGAGGTGAGGTTGAATCTTAGCGTCGGACGGAGCCAACTCCTTTCAGTGAGATTTTTCTACTGCATCCATCAAATTGAAATGCGTCATTGCAATTTCATGCCTACCTTAAGTATGCAATTTGCTGCCAGCTTGTTATAGCAAACATGTTTATGATATGTTGAATGGTGATAGTATCCTGTACTAGTTGACACGCAGTGGTTCATATTTTGCAAAACGATATTTGTCCCGCACTCGGGGTTGTACAAACCTATTAGACAGCAATCTATAGTAATACAACCCTTCATATAGGGCAAATTTGAACACGTTGATTCCCCGTAAACGATTGTTAATAATTACTGGACATGCCTGATATGGTGGATTGCATTGGAATCATTAAATTCCTTGGCTGCATTAAGGAATTGCGTTGAGATGATGATTTAAGTGTTCGTAAGCATTTACATCATTTGGCAATTGCCCTTTTGGTTATAAAACACATCCCTAACGAGGATGCTTGCTGATAGTAGCGATGTGTTTCAGCTCTAAGAAAGTGGTAGATTTTTTTCGGGAGTGCATGCTTATAAACATAAACAATAAAATAATGCACGCTACGCGGTATGGTATGACATTAGTAACAGGGAAGGCGTGTAGCAATTGCATCGGATAGTTATAAGATTATCGACGCCGTCGACATCATAACCCAAATAATCATGGCCACATAAACGCCGTACTAATTATGTTAATTATCGACAGTATCATTGTTATAATGATAATTCGCGCAATTGGAAAAATTTCTCCAGCAAACAACCGTTTCGTTTATCGGCATTACCTAAACGCAATTATTTTGATCTCTCTTTTTTTCACGTGAACGTGCCAATCATGGACGATGCTCTACCCGTTCATGTAACACGAACGCCTACAATCACGAGCCACATGGACTAGTGTGCGATCGACAGCGCTATTATGACATAACCTAAACATAGGATCTGCGCTTCGATGGAAGACAGAAATCCATCGTAGGTGCAAGCTTCACTCTCAAGGGTCAGATGAATATTGGTCATTGTTCTATGAAATGCCTACTAAGTTTGTAGCCAATCTAGCTGTTTATGCATGGTAAAGGCTCATTTTAACCACATCGATTTGAGTCAGTGAATTCTTGTTGCAGCTCCTTATCAATATCCCACCTATTCCGCGACCCTATCTGACTACACACTATTGCGACCTTGCAGACTGTGATTTACTGTCGGTCAACAGGACAAGCATTCAACCTGCATTCAACAATTTGCTGCTTTATAAGCCACGCACTGAGCTGCAATGACAGCTTTTATGTTGATGGATTGTGTCGGTAAATCGCAATGAGGCGGGCGTGCTCTAAGCTTTGTTAGATAGCCAAACCGCCATTTGTGTAATAGCGATTAAGTTAGAATTTTGGTGACTAGGTGATGATATGTCATCGTTGCGCTGCTACGGCTCCTGAATACTGCAATCGATTGTCATCAGATGTTTCGCCGTAAGCTTGGTTTGTCGGTGGCGCTGACCAGTTGTTAATTGCGTAAATCCAACAAATAAAGTGAGGAGGCTCAAGAACGTAAATCGTCGAAATTGTGAATCCATTAAGTATCGTCAATCAATGAACTGCTTGCCATTATGGTAATGATTTTATATACGATAGAGCGATTTGTGTTAAAAGATAATATTTATCTCCAGACTACTTTAATGCAGCCGTTCGTGAATTTATAGCATGATCTACTTTTGCAGTTATGTCTCCATCCGAGCCATTTATTGTGTATTGTCATCAAACTTGACGTGTAACCGACCCGAATACAACAAATTACCATATTTAGAATGCGGAGCCCCTTCCCTGAAGGTCACCATATGTATTGATGGAGAGCATTGTTTATTGCAGAGAATCATATAAACTTTACGATCGCGTTAGTTCCACGTCCATGGGCTCTGTTAACGGTGCCCTCGTTCGAGCAAGGATATATCACCGGGCGATTGCTATGGCGTCTGACTCAACGCCATAGTGGGCGCTGTTTTATATCGTTTATTTCCGCTGACGATGCAGTTCACAGCGGTAGTTTATTATTTTACAGCAGGTGTAAGAATGGGTCGCATTTTATGTCAAACGTTACGTTCAATATGATAAGTAAAGAACAAGTGACAGTATTAACGAATCAATTCCAAAGCACTTGTGGTTTTTCTGATGCGAACTGCTTTCTTGTATTGCAAGAACAATCAGATAAGACACTTAATTTGCTACAGTAATGGAATGCCATTTGAGCACCATTTGATGTAGGGATTGATGTTAATTCCATACATTACAAAGGCTAGCTCGCAACGATTATAATTAATTTGAGGCTGCCATTATGATGGATACTGTTCGTCAAACTATTAAGTATGAAATTAGTTGTATGCATATTCGGTTGTTTGCAAAGATTGCGAGCATATCCATCTAGAATTGTGTTATATATAACAGCACGATGCTTGGTGATATACTATTACAGCAATGAACATTTTGTTTTACTTCTGGGAAAAAGTGCTGATTGATAGATTGGACTGTTTATGGCCTGTATTATTTCGTTTGTCTAAGCTGTTAGGACGCCCAATCGCAATGTTAACCATTTGATTTCAAGCATACGAAATGTGGATCAAGGCGCAGTTGTTTTCATGCATGCAGTTTATACATATTGCTGCAGCATGTGTTGTCCCGGATGCGATGTACCGGTTTATTCCACGTCAATGTGGCGAATTTTAAGAGATTGCAAACGTATAATGCTCATATAAACTACGTCTGTAAATGTAATAAATATAACTATGGTAACAGATACGACGTTATATATGAGGATCTGGCATCCTCTAGCTGTTCTTTTACAACATTATAGAGATATATATACCTCGTCCACAGAGAGATAATGTATTTTATGAACTGAGGCATATGATGCGTGAATTGTTGTGCATGTGGTATAATAAACGACCAGAAAACAGATACTGTATGCTTAATGATCACGCTGCTTCCAGTTTGGTAGTCGAGCAGCATCGCAGGGATACCTTCTTACACGTACGAACTTGTTGCATGTGTAACATAGCATGCGACAATCCCTTATAGCGCTGAATGCAAAAAAAGTTCAGCTCACATCTTAATGTATTTGAAATACTTATGTGACAGATTGATTTTAGTCGCTTTACTTGTAGGAACTATTACACCTTGAATGTTTGAAATTTTTGCTGATAGATATTTGTTGCAATCTCAAGCTGCGGTCATTTGTCAATATTCACATCCTTGTCAATCAAAACAAAATTTACATTTCAAATTATGCGAGCTAAACAAGTAAAATATTTCAGCGTACTTGTGTTATTATTACATAATATTGGGTTTGGATATATCCACTTGCTGAGGTCCTTTTACAAATGTATGGCAATTATCAAAGTACAATTTAACACGCACACTAAATTAAAAAAGCAGGTCCTATAACAGCGACAGTTCATGACATGATTTGTTTTCTAATAGCAATATATACCGTGAACATATATATATTCATTATGTCGCATATATGTCAATAGTTTGGAATATAAGAAACTTTAACCACAAAAATTGTACCAAATGGACTGAATTAGATAACAGAACATATATACAATAATAATTCTGGTAATAACCCTATTCGCAGTTTCAAGTGACCGCTGGCCATGGTTATATGAATGAGCCCCAAAAATCGCTATAGTTACATCCATTAGAAAGAGCGGTGTCATAGAATAAGTAATCGAAATATCCAGCAACATAAGCATACAGTTGTTATATATTTGCATAATCGTGGCTATTTAACAAATAATTTTCAAATGCATATCCACACTCTCATAAAACCAACCGTTCCAAAAAGCTTACCTATTTAATATGTAGTAAACGACAACCTATAGTAGATTGCAGTGGTTCACTTCGACCGTTCGATGAAATGGCTCGTTTTAATGAATGAATGCGTTGTGCGAGAATAGTGCATGAACAACTCAGCGCATTCATTTGTTCATTCGGTCAGTTTTCAACGTTTCTACATTCCATTTAACCGCATTCGGTTATGCTTATTTTGCTCAGTGGGTTTTTGTTCAATCGAAATAGAAAGTCGTCTTACTGATGTAGAATGACCTTTCATGCTCATCAGTCAATCGGTCAAAAATTGTGCTTAACGTAACAATGACCTACTAAACTTAACAAACCGAATTAATTGGATGGCAAACGCAACCAACTAACGCTAATAGGCACAAACATCTACCATGCCTTAACCTAAACGGAATATTACTTCAAATGCGCATAATTTGTCTATGATCGGAACACAGAAACGAAAAACATTATCTTAATTCAAAATGTATTACTAACCAACAATCGTGGCCTCTAAAGCACATATCAGAGCCGCATAAGTACAGCACCTGACTATAAGTCCGCCAGATTTGTTAAACTGTGGTGTTTATGGCCAGGAGCTCTTGCACGCTGATGTACTTATCAGCACCATTTGCGACTCAATGTCTGTCAATAGGACAATCATTCAACCTTAATTAAACAAATTGCTGCTTTAAAGGCATTGCACTGAGCTGCAATGTAAGCTCTTAATGCTGATAGATTGGGCCGATAAATCGCAGTGAAGGGAGCGAGATTTGTGCTTCGCAAGGATGCCACACCGCATTCTTGTGCCGTAACGATGGTTTTAAGTTTGAATTTATGTGCCAGGTGATGATATGTGATCGTTGAGCGGCTATGGCCCCTGAATACTGCAATATTATTCACAATTGTACGAGCCATGATTGCTTTGATGTCGTCCGATGCGTTGCCGTATGCGTGTTTTGTCTGCTGTGCTGACCATTTGTTAGTTGCGTAAATCAAACAAATAAAGCGAAGATGCTCAATAACGATGTTTGCCATTTTAGTAACGATCGTATAAGCGATGGAGTGATATGAGGGAAAAAATATATATCGTCAGACTACATGAAGTTATGGAATGGTCTACTTATGGAGTTATGTATAAATCAGAGCCATTAAATATAAACTAATTTTCAAACATGACGTACAAGCGTCATGTATATAACCAAACAGAAGCCTCATCCTTAACGGTCACCATATATATTGATGGATAGCGTTGCTCATTGCCAAGAAGAGAAATCGTTCCGTCTGTCACATACACTTTGCTATCGCGTTAGTGTCATGTCTATGGGTTCTGTTAACGGTGCGATAGTTCGAGGTGCTCCTGGTAATGAAAGCGGTATTACTGACTCAACATCATAGTGGGCGCTGTTTTATATCGTTACTTTTCGCTGACAATATATAATTCACTGCCGTGGTTGATTATTATTTGTGTACGTAGCGTGTTTTTGCAGATATATTCTATTCCCATAAACGCACATTCGTCTTCGCAGAAGGCACAGAGAGCATTATAATCGCTCAGGAACCCCATTCTAGAGTAAATTGATAGGGAATCATAACAGATAACGCAGACATAGGACAAAGCAAACAAATTACGTCTGATATATGCCTGGGACAACTGACATCTTGTGTTGGCATTCATTATGCTTGTTTATTTGATGCGTATTTAATGATTATATTATAAGGACTTATTATTCTTGTCGCTTAGCCTGAGATATGTGCTTCTATGCATATTTCGTTTAGTCATGTGCAAGTGTCTTTGCTTTCTATCTTTTTGTTATTCAAATCAAACAAGCTGCTTGAGTTACGCCATTGTGCTACTTTCTAAGTTCAACTGTAAAGAAGAATCCACTATTTGAATTTGTATTTGCTGTGTGGGATTGTACTATAGCCATTGATCTTCCTCTGCCAAACCAATGGCACACCTGCTTTACCTATTTCGATGAATCACCGTCGGTGTTTTTCAACACGCCAGCCGCTTGGTTCACGCGGTTGCCAGATGTAATTAATAACAAAGAGACCCGTCGTATCTTTTAGCGGTGTTTATGTATCAGCAGGATGTGTCTTTAACTACCAGAACACTACGTTATGTAACACCAAATAAAAGTTCTTAGCCCAATGATCCTGTAATAGTTTTATCTGCTTTACAACTAGCAGCTATATAGGTCAAGGTTAATGCATGATGGACATGTCTCTATTTAGACATAGGTACTGCAAATTTTACCGTACGACTGATGTACTAATGAGTTTATATATGAAACGCTTTCCGTAGCAGCAAATCGAGCTATTTTTCGAAATACCCCATAGATTCTTGCACCAAGTAAAGAGCAGAGTTGTATCGATTGTGAAAGGTTAGCGCGCAATGAGGTATTGTGGGCATAATTTCTTAGGCCAAGTGTTTCACCTAGACAAACAAATATGTTTCGGCTACACGATTTTTTATCAAACAAAGCTTTGGTGTATTGGAACTGGTCCGGGTTCTAATCACGCTAATACGATAGTATTGTATTATTTGAGAGTTACAAAAAGCGACTAGAACAAGTTGATAGAGCAGCTAAATTAGGGGCAAGCGTACTACTATGCATGTTTGACTTGGCACAGTGATTTGCCAATAATTTAAAAACCTGTGTATGTATACTTACAGTGAAGTAATATACTTCGAGTGTCTTAAATGACGACATTCGGTCATTTAACTATAGTAACCCCACCTTTTTTAATAATGCCATGTCTGAACTCGCAACCATGTCGGCGCTTAATTATCTGCTTGGTCGCAGCGGTTACGTTTGAGCGGCGTTTTCGTGAGTGTGCACGGAATAACTGTACCCATATTTGGCACAGGCAGACACTCGTTGGGTAAATCTTGACTGCATACGTCAGTGTGCCGCCCACGACTTATTCATACTTAAAATCATAGATGATTGGCTTGCTGAATGTAGAACAAGATGTCTCATAATTTCTGGGTCAACAGATTAAAATTAAACGTATATAATACCAGTAATTAAACAATACTGATAGATTTATTGAGAAGCTGAACACTTAACCACCTATCGCTGCTGTTCCATCCCCGACTCCCTTCTCCAGAAACGTTCCGAGTAATGTTGGCTCGCAAAACAACAATTTGTCATTTAACAGAGATGTCGTTGGATTGATAACACCCCTCCATTGATCAACATAGCTTCTATAATTGACATATTTAGGCAGCATTCGCTCATATCGCTCTCTGATTCATCAGTATAAACGTATATAAGAGTTTTAATTTGACACTGATGGAGAATAATGCTATACATAGTACGACCTTCCCTTGCTGACCGGTGTGTGACGGTGCTGCGTTAACTATGTAGTCCGCCTTAGTCGGATATATTAAATCTGAAGAAGGTGATATCGTTAGCAGCAGGATCAACCAGTTAACGTGCCTGAGATGTTAACTTTGATAAGATAGAGAATATCATTCATGATTTCTGTCAGAATCGAATTGTAGCTACATATACGGGATCCAACATTCATGTTTGATCTGTTATCATTTAGTGATAACGTACCTGAGATGTTTACTTTGATATGATACGTATATCTATGAGGTAAGACTCATCCATTGTTCTAATATCTGTCGCGTATTTTAGGTAAAGGCCATCGCTTAGAATGCTTCAACTCTTTATCGTTCAATGTTTCCGTATTGTGCCTCGTAGCAATAATGGTGTTAATGTTTGCTTTGTATTTTACGTCTGCAATAAGCACGCAATGACTCGGACGGTTATGTAATTTTAAATCTTATGTGAATGGCTGTTACACTCAATATAGTGGTATATACCTTATACATAGGAATACTAATGGTTCGATGATGGATCGTTTGTTATGGCGACTCAACCACAGTGCATTTAGATTTTTTCAGTAATTATATTATAGAGATTACACATGTGGTTGATGAAGTAGGCGGTCTTTGCTAAGTAATATGCCATGTAATGTAATTTCGTCGGTGAAGATGATCGCATACAACATCTATGCAGCGTTTGCTTATTCATCGATTGATATAGAATGAATATGCGTGGCATACGTTATATAAATTGAATTAGAGAGTGAGTATGTTATTGAGTACCCATTAAGGATTTATAAGTCATTGCTGCTACTACATGTCTGATGAATGCATTAGAACCCTGCTCTGTTTGATGCGCAACCAAATGCAATACGATTACTCTCGATCATGCTAGTGAGATTGATTCTCTTCATTCATACCGTACCTTCTGTGACGTTATTCTTATAATAGCTGCACGTTATTTAAGTGTGGCTTTTGATTTATATAAAGAGTCTTGTTGCTTCCATTGTGCATAATTAAGGTTCTCTTTCATGATATTTGCTTTTCATGTAGCTTTAATTTTTATCCAATGGTAATTGTTCTTGATTGTTGTTAAATGAAAAATAAATTGGTGAAGAGTGGCAAATTTGTCCATTAAGTTTTTCTTTGTAATCATCTTAAATTTGAAAATCCCAACGTGGCTGATCAAATAAATATATTCGCATGAACTTCCTTGAGTTAAGCTATCTACAATATTTCCATATGCATAAAGATCAGCAATGACTGGGTCTTACGTCCAATATCGGCCATTCAATGTTTCAGCTAGCTTAAATTTATACTCCAAAAGCAACTATGCTGTTTTCCATCCTTTTGGAAAAAAATACGACCAGATCGTATGCCTCAGTTTATGACGATGAAGGTTGGAACATAAATTATCTGTCATGCGGCTTTAGCATTATGTCGTTCATACTAATCCTTCATTGTTGTGTTGCAACAGGTACAGTGAATTAAACAAAAGCGCATGAGTGATAAATCCAACAATTATTAACTTTTATCTAGTTGTAGGGAGGGAAGGGGTAGCAAACGCCTTCTTTTCCATTAATCTTTCCAATAGTGTGTTTAAATCACACTAATTAATCCGATTGAGACAAATGTGTTCATATCTTAATTGGATACAACTTCCGTTGATTGCTACAAATGTCATATTCAGTTTAAATAGCAACAAATGGAATTATTTTGTCACAATTTTTTGCTGCGTGGGATGTTATTTCAGGGTGTTGTTATGACTAATCGATCCGATTTGATTGCATTAGTTGGTGTTTTGCATACAAAGGTAGCGCTGTGGAATTCTGCTATTATGCATCTGTATCCTTGCACCCGCATCTGTGATATATAGTGTCTACAGTAAAAATTGTATAAACGCTCAAAAATATGGGCATACGTTAATTGAGCTGCTTCAAATGTATTACATTAAGCTCAAGTAGCTTTTAGGCGAGCCGACATTTAAAATATAACTATGCACAATGTCGAATTGAGGCAAGTGTGGTGCATTAACAAGCTCCAAATCTCACACGCACAATGCGCTTTATTATAGGCGGTATTACTTTCGCCGCAAGATATATTCGAATTCAGAAACTTTATCATGTAGAAACAGTATACTCATTAATCGAGTTGACCTCAAATAATACCATGCCCCCTGCATTTAGGTGTCATCTTCAAGATGATAACTCATTCGGGCCTGATGTAGGATGTACATTTGAATGCAAGGCCTGGGCAGGTTATGGAAATATAACCCTACAGTACCTATTCTGCGTTACGATTCTCGCAAATAAGCTGCTGGTAGTTTCGCTATTTAATTCCTTTCTAGAGAGCGACGAAGAGACATGAGATAGCACAGATCATTTGAAGGCCATCGTTGCTTCTGTAGGGTACATTTTGTCTGATAGATTCGAAACAGAAATGAAGGATTCGGGGGTCTCTGATGAAGCGAATAAAGACGCTGTCATCCTGCCTAGGACATAGTGCGGCTGCAGAATAAAGCATGGGACGCTATATCAGGTTGTGTTGATGCACCAGTTCACCGTATATATTTTGGTATATAACGCGAGTAGTATTTATATATATATATATATAAATATATATATATATATATAAGATTTATATATATACATAGATATATATATATACATATATACATATATATATATATATATGAATATATATATGCATATATATATATATATATATATATATATATATATATATATATGCATATATATATACATATATATATATATATATATATGTATATATATATATATCTATGTATATATATAGAGCACTATATATATATTTTTATATATCTATATATGTGTATATATATATATCTATATCTATAGTTCTATATATATATATATATATATATATATATATATATATATATATATATATATATTTTTTGCTTTAGTATTGCCGTATTCTGTACGCGGTGGTTAAGGCGGAGTTGGTAAGCCGCTTTCTATCAACTAATATTGTTAATTGGCATCATATTACTGTTGATGTTTCTGTGTTTAAGTTTTGCCATTATTTGTGAGTGGTGGTTAAAGCGGAGGTGATGAGGGTGCAGGGATACCCGTCAATCTATGAGGTCATTACCTCAATTACAGCCCGCCGGCTTTAGTATGGTACTAAAGTTTCGATGGGAGGCAAGTACATCAGCGACTGTGTGACATTCTATGAGTCGCTCAACACGAATAATCTTGCTCGTGAATTTAGCTATTTATGGTTTTCAACTAGTGCTTGAGCTTCTGTGAACAGCTCAATCTACTTTTTAGATAATTGGCCTGTAATTTCACTATTTCAGGACAAACATGCTTTCCATTGGGATTTTTTAGCATGAAAACAAAGCACTAAGCGCATTTCTCTAATCTTATCATAATGGGATATTCGGGAACTTGTTCTACTTTAGGTTCATTTTGTATCTTTATCGCTATCGGTACAATTTTTCTGACTGCTTGCTGAAAGAAGAATATTTGCGGCGGCTGCACCCGTTAAAACGACGCATACCATTAGCGTGGAAAAATGGATAACTATGAGAGCTTTTGAATAATATTGCCGGAACATATATGACTGCCGAAGGAGTTTCCTGAGCTCACCATCGTCAACGCTTTACACAGTGCGTGCTAAAAGGTGTTAGCCAAAAGGCGCTCTGAGCATAAGGTATTAGATGCCAATGTCTAGCCAATGTCAAATGTGTGCATCTCGGTTCTGATATTTCGTATTTAATCCTAGAAATGCTATGTAATTAGCTAATGTTGACTGTTGAGCACCATATATTTTGCTCAGAGGAGCGGTATTGTTTCACGAACAGCGCGTGCCGGATGGTACGTGGCAGGCTTGTCGTATGCTGTGCTTATAGCCATCGAAAACTATGGTTCGATCAATTCCAAACGATCAAGCCACTCATTTGCCCTTTGAAGAAAATATATATATGCAATGCATTTTATATTGTAAATGCAACATTATGATTGCATGGAAGAAGCTAGGGTTTGAAACCTGCGGTAAGAGTGTTCTATACTTGCACGCATGTACAACTGACATTGTTCACACTCCTCGAGCATACATTCGGGGGCTCATCATTCTACATTTATTTCGGTTGTTAACTGTTATCTCTTATATAGATGCGGAAGTATCAAATGCAGACCAGACCCCCAAACGGGGCCGAGGGGCTAGTTTGTTGGTAAACTAGTATGTCGTTCACAACCTGCAAACAAGGTCCTCTAGGTGTTCCATTCGCTCCATAAGATCATTGTTCTTAACCTCTAGATCTCTCACCATGTCCTGCAGTTTCACAAGGTCATCATACTTAGTCTCCATATCACTCAGATGCAAACTATTTTTTCATCTTTCATATACTCTGTATGTAATATCAACTCCCTTACACGACCCTCAAGTTCAGTAATACTGGCACACCAGTCTCATATGATTATGACACACCTATCTCATATGGTGCAACCCAGAAAACACACAGGGTGACTCACATGAGCCAGCGAACCGCTCGAACCTCCCCCCACACCATATGAGCCCAGCCCTTCCAGCCCCTATGGTATAGGCCCACTAAAGAGGGCGACAGCAATGTCAACCATCTACAACAGGACTCTTAGGAATAAGCTCTTCTAAACGACTCACGTGCTCCAAAAGGTCCTCATACTTCGATTCCAATTCCCTCACCTTCTCCTCTACACCAGGACCCTGAGGAATAAGCTCTTCTAAACGACTCACGCGCTCCAAAAGGTCCTCATACTTTGATTCCAAATCCCTCACATCATTCTCAAGGTCCACCTTCTCCTCCCATATATGTTCCACATCTGCTTGAAGCTCGGCCACCCCAATATGTTCATCGGTGCTCATTCTATAACTCAGCTATCATATGTTCAACATATCGACACGTGCCCATAGGCCAGAGTGTCTACACCACCTGGAGCTATCCACCGCTTTGAGTCAAAGGGGGAGAGAGACACCTTGTTAACGTGGAGCCCATATATTTTATGGCAGTCACTCCTGAGCATGTTCATTCCGTGTCGAAACTGCTTCTGGTCGAACAGTGACTCCACGTACTGAGCGTGTCGTAGATGCTTCTTCACCACCACCTTCTTCACACCCTTAGCTCTTTTTATCTCGCCCTTATCAGATATCAGGATAGAGTACATCTTAGGGCGCAAACCAACGTACTCCTTGATGGGCACGCCAGCGCACTCATCCTTCATCTTACCCACAACCATTTTGTTTTTGTCACTGTATAGGGCATGAGAAGGGTCAAAGTTACTAGTGTCAAAGAGATGCCCATCCTCCCTCATATCAGCATAGACGTCAGTGGTACGGATCTCAAGCAGCAGCGAGTCTGTGTCTGTGTAAAGCAGGTTAATATTACTGTCATATCTAGCCTTCATTGTATTGTAGTAAAAGTCATACATCAAGTGCTTGGAGAGGTCCAGAATGCACATGCCAATGTAGACCGGGCGGTTCAGCACTAAGCGAGTCTTGTGCATATGCAGGGCAGCTAGATCATCGTCAAACACTTTTTGTCGAGCATAGGCGGGGCTGGCAACAAGCCCACGTATTTTTTCTTTTTCCGATGAGCGCACAATCTTAACGTTGACTCGCCTCCGGAGATTCTCCATCGTTTTACCAAAGACGGAGTTATTCATAAGTTTATAGAGATCCTTCTCAAAGTCGCTGTTGGCGGCCTTGCGCAGATCTGTATTCATCCTTATGTAAGGCTCCATCCATGGACTCTGGTCAAAGACAAGTGCACGATGAATCTTGGTGAGTCTCAACCCCAAAGACAGATATAGCTCGAGGTTCCTGTAGTGTACCACATACTTCTCCTTGTTCCGCAGGTTGGGCACCAGCTTTTCAACTCCATTTCCAGTGCTCCCCAATGCACCTAGGAGATCTTTCTGGTAGTCTGACAACCACTCATTTTGCACAAGAAGCCGCTCCGGCGCTAGGGGGTAATCGTTGTGTTCGTCATGAAGCGCAGCACGATACTCCAAGTCAACCTCAAGTATATACCCCGTTTCAGCATCATCGGGATGGTCCTGGATCTCTAGGTTCTCAGGCCGTTCCACCCACTCAATACCCGAAGTAGGGAGGGCTTGGCTCATCGCCCACCCATACAGGTTGTTGGCATCGAGGTACTGGATATAGCTCGCTGGCTTATCCTGCTCAAAGCCCTCCACGTATGGGTTGTTCGCTTTAGCGTGGCGATGTGATACAATGCTTATCCCACCGCGCAGGCCCTTCTCAATAAACAGGTGCTTGTCAAAATCGGTGAGAAGCTCGAGTTTCACCCCTGTGCTCTTAAGAAGCGCATCCCACGACAAACCGGGGCTTGTATAGTAGTGGGCCGGATCCAACCCGTATTGCTTAAGACAGGTTTTGCGGAATGTTTCAAACACATCGGCCAGGAGTAGTACATCCGTGCGTAAGTAAAGGTCATGGTAGTCCCCCATGTTTTTACAACCGAACGCGTTCCAGACTTTCTGGGCGTGTTCATAGTCTGCAGCAGATATACCCTGTTCAGAGAGCTTGCTGTAGAAATCATGGATCGGCGGCAGTGGAGCATCAAACTTATCCCAGCCATCCATGAACTCATAGGGATACACTCCCTTACGCAGCAGCAAGCGCCGCTTCATCTGGTCTGGCTCATATTCCTCCGTCACAGCAAAGGCATCTGGGTTGTTAGCAGACACAAGCTTGTCGAGCGAGGCCAGGAGGAACTGTGCACTGTCAATGAAGCGCAACTGTCCGACCGACAGGGAGATATACTTCTCCATGTTATTTGGGATGCAGTTGATATTGCCCTCCACTTTGCTTATACCCTGCATCAAGAGATGGGAGTCATAGCCCCGCAGGTTATGGAACACCACAGGGATGGGTGTTGTCTTGGGACTCAGCAAAAGTTTCAGGTTACACACGTTATGGGATGGCCCTCTGTACAAGCCTGTTATATGGCAGTGATCGCGAACAGAGTCATAGCCCAGTTTTTTCTTGCACACATGACAGTGAGTTGCAGCCTTATGTGCCCTTCTATCCTCCCGAGTCATCCGCATAGGGACAGGCTTGGACAGAACTGCTTTGATCTTTTGCTCCTCCTGCTGCAGAGCCTGTAAGAACTTCTCCACAACATCGCTTCCTCTATAAACCACAGGGGGTTCTGTCTGCCCATCACATCGGACAACCACATAGCCGTAACCACATGGCTCATGCTCCTGTGTTCTCTGCGTGTTGCTCTTACCAAGATTAGGCGCAGGTCCCGGAAGCTTCACTGTGAGCGCCTCAAAGTCGGCATAGATAAGATAGGGGGCAGCAAGCTGTTTCTGCAAGTTCTGGAAGGATAATATGTTCTTCCCTTCCTCAGGCATGTCAACTTGCACAGCAGTCTGCCCGATACCCATGCACTCAGGTTTGTGCGCCAGGAGCAGTTTCTCAGTGGTGTATCCATGCAAGCATCGCTCGCAGAAGAACTTGCGGTGCTCGTACTTACTCTGGTCGTACAGCAGGCGGTTCAGGTCTTCGATCTGCGTGTAATGAAACCTACCCTCCTCCTCAATCAGCATGAGGTTTATACATGGACCAGGCTGTCTGCTGATACGGTGAACGATGGTGGCCTTTCCATCCCACCCAAAGACATTCAAGCCGCCTACTTTAGCATGTTTTTCTATCTTCTTAATCTGCGAGATAGGTGTTGGATAGTCCACGCCTTTTCCTTCTAAGAGTCTTAAAAGCGGCTTAATTTTATATTTCGATGGTTGCTGCGGGTTCTTGGCAACCGGGTGCAGAGCCGCTTCAATGGAATATAGAACGCAGTGTGGGTCATTTGTGTTTTTTACGTTTCTAATTGCCTTCTTTACCGGCAGCTTCTTCGGCAGTTTCAGGTAGGAACCACCTTTCAATGGCTGGTAGTTGGCAATATCAATCCACAGAGTTGTGACCGCCTGAAACTCTCAGCCAGAACCTTGGTTGGTCCACTTCTCCAACCGCTCTTGGATATTAGCATTGCACTGGTCCAGCTCATCGTTAATATCTTCTGAGGAGAGAACCACCTGCTGCTTATTACGCAATACAGGCTCAAAATACTCAGTACTGTCATCATCTGAGTGCTTGGAGAGTCTTACCTTAAGGGCAAACTGACACTTGATTCCACCTAGCTCTTCCAGCTCACCAGTCAAAACTTTATGCATCTTCCGACGCATGCCCTTAAAGAACATCATAAGGTCCGAGCTAAGGGGGTGAGACTCAGGAACGTTCATCACCCATCCACGCAAATAGTTTTTAACAGCCCACTTAGTCTTCTTGAAGGCAAGACGCGCTGTGGGGACTGGGGACTGGGTTGCGGGGATGCGTGGGGCAGGGACAGGTATGCGTGGGGCAGGGACTGGTCTGCGTGGGGCAGCAGTGGGGACAGGGGTGCGTGCCACCTCAGCCTTTAATCTAGCAAACATCTCCTTGTATGTACGGTCATATTCATTACGCACTAGGAGAGCTTAGTGTGCAACCTTAGAGTGTTGATAAGGAGGCTTAAAATTGTGAATTGAAACATAATCATTTTGGGCTTCACATGCTCGCTGATTATGAGTCATGTTTACAATACAGTTCCATTAGTCTAAAAGGGAATTCGTTGATACACAAAAGGCAACAACAATACAGCGAGCGGACTTTGACCTATGCAGTAAACACCCGTCTCTGACAAGGTGCCAAGCTTCGTCGCACATAGCTGCCAAACCATGTTGTTGACAGCACCACAAGATTTCTATTTTTATACAGTGGGGAATCCCCGTTCAGTGGCGCTGACTGGCGTGTCCCCAGCTATAGGCCGTTGTGAAACAATCTTTTGGGCAAGACGAAAACGACTGTGGTTGACTTTATCAAACCCACAATCCATGCACAATCCTACCTTATTATTTTTTATAGCCTTCTGACAACCCGAACAAAGACGATTAATGACACCATGTTTTATCTTATATCTGTGTAAGTTACAAAACTCTTGCTCTTGCGTACAGGGCTTGTTACAGGGGACTTTCTTTCCGAGCAATATCCATGGGCACTTATTGTCAAATACTACCATTGTTATATATATAGATATCTATTAGTCTAATTGATAATACCGTCTGGCGGCAACTGGGTATCGGACGGTACCACAAGCAACTCCTCCTTTACAAAGCCACGGAGAGGTCCATCTAGCAAATAGTATAGTACAGGCTCACCAGATTTAGTGACAGAGCTTCCAATCCGGTAAACATTGAGTGACCACACAGGGTCAGTGGCCCGCCGCCGGTGGTCTTGCTCTGCCTCACCAGGCTGGTAGAGGTAGCGAACGCCAACATCAGAGGGAAGCTTTTGCTCTTTGACCCCCAGAGGACGCCCTGGTACGACTGCCGAGGGCTTTTGTGCAACTCGTTTTGCCTTTATAGCATCTTTAGGTTTTTTCCGAGTCAAGCGGGTCACCTCATTATTTATCGCAGAGACTACAGCCTGCAGTCGAGAAACCCACTCAGTCGATCGTTTTCAAGTATCCCTTAACTCTACGGCATACTGGTGACCAAAGAGTCGTTCAGCAAGGGTTTGGTTAAAGCGTTCCACTATACCCTGGTCTCGATGGATATTCACATGGCCACGCCTGACTGATACTCCATGTTTTACTAACAGCTGATTCGCTGCACCCATAAACTCCCGTCCGGGGTCCACCTGAAGTAGTTTAGGTCAATGCAGCGATCCTCGTTTGTATATCCTCACAAGTGCACCTGCGACCTCCTTAGCCTCTTTTGTAGTCAATGGCTCAGCCGCTTTGTAGCGCGAGGCCACATCAACCAATGTTAGGGCATACTTGTAAGTCCTGCGCTTCACAACGTCATGAGGAAGAAATAAGAGATCGGCTTGGTGAACCTCATTGGGGACAGGGACATCAAACTTTGGCCTGGGAATGTGTTTTGGCACTGGCAGGTAGATTTGCCATATAGCTTGCTTTGTTAGCCACCCCCTGGCAACTTCCTCAGAAACCCTCGCTTCTGTCGCAAGCTTCTTGATAGCAGTAATGCCTTTCCAGTATCCCTTAGGACTATAGTAGATCTCTTGCATGCGACAATCCATATACAGAAAACATTCGAGTCTCCAAATGACCTACTTAGCAAGCCTGTATGCAACCAGCCCAGTCGCAGTCATACCCAGTATAATGAACGCCACCTCACGCCCCCTCTGTTCATCTGAGGGCTCGTAGAAGTCTGAAAGCTGCGGCTCAGAGCCCAGCGGGTCGACGGTTTTATTCGTAATTAAGGCTTACTCACGCATAGCCTCGTCCGCATCCTTAAAAGTATGCTCGGCGTGGCCCTGGCGGCGCAGTTGCTCATTGATGAAGTCTAAGCGCTCAGTTCTCTTCTTGGCCCATGCTGCCTGAGCAGATTGAAGCTGCTCGATTGCCATATCATGGCGTTTACGTTCCGCGTCCACTTGGCTGCCTCGTAATTTAGAGAATAAAAAGTTGCTCCCAGAGAATGCAAGGGCGTTAACAAGAGCAACCCCAACAAGTAGAGCAAGTGTGGCCATTACTTCAGTATATCAACTGGTAAGATTCCTTGTTTAATTAGCATATCCTTTGTGGCCATAGCTAGTGATACATCGGCAACAGCCATAGCCAGGTCCCGTGGGGTGAAATCAAGACGTGGCACCCCACCACCCAGAGCCATCTTAGCAAGCTTGGCATAGCCTATTGAAATACCGGAAACAACTACACCGTGGTACAGAGCGTTGACGAGCATTTTTCCATCAGTAATTGGTGTTGTCATCTTATTCCATATAAAACGGATCCTTTAAATGAGCGTCGGGAGGCTTTTGTACCACAACCTGTTTAGGGTGTGAGGCTACCATCTGGTGCCTGTAGCAATACAATGCCAACACGCCAACACCGCCGACAACCAAAGGCACAGCCCATGTTGACCACGTCCACCTTTCCATAGGTTTGCTCGCTGATATTGGTTCCACAGCTTCATCTCTACCATCTGTAAGCGCTGCCTTAGCCTCTCGGAGCTCTCTCAGAAGCTTATTTTGATTGGCTTTTCGATCTGCCGCACCCTTTCGTCCTGCCACAACCCTTTTAGCGTTTTTTTTCACTGACGTTATCTCCACCGGTGTTGTCTCCCCTTGATTCGTGTTCGTTTCTTCCATGTTTACTTACTAAATTTATTTGTCCAATTGACATCTCTTAGTAAGCACCTGTTATAGCGGAGTTAAGCACATGCTATAGCGGAGTTAAACACATACTACAGCGCCGAAGTGGTGTCTTCCTCTCCACAGGCCCCTGTTGTTTCGGTGCTTGTTTTTCCAAATTGACAGTGCTTAACTGTTGTTAAAGCCGCAGTTAAGGGAGCTAAAAACATACCATAGCGATGATATAGCTCACAAGTGGCAGTGCTTAGCGCGTTTCCAACAAACGGGTCCGTCTTGAGGTCTGTAATTAGCCTTGGCTGGTGTTCTGGTGGGATTGGTCGAAACATACAAGCAATACCTGAGTACAGCTGTAGCAGTGTCTGACCTAGAGTACGTGTCATGCTGGCACCTAGCCGAGCCTCGTATTTCACATACAGCTTTATGATCTCTTCATCAGACATTGATTCAACCTGGTCAATTGTAAGGCCCTTCAAACCAAGGTACTGACGGCCCTGACCTCCGGCTATGACGGCAGCAAGCCTATCTCTCTTAGAAGACATATCTACACTAGGGGTGCAACTAGGTTCCGCTCCCCCAGACTTTGTCTCTGCTAAGCCTGTCGAGTCCTGTTCAAGGAGTTTATCAATAATGGTATCAGGATCCATGAATATACGTATACGCCTTCGAGCTTCAAAATACTGCACCGCTACCCAGATAAAGAAACCTAAATTGATTACTGAGGCAGCGGCTGCTATCAAGGCCAATATCACTTCAATCGACGGCATATGCAGTAGGCTGATCAGTCTTCAGCAGCAGTTTTGCGTGCTTGGTCTTTGCTAGTAGTTGGCGTACTGTGGCACGTTCCTCCTTTGTTGGAATTACATCATTTTCACGTAAGGCGTCTTCAAACGAGTCACGGTCCTTGGTGTGAAAGAGCACCATCCAGCAAGTCTGCTCACGTAAGTCCTTCAGCACAGAGTTGTACTTTTGGGTGAGGACCCAGACACTTTGCTGCGCATGGCGGCCGCTAAAGGCCAGTTCGGATAACATGTCTTTCTTCTTGGTTAGGGTCTTTGTTGCCGAACAGTGATCAATAATGTACAGGGTTGGCTCGCCCTTAAAACAATGGTAGAAAGCCCTCAGGTGGTCATGGAGCCGCTCCCCGGGATCAACCACGTACACCTCTGAATCATCCCACACCCATGACCGCGTCCGATAGGCCTCGTTGAAACGTATGGTAGGGCAGAGGATTACAATATGCTCGAAGGCAGCAAAGAAGGGCCCTTCAAGTAGGTCTAGGATGAATGCGGTTTTCCCACATCCTGTCTGCCCACAAACAATTGCCGAACAGGGGCCATCTGGAAATGTAAACTTAGTAGACTGCGCTGACGAACCTGCCATCTTTAATGTTAAGCTGTGCATCCATTACAATATACATGTAAACGTTCAATGCGCCGGCCGCCTCTGCCTTTTTTGTGATCTGTATGGTGATGCCCTCAGACGCATTCTCCACAGCCCTGCCACTACCGTGTAGCTGGTCGTCATCACTCGTCCTTAAGTCGAGCCACAGAGCATACTTGGTGGTTAGGTACTCTACTAGGGAAACGTCTGACAATGACAGGTCTTTTAATGCTATTGCTACACTGGGGTCTCGTTTACTCGTTGCTGCACAGGCCTTCTTCACCTCGTCCCACTGCTGGTAGCCACACATGCCCTGGGCATAGAGCTGATTGGGGATGTCCTCAATGGTCACCTCAACCTTCGTTATCTTTGGGTTGTAGAACGACTCTGTTTTCCTGGCGTATGAGGCGTTGGTCGGGTCTTCAAAGAGCAGTAGGATGCCCTTCATGCTGCGAGCCGGCACGTTCAGGTTGATGTTCCACAGTGTATCTCTTTTATTGTATACAAGCTTCCTGTGACGAAGCACACGGTCATACAGAATCGAGAGCCGACTTGTGTACTGTGTGCGTATCATGCGGGCCAACTTTGTGTGGGTAACCATGTCATACTCCAGCGAGATGCCATCAATTTTGTAGCTTGCAGCGGTGTCGCCTGTTGCGTGAATCACGCGGTTGTAGTCGTTGAATGTGAGCTCGTATTCCAGTCTGTCACTAAGCGCACTCTGGTAGAATGGCATGTGGCTCTCGAGGAGTTAGACAATAGACATGACCTCATTGCCAGAAATCTTGATTGTCAATTTCTTAACCACGGCGCGGCCCAGGTTTTGCACAACGCTGCGGTTAACATCAGTCGAGGTCAGCGTGATTGTAAAGGCCAACCGTGCTGTCCCTGAAACAATGACGTCGTCTGCGCCTAGATTGGGGAAGCGAACCAGCAGTTGTTGGTTCTGGTCAATAGTGCTTGGATTGTTTGTAACGCATACAGATTGTCGCACGCCCTTTACCCCAAGGGGTTCGCGTATCCGGCGGTGTGGGTTTAGTTTGCGCCCGTAAGTACTTGTCATGTTGAATGTTTAATTACAATTATATCTTTAACACACAGACATGGAGTTTGATAACCCAGCATTTGACGACCCAGAGGAGGAGGGGGGGGGGGGTGTGGGAGAGGAATGACACTAACTTTGATGATGAGGAGACTAACCTGATTGACAAAACTTTAGATACATCGAGTACGATTAGTCCACCTTGGGCTATTATTGAAATGCCTGCGGGGTTAACAGAAGATCAGGTGGGTTCCAAAGAAGAAACTGAAGTCTTAGTTACGAGGTGGGAGAAGGCAGTGTCTAAGCATGGGCTGCAGGCTACTCTGGAGTTTAGATCGTCTCAACAAGGTGACCTTTGGGTTAAGTGGGGCCGAGAATGGAAGCTTCTTACATGGAAGAACAATCCAAACAAATTCCTCTCTCCTAGGAGTATCCTAGATTACGGTGGTACACAGCTTGCTCGGGCTCTTGGAGTGACCCCTGAACTATCCACAATGGCAGCAAAAGCCCTACAAGGCGTTGACGCTGCTGCTAAAGCGGAAGCTGCACTTCCAAAGTTAGAAATGAGCAGCCCCGAAGCCATGACAGAGCAAGGTGGTGTGGAAGAAACAAGCTTCATAGAGGGCGTTCATAACGCCATAGAAGACCTAGGCACACAAACAGACAACAAACTACCACTCAGAGAGCTTATGGGGCTTGATAAGGCTATGCAGACCCAGAGGGGTGAGCTGGTCAATAACCTAGCTAAGATAACTGAGATAGAAAGGAATATAAAAAAGCAGGAAGCTAAAATGGCAAGCCTGGAGGAGGAAGGGAAGGGTGATAGTCGAGCATGGAGATTCCAAGCAAATGAGCTTGCAGAGCTGCAGGACCTGCGGAGTGCCCGTATTGAGGCTGCCTCTGAAAACCGTAACCGTCTAAGGACCCAAATTAACCGCATCAGGGAAATGATCAACAGACTTCTTAACGAGGACACAACACTAGCTGAGCGTGTACGCGACCTGTTCCGGGAGCAGGGTATAACAATCGCCTCCATACTCACTGCGATTGGATTGGCAATCTCGACACTTGTAGTTGCTTTGACGGGTGGAGGGAGCACTAGTCCAACCCCGGCACCAACGCCGACACCAGCTGATAAGCCTGGTTTAAAGGAATGAATTAAAAAACAGCTGAACTCCTTGGCAAACGTCCTGAAGGGCCTAGCCGGTAAGGCAGCAGCTGCCCTTCCAGGAATCATTGGATCCATCGTATCATGGCTGCTTACGTCAGCTGCAAAGGTGGCTGGTTGGATGGCAGAACATGTATGGGCCGCAGTTGTGGCGGTGGGGGGAGTTATCCTCCTGATACTCCGTGACTTACTACGTAGCAAACCAAAGCACAGCTAAGCCTATAGCGATTCCGCCTATAATAAGAGCGGTTTTCTCATCCTCGTGCGCCCCACGCATACCAGTCTCGGCCATAGGGGCGGGCCCTGGAGAGGAGAGTTCCATATCTGTATCTGTATCTGGCGGAGGGTCAAAGCTTCCTCTATCTGGAACAACCGGAACCGCGTTGACATCAGTATTGCTGCCGATCTGCTGCTCCTCAGTTGCAATAGTAATCAGATTGTTGTACCCAGCAAGTCTCCAATGGCGAGGCTCATATCAGACGGAGCCATGTACAGGCCTGTTCCAAACACATAATCAACCTTTGAGGAGGCATTCTGGAGGACGTTCTGATACCGTCGGATAGATGATGGAATATCCACTGGGGAGTTGATGGCATCCTCAACGTTAGCCTGAAATTGTTTTTGGGCATCAAAGGACGTTCCAACACCTAGTATCTCTGAGCGGGTCTGCGCCTGAGCACTAAGAATGGCCCAGACATAGGTCCGAATGCTGTCGTTTATTCGCTCAACGCCGGTCTGTGTAAAGCCCTCAGACGTGTCCAGTATGAAGGTACTCCAGGCCTCGTCTGCTTCAGGTCCCTGTGCTAGATGTAGAACAGCACCCATTTTCTCCTGAAAGGATTGTAGGTTACTCGCATGGGCAAAACCTTGTTTTCTATCCTTTTCCGCCTCAAAGGCCATCCGTGTAGGGTCATAACGAACGTTTCGACCAGCAACCTTGACGACACTCCAGTAACCATACGCATCATGTGCATATAAGATACCAAGGCCACTATTAGCTACGGTTGCCTTCTGGCGCCAGTCTGTGTTTGGTTGAACACCAAAGATAGTGCAGAGTCTCTCATATGCCCTCTTGTCATATGTATTGTTATAGGGGTCATAGGCATGATCCTGAGGTAGAGGCGCTTGCAGTTCTGCTAATAGGCGACGCACTGTGTAATAAAGGTTAAAGGTGTAGAGAGCTTTCACGAGTGGAATCCCAGCCTCGAGGTGATCGTGGGATGACACGCCGCAGCCGGCTGTTGCACACCACACTGCAAAGTTTAACTGGTTCTGCCAAAACTGCATTGGATTTGTCAACCAGTCTTTTACTACTTTGTCCGCTGTTACAGGCGGCACCTTATAGTTACTGAATAGATCAGGAAACTTTGCTGTGAATGTACCACCATTGTGAACAACTTGAATTGTTTGTCGGGTTAGTTTATCTCCCACACCATATGTGGCTGGATACACCCCGCCCGCACCATATGGGGTAGCTTTTCTATTGAAACTAAAGGCTTGTTTATTCATATTGCTATGTATCACACTCTATCAAATGTTCAAAGCGGCGGCGCTGTGTCCTTGCAAAAACCTATTGACAACACTGCGGGCGATCTATGTGTTGGCCTAAGGTCAATCACGTATACTGTGGGCTGGTACAATCTAGAATCAGACGAGAGCATTGCATGGCGGTCAAGGAATTCAGAAGAGAGAGGATATGCTGCATTAAAACCAGGCCTCTGGAGCTTAAGCCTTCTTCAGGAGCATATTACACCATTAGGTATCGGTTTGGAGGTTGATGCTGTAAATGGGGTTATTGCCCTAACAGTTCCAGACAATGTGGGTGCGCACATAACAGGCGGAGTGTTAACAATGTTGGGTCTTGACGGCCTCAGTGGGTGGTGGATGCCTTCAGGTACTTACATAGGCGACCGGCCCATCAACTTTAGCATCTTTAACACAATTTATGTTCACCTCGATAAAGTCAGTACCACACACAACATGCTAGATGGTGCGCCCACTACGCTTCTTGAAGTTGTTGGCTTAGAGGGTGGCTCTTTCGGTGATATTATAACCACGAACATCGCTAATCCTGTCTGTAAGCGTGTCACTAGTGGAACAGTGCATGAGTTAAAGGTTCAGTTACGCGATAATAAAGGAAGGCTATTAGATAACCACCACTTACCTTTTAGCGTTGTTCTTTAATTTACAAGATGTCAATAAAAACGAAAAACCGGCAAGCACTGTTCAGGGTGCCGACCTATCGGAATATGCCACAAATACCTATGTATCTATTGGTGACTCAAAAAAAAATGGATAAAAGTGGCGGTACTATGACTGGAGACCTTGAAATGGGAGATAATAAAATCGTTGAGTTGGGAGACCCGACTTCACCGAAGGATGCTGTTCATAAAAAGTATATTGATGCTGAATATAGACAGCAGAACAGGTACCTGAGAAGATACGTAGATGAAAAGACGAAACCACTCATTACTATATGGGCAGAAGCAAGTGGCTCCCTTCGCAGAGGATATGAGTGGTCGTTTGGCCATGGGGCTAGGGGTCGAGACTCACATGACTCAAGCTGTGGATATACCATGTTATGTAATGGCAAGATCATTCGAATGGGGTTGTCTTCGGGTGTTGGTGCTGATGCTGGTCCTATATCAGTCGTTCCTGTTATTAATGGAACGAATCAAGTGGTAGGAATAAGTAAGCCTGCTAACCAACGGGCTGTTGTAATAACTTTAGACCAGTCGTTACAGCTAGAACAAGGCAACATTATTAACTTTTATACAACCACACAAAACAGAGGGGCGACTTGGTCTGTAGCTTCACTCCTAATTGAACTTGATATATAGACTTATGTACACAAAGACAGTATGAAACAACAACCAACGACTGCACCGTTAAATCCGGAGTCTCCTCTATGTGGTCTGGGGCACTCCTATCGGCTGAATGAGATCAGTCTTAAGAAGCAATACCTTGAGAAAGAAATTGAAAAATATGGTGCTATGTACAAAAAATATAGGTGTGCAGTAAACTCAGTGGACGCTGTAGACACTGCTTTAGTTGCTGTGGGTATGTGTCTTGGCGCAAGTGGTGTAGGTGTAATGTCTACAATAGTTGCCATTCCTATTGCCACAGTGTTGGGTGCTACAGGAGCCGTTTGTGGGCTACTTGTAATTGCTGGAAAATTCATCAGTAGGCGGCTGACCATTAAGTTAAAAAAGCATGACAAGATCCGCATTCTCGCTCGGAGCAAATTGAATACCATTGCTGACATTGTATCGGCGGCGCTTGAAGATGGGTATATCTCAGATGATGAGTTTAAGCTCGTTTCGGTCGAGATCATGAAATATAGTCAAATGAAAAGTGACATTAAAGCAAAATGTTTGAAAGCGGCAGAATCGCCCCCTAGACCTGCTAAGGCATGACCCTGACAGTCCATTTGAAGTGTGGGGGTTGCTAGATATAATGGAGGCAGCGATAAAATCTTTCTGCAACGATCATACTGGAGTCAAACAAAATACGGACAAGTGGGAGACCATGAGGAAGGGCTGCGTTGGAGGAAGTGGCTACTCCTCTATCATAGGGCAAAACTACTTCAGCAGCTATAGCAAGAAGCTGACAGAAAAAACTAGCAACGGGTGTGTTCGCTTTAGCGCACCCTGCCTCTGGGGTACGACTTTTGAGGAGGTTGCAATTGCGGTATTGGAGAAGGTGTACGACACCAAGGTCTACGGAAATAATATCTATATTGATGGCGGCGCGACGGCCTACTCTCCGGATGGCTTTTGTGTGCTCCCAATCCGGCAGCGGCGTGGGATGACCGGGAGTGGAGTGGATGCTGTCTGTCTGGGGCATCCTGAGGAGGTTGTACTGCTCGAGATAAAGTGCCCCTACACTCGGAGTCCTGGGAGGGTGATTCCGAATATGTATAAGCCTCAGGTTCTGTTGGGGTTGCACCACAGTCCGGTGGCGACCATCGGGGTGTTTGTCGACTGTGTTTTCAGGTTGTGCTCCTTTGAGGACCTGGGGAGAGCTGAGACGTATAACCAGGTGTATCACAAGGATCGGAAGAAGTATAAGCAGACGGTGGCTTGGGGGTGGGCGGGGGTGGAGGGGCTTGAAGACGGCGACTATAGTGCGAACGGGAGATTTAATAGTTGCCTGGGCTTGGAACAGGAGCATCACAGTCCTTGGTTGGGAAGACCGAGTGGGACCACAGAGAGGCCGACGGGGGCTTTCTACTGTTGGAAGCTCTTTACGATGAGATTGATAACCGCTCGTCCCGATCCCGACTTTATCGAGAAGAACGACTCTAAGGTTGCCCAGTTTATACAGGACCTCAACCGCGTGAAAAATGGAACTTACAGCGACGGTCGCAGATATTTATCACTCAATAACCTCTACGGTGACTAACTACTGGTGTGGGCCTATACCATAGGGGCTGGAAGGGCTGGGCTCATATGGTGTGGGGGGAGGTGCGAGCGGTTCGCTGGCTCATGTGAGTCACCCTGTGTGTTTTCTGGGTTGCACCATATGAGATAGGTGTGTCATAATCATATGAGACTGGTGTGCCAGTATTACTGAACTTGAGGGTCGTGTAAAGGAGTTGATATTACATACAGAGTATATGAAAGATGAAAAAATAGTTTGCATCTGAGTGATATGGAGACTAAGTATGATGACCTTGTGAAACTGCAGGACATGGTGAGAGATCTAGAGGTTAAGAACAATGATCTTATGGAGCGAATGGAACACCTAGAGGACCTTGTTTGCAGGTTGTGAACGACATACTAGTTTACCAACAAACTAGCCCCTCGGCCCTGTTTGGGGGTCTGGTCCGAGGGGCCCTAGGTTGAGCAAATATCTTGTATAATCCGTCCAAGGGTCAGTAGTATATATAAAGGAGGTAGGTGTGCCTGAACCGCGACATAAAGGTAGCCGAAAGTCGGGTTGCTCTGGAGTAAAAGAGCGCTTCTATAAGATAGGTGTGACAGAACCCATATGAGATAGGTGTGTCATAATCATATGAGACTGGTGTGCAAGAACCGCTACTCCCTATACTACTGCTTAAATGGTAGAGATATTAAAGTGTATATGAAACACGATTTACACCAATGTGCCATATTGTTAAGTATAACTTCGCAGGATAGAGTAGGCGCATCCTCTGTCAAAAGAGTGCAATAAAGCAGGAGTATGACCTTGGTATCGCCGCTGAATATGGAGATCGAAAAATATAATTGTGCTTAACTGACATGTATTTACTCGTGCGATTATTCAGATGCTGTGTAAAGAAATCGCTTTTAATATTATCTGTTCCCGTTTGGACAGCGTCTGCGTCTCTCATGTTTAGTGCGATCGATGTATCTGATCGGATGCATGTTGGGCATGATCGTGATCGTATCCCTTTCTGCTGCGATCAAACGCACATATACAGGCCAAATTATAACAGTCACCCTCCATCCAGAAGCAAATCAAAACCATGTTTTCATAGCCATGGCTGAGCGCGACAGGTTCTGGCAGTTTGAGGTTTCGGTTGTCTTTATATTAAGCAGCTTGCTGTACACGGGTAGTGCGTTCCCAAAAATTATTCGGGATCGAGCCCTGTTAGCACAGCTTAAAATTCCTTTTTGTTCAGGCCACGTGGTTGCATCCCGTTTCCGGTGCTGCGACACAACTCTTACCCCGCCCATAAATCAGGGGAGACGATGATTACATTTGTGGTTAAAAATCAAAGAAACGCATTAATATACCTTAATTATACAAAAAAAACCTGGTCACTTTAAAAAGAATGACTTTATCACCGGTCGCGTAGCGTCTAAGTGTGGAATAGAACTGGTAGAACTTACTCGTTTCGGAATGAGATGAGTAGCTATTAGAATGTAATAATATTGTAGGTACGATGTCGTTTCTTCCTATGTGGAATAATATGACACCTGCATAGTGTCAACTTTGCTGCACTTGGGGCGTGACTCTCACTAGCGCCCAACATTGATTTGCTAGAGCCAACACATAGAATTAGCGATATATCGTACGAAAAACATTTCTTTCTGTTTTGTCGACTGACTATTAATCATACAATCTCTCTGTACCTTTCTTGATTCATCTTATCGACCTTTTGGGACCGGCATCTTACTTTTATGTTCGCAAAAAGAGCGCTGCTGATAAAACAGGACTAGCAGAAAGAGCAATTGACTGAACCCATTATTGGTGAGATAATTGAATATAATTGAATCGAATATGTTTGGGCGTGCGTGCTTGTAAACTTCGAAATGCCAATAATAGCATTCAACTACTTATCACGCAAGCATTAATTAAGCCATTTAGAGCTAATTGATTAAAAATAACACTGCAAAAGAACTGCACACAAGCCCTATCGCGCCTTTGACCATTTGGGCCCATATGGCCCTTAATGAACGAAATGTATTCGAAATAAAATACGGTTAACGTCACTATGGCTTATCTGTACCACTCTTCGTCATTATTTACATGAGCTTAAGTACAGTGTGATATTCTGAAATAGTATTCAATATCAACCTTACGTTTTTCACATTAGTGACTGACAATCGTTTATTGAGATGTTGGTTAATGTACATATTATTAATCAATAACCGCTATTTGTGAAGGTAAAGCCATTTATACATGCAATACCTTTTCCAGCTGGCCTTCATTGGATGAATATATATATATATATATATGCGCTGTTTGACCGTTTGATATGAATTGCTTCCGACACTGGAATAAAGGATAAAAGGATAGAGTAAAAGCACATTCAAATCTGACGTAGGCGTACGTAGGCCATCAAACATCGAATTCATGCTCACGTGTTATGTTATCGAAATACATTCGAACTATCTCGGATGGTAACTAGAGATAGCCACATTACTGAAAACGCCTAAACAATATTGTAAGGAATACCATTCCATACGATCTGAATGATCCCAAACGCTTCACAAACTTTCAATGACACACAAATATTGGAACTAATTCTAATCGGTTTGCTATACTACACGAGAGAAGGTTTAAGTGTGAAGAATATTGGCTATTAACTGTTTCAAATAGCTTTATTTTCTGCATTAACGTTATTCCATTAATCAGGGGTCGGGGTTGGGGGTAGCATGCGCCAGCTCTCCCTTTTATCTTACTACTGGTGAATGCAAATCATCCTAAACAATCATGTCAACTATAAATTTTGTTTTCATTGGATGCGACTTCCGTTGATTGCTACAAAGGTCATTTGCAGTTTAATCCACTGTAAGTGGAATTATTTTGTCAGCCGCATGGGATGTTGCTCGAGAGCGTTGCTATGACTAATTAATCCGGTTTAGTTGATTTCCCTGGTATTACGTGTTTTTTTTGTAACGATGTCGAATTATCTGTAATGATGAAAAAGTACCCTTGCGTGATATATTGTGTCTATAGTAATCTTTAAAGTTATTACGTTTTTCTGAGCTGAAGAATCTGGAGCAAAATATTCATACCTCTTATTTTATCATTATAACAGATCAATATACTCCTTACACAACATAGAAACCAAAACGTCAAACGGCGTCTCTGAATCAAGATATGCATCAGCTGAGAGTATAGGCTATGACAGCCTAAAAATGATGATGAACCAATTTTCTGGCTATAATTGTCTTATAAGTGTGGGTTAATGGTGTAATGTCGTGTTTTGCCCTTCCTGTACCCCCAGTAGATTACAGGCGTGTCTTACACTCGCTATTATGTTTGATGCAGCAGGTCCACTTAAACTCTTTACTTCTCTCGACTGCTCCATCTACCCGTGAATTGCCAGGTTCGCTGGATGTTGCAACAACTATCTGAATTATCAAAAGACTTTATACTAGGTATCATCAATATTGAAGTATCACGATCAGTCTATTATCTACGCTTTTACCTCCTTCGTAATGTAGAATCACACTCGTGTATTTGTAATTACTTCGTGTTATTTTGTAATATATAACGATGTATCTCACTCACACTTTGCATTGGCTCAACTGCAGGCACATGATAAATTTGCGCTGTGTGACGTTATTGCATTCAATTTCATTCAGTAGACGCATATATGTTCATGTATAAATCTCCACCCTCTTCACCGTGAAATGTAAGACAGCAAACAAACATGTACATGCATCATGCAATGGATTTTACAAATACATTTTTATGACTTGAATTAGCGCATCCAATCAACTCCGAGCAAATAACATCGGAGATGTACATTTTTCAAGTGATGCAGTATGTTGAAATGGTTCCGTTAACTGTGATTTAATGACAACTAATTAACTAATTGTACGATCCGTACAACTAGGACGCTAATGATAATTATTCACAGCGGAATGCAGTGACATGAGATTATATTTTTTCCATGGATACTTTTCTAACAATATTACCTGACCTATGTGACATGAGTAACTTACCGTGGTAGGTGCGTAATATGGCAAGATTTTATATGGCAAGCAGACACCGGAATGCGAGACTAACGTCGCTCTACCAAGCATCATACAAAGTTTGTTTTCAAGCATATGCACACAGAAAAGTCTAACTTAGTCATTCAAACCAAATGATACTAACACTGTTGTGTTGAAGTTACCCGTTATGTTCCGATCGAGTCAATGGAAACGTGCTTCTTAATGCAATACCGCTATGTAGCTTAAGACAATGCAATGAAACACCAAGATATTGAATTATTAATGTAATCAGAAACGTAAAAGATTATGCACGTTACTGTGCCACGCAGGGGAACACACCTTGATGAAAATAGGTTACATTCCCATTTTTGTACTAATACAGAGAGAGTGTTCCGCTCGAAAATAGCAACATCACAATTTGAACTCCAGTCCCTGGTGGTGGTGATTAGTATGATATATCTCATATGGCAACTCCCTATTAGGTTACTATCTCAACAATGAAGCATAGATATCCTGCAATATGTTATACTTCATTCAGCCAGTCGGAATTGCAGTTATTTGTTCGCCAATTTGACTGCGAGTTAACACTGTGCTGCACTGAATTAAGCAAGAGCAGGAAAAATATATAACTTGCAATTGCATTCGATAGAGTTTATCACTTCCCTGCAGACTTACATTCGACGGCAATTGTGACTTCTACATTATGTACCACCCGGAAGCAATGTTACTATGCTGTGTGATATATATCTAACAGTCATTCATTAATGACCAATAATGTGTACTTTGTTAGGAGCCAGACGCACGACTTGCTGTTTTGCATTTGCAACTTGTCCTTATTCCTTCAAAAGCCTCGCAAAATATGTCCTGCTGACATTGGTATTCAGCCCATGATATTGAATATATGTTGCCCTTAGAATATTGAAAACTCTTGGTTGCGTCTTGCATCCATTGATGAAAACTTATGTTCGTAAGCGGTTGCCATATCGCTATCATTCTATCAGAGTTACATATATATTTTTGAAAATATCTTTAGCTTTATTTTGTATATCTGCATACGAACCGGATGCTAAGTTGAAATTATTTGGAATAATATAAAACATCTGTAAAATCCTTTGGCAATATATTCAACCAATATATGGCATCACGAACAAAACTAAGTGATTACGTCAGCAAGGCATCCTATGTCCCCTTCTATTCAAATCTACTTCAAAACAATCATGGCGCTTTTTTGTCTCCCATTACAGCCACTAAAAATCCTGATAACGTAATTTGCTGCCTGCTTTATATATTAAACTTGGCAAACATTCTTATGATATGTTGGCTAGTGATAGTATCCTGTATTAGCCGTTCATATTTAGCAAAATGATACTCTTAACTGTGTTTTGTTTATATTTATCCCGCACACAGGGATGTACTTACCTATTTGACGGCAATCTATAGTAATAAAACCTTTATATAGGACAAATTCGAACATGTTGATTCCTCGTAAACGATTGTTTATAATTACTGGACATGTCTGGCATGGTGGATTGCCTTGGAATCATTTAATTCCTTGTCTGCATTGCGGAATTGCGATGCAAATAGAATATGGTGAATTCCAAATGAATTTATCATTTTAACTCAGAGTTAACGTTTACATCATTTGGCAATTGCCTTTCTGGGTATCACACACATCCCTAACGAGAATGCTTGCTGATAGTAGCGGTGTGTTTCAGCTCTAAGGAAGAGGAAGATGTAATGCGGGAGTGCAAACTTATAAACAATAGCCATGGTCATTTTGCTAAAGATGTTTAATTGTCATGAAACATAATGCATGCTCCACGGTTTGGCATGACACCAGTAATAGGATAGGCGTGTAACAATGGCATCGGAAATGTACAAGGCCGTATAACCATCGACGCCGTCGACATCATCACCCCCATAATCATGACCGCATGAATGCCGTACTGATTATGTTAATCATCGACAGTATGATGATGATTCAAGCGATTGAAAATATCTCTCTTGCAAACAACCGTTTCGTGTATCAGCATTACCGTAACGCAATTATTTTGTTCCCTCTTGTTTTCACGTGAACGTGCCAAACATTGCCGATGCTTTACTTGTTCTTATAACACGAATGCCTACACAGCTGCCAGGTTTCCTGACACTAGGGATGCCCATACAAATGGTAGGTGGGGTAATTATGTTTGATATCCAAAACTAGCAGCATATCTTATCATTTCACGAATTGACACACACTTGAGGAGCGACGATGTCGACTGGATAAATTGCTCTGTCTGGGATACACTTTTCCAAAGTAGCCTCTCACAACGTCCGTGCAGTTTTCCATGCTCGATCTTTCATGTCCGTGCTTTAGATTTTGATATAAGATTGTCAATAGCCGTCTAGAGCGAGAATACTGGCTATTTTACCCTGCACATATGTTTTTTACCCGCAATTAAACAGCTCGTTGGCATAGTTGATTATACATGCTGCCAGCAGGCAATTAATTTACTAACGTTCAGTTGATATTTCAGCAGATTCAAATGAACCCCGATAATTTTCTTATGTGAATGTGTGTATCAAAGTGTCATTTAACGTCATTAGTATGTCAGTCTTTATTAATTTACAATGGATACTAGCATGGTGCCTTTCAAGAACAATCCACGAATGAATAGTAGAACATGAGAAATAAACAGTGTTTTTCGTATATCGCGACATTTAATTTGCATGACGTTTGGCCTCATGGGGTATTCAGAATGATCTACTATAGAAAGCACAGCACAGCTGATGAATAGATGAGATGTGCTAGGCTTGTACATGAAGAACTGGGCGCATTCATTTGTTCATTCAATCAGTTTTCAACGTTTCTAAATTCCATTTAACCACATTCGGTAATGCTTATTGTACTCTGTGGGTTTTGTTCAATCAAAATGGATAGTCGTCCTGCCTATATAGCATGCCCTTTCATACTCATCAGTAAATCGATCAATTATTTTGATGGTATGCAATTGTGGTATGGTTTTCAACGTTATTATAAATGACTTAAAGAAAGTAGCTCATCTAAACAAATGAAATCTAATGGATGCCAAACGCAAACAACTAAAGCTAATAGACGCAAACGTCTACAATGCCTAAACCTAAACGGAATATTTCTTCAAATGAGCATTATTTGTCTATGATTTGAACACAGAATCGCAAAACATTATCTTAAATCGAAATGTTGTACTAACCAATAATCTCGGCCACTTAAGCACATACCACAACAACATTTGTACATCACCTGACTATAAGTCCGCCATACTTGCTAAACTGTGGTGTATAGCCAGTAGCTTTTGTGCGTTAATGTTCTTATCAGCACCATTTGTGATTTACAGTCGGTCAACAGGACAAGCATTCAACCTGCATTCAACAAATTGCTGCTTTATAAGCTACGCACTGAGCTGCAATGTCAGCTTTTATGTTGATGGATCGCATCGGTAAATCGCAGTGAAGCGAGCGTGCTCCATGCTTCGTTAGAGTGCCACACCGCCACTTGTGTAATAACGATTGAGTTAGAATTTAGGTGACTAGGTGATGATATGTGATCGTGGTGCTGCCACGGCCCCTGAATACTGCAATAGACTTCAAAAGTCATATCGGCTCTGATGTTATCAGATGTGTTGCCGTATGCTTGGTTTGTCTGCTGTGCTGACCATTTGTTAATTGCGTAAATCAAACAAAGAAAGTGACGAGGCTCAAGAACTAGAATCGTCAAAATTGTAAAACCATAAAGTATTTTCAATCTATCGGCTGTTCGCCATTTTTGTAATGATCGTATATACGATGGGCGATATGGATGAAAAGATAATATTCATCGTCATACAACTTTAATACAGTCGTTCGCGAATTACTAGCATGATCTACTTCTGCAGTTATGTCTCCATCCGAGCCATTTATTGTGAATTGTCATCAAACTTGACGTATAACCGACCTGAATAAAACAAATTAACATATTTAGAATGTGGAGCCTCATCCTTGAAGGTCACCATATATATTGATGGATAACACTGTTTATTGCAGTGAATAGAGATCGTTCCCTCTATCATATACACTTTACTATCGCGTTAGGGTCACGACTATGGGTTATGTTAACGGTGCGCCCCTTCGAGCAAGGATATATCACCGTTCCAGTGTTATGGCGCCTGGTACTAAAAGTTGATTTTCTGACTCAACACCCTAGTGAGCGCTGTTTTATATCATTCATTTCCGCTGACAATGTAGTTCACAGTGGTGGTTAATTATTCTACAACAGGTGTAAGAGTGGTCAAATTTTATGTCATAGTTTAGGTTTTATATGATAGGTAAAGAACAAGTGACAGCATTATGGAATAAAACTTAATCATTTGTGGTTCGTCTGATGCAAACTGCATTCCAGTATAGCAAAGCCAATCAGATAAGCCACTAAATTTGCTACAGTAATGGAATGCCATGTATGCATCATTTGCTGCCGGGATTGATGTTCATTCCATACATTACAAGGGCTAGCACGCGTGGGGTGGCAATCTGTACTGTTAGGATTCATTTGATACCGCCATAAAGATGGATACTGCTCTTCAAACTATAAAGCACGGAATTGGTTGTCTGCATATTCAGTTTGCTTGCAAAGATTGATAGCATACTAATCTATAATGGCGCAATGGCTAATTTCCAGAAATTGCAAAAGCAAAATGCTTATATAAAGTGTGTCTTGAAAGGTAATAACAATACCTCTGGTAACAGATAAGACGTATGAGGATCTGGCATCCTCTAGGTGTTCGTTTACAACATTATGGAGATATTTAAACACCGTTCACATAGAGATAGTACATAGTATGAATGGAGGCATATGATGTGTGTATTACTGTGCATGAGGTATAATAAACGACCAGAAAACAGGTATTGCATGTTATATGATCAAGATGCTTCCATTTTGGCAGTTGAGCTCCATTGCAGGAATGCCTGCTTACTCGTATGAACTAGTTGATGTGTAATGTAGCATGCGCCGAGCCTTCATAGCACTTAATGCACAACACTTTCAGATCACATATCAATGTATTTGAAAGCACTCCTGTGAGAGATTGATGTTAGACGCATTCCTTATATAAACCATTATATCTTGAATTTGTGTTGATTAGTACTTCTTGACTCTACCAAACATGACCATAACTGTTTACAAATATGTAGCAATCACTTATCGTACAGAGCACTTACGTGGTTTCTCCAAGTTGTTTGCAAACTTTAGCTATAGCTATTTGTCAGTACTCACATCCTTGTCAATCGAAATAAATTTTGCATATCACATTTTGCGAGCAAAACAAGTAAAGTATTTCAGCACGCCTGTGTTATTCTTACATACGGTTCGGTTTTTATGCGTTAGCTAGTCGACCTAATCGAAGGACTTATATAGGCAATATATTTTATAAGTGAAATCTACGATTAAATGTTCAAAGGCTAAAAATCTCGAAACAATCTTTCCACAATTGCTTACCGCGACATCAGCTGAAATTTGATGTTTTTTCTCAAGAGTTACCTTCATTACCATATGCGTAAAACTACAAACAACATTGCTTGTTACATATGCTTATTATATATATTTATATATTATATATATATATATATATATATATATATATATATATATATATATATATATATATATATATATATATATATATATATATATATATATATATATATATATATATATATTTATATATATATATATATATATATATATATATATATATATATAGATATAGATATATATATACATATATATATATATATATATATATAGATATATGTATATAGGTAGTATATAGATATATATATATATATATATAGATAGTTATATATATATATATATTTATATATATATATATATATATATATTTATATATATATATATATATATATATATATATATATATATATATATATATATTTGCTGTATAACTATATATATTATACATTTTTGTATATAGCATTTGTATCTCAATATATAACTGATCCGGCTATATATATTTAAGAAGAGAAGAGGTGAGGCTGCAAATGAGCTGACATCGTGCGCTATCTATACTTAAGCTTACTCTTACCAGTATTGCTAGGCGAATCCCTATGGCTAAACTCAATGATCTGTTATTTGATGGTTCGGACATTCTACCATGTCCCACTTAGTGCGGACTTGATTTCGCATTATTGCCACGAGCTAGTTAATGAAAGCAGATGGGCTCTTGTTCCAGTATATATAAAGGCCGTCAAATGTTGTGCTCTAGGATGGCATGATTGCAGTTGTTGGAGCGACTTATTTGCGAGTTCGGGGCCACATACTGATGGATTGTTGTCCTGTCAAATATGATTCCGTGTTATCAAAAAATAGCCGAGCCGAGGAGCGTTTATAGAACCTAGAGAGCCGAACCTTTATATATATATATTTCCACAAATATTGATATAATGAGATATATGTTGTCCTTGAATATGGCCATGAATAGGTAATAGACTGGGACAGTAATAGTATATTCCCATTGCCGTGCCGCCAGCATGAGCAGTTGCTTAATGTCAGAGCAGAAGAGAATGTGTCATTCACCACATCAGTGCACATAAAGCATACCGTGTAAAGATTATAAAAACTTGTCTTAAAACCTATATAAAGTGAGTTATTCCCGGTACGTCAAGTGACACAAATGATGCCATATTCCAAGCCATTGGGATTAACTATTTTCCTTGTCTTCTGCTCGTGATGTAATTCGATTCCAAGCACCTACAAATATACCTTTGCCTGACTGAATGACTGTTCTGTTATCTAAATAGAGATTTTGTTTCACATGTATGCTACCGGTAATCATTCACATCAGTGTTGGCAGTGCTGGTATACAATGCACAACATTTACATTATGACTGCCGCCGGCGTCAACTTCATGATCAAAAAAAACTTAGCAATTTTTACCCAATGCTGAGTATATAAAGTGGATCGACACAGTAATACTTTTACAGACGATAACGGTACAATTTGGAGAATAACAGGTATACTTAACACTGATGGACATGGATAGTAATGCGCTAAACGGATATATATGATGTCACCCAGACTTGAAACGTATTACTAACTGGCATCTACCGCTTGTATTGATGAGCAGAGGTTGATGTCACTAGCGCATTAGTGACCTTCAATTGGAAAGAAAATAATGGAAGAAAGTAAAGATTATAAAAACATTGTCCGTGCTGTCATCAATTGTGAGTTAGGATGTGGTGTCAAGATGGCAAGTATGATCGAAGATAAGGAAGGATTTTTACTACTACCAGGATTGATGGATCGTTGAAAATAAGTCTGAGAGTGGTTTACAATGTTATTCAAATAATATATTTACAGTTACCAAACAGACTAGACGCATGGTAAAGGCTAATGATGAACGCCAGTTTATAAATGTATTTGGCTGTACAATGTCAACTTTTCCTCAACCAGTGACTTAGCAATGTTACCGATGCTGATATATATTCGTCATATTTAGAGCTTTTACACTCGAATGCAATGTCTTATACATCGATTGGAGACACGGTGCTCCTGTACATTGCAACACATCCACATGGATCGTGTGGCGCTTAAACAGTGCATCTCTATGAACTAAACAGCCGTTTATTCTTGTGAACATGTAAGAAAACGCGCGTGACTTCAGAGCATGAGCAACCTTCAATACCTAATCTCACTAACAGCTTTATAATTTTTTGCACCATGATAATTCCAGAACACGACAGAAAATTTACTCATGGCAATGTGGAATAACAGAGTTGCAGAGTAGTCAATAAATAAAAATGTACCACGGCAAAAATGATTGCGCTTAGTACTATTAAGTACGCTATAAAATGTTATGTATCATTATATCATCATGCCCAGACTGACCCGAAAACTTTGGTGGGTTACATATTCAGGTTATAGAATGTATTTACAACAATATGCGTTGACACTGTCCAAACAGACAATGCGCATCATCTAAATGGATGCTGCGTCGCTTTTAATTGGTAACAAAAGTCGTCCATTCCACCACGCACACTATACACTGCATATTCATAATGTTTGCTGATATTTACTGGAAAATAAGGTCCAGTCGTTCTTGAGCATTATTTCTCAAGCACTCAAAATCGTGGCCTTGTGCCATAGATATTTAAAACACTTCCTTATATTTCGACGTTGATGTAGTTGACAGCAATATGATTTAGTTTCGGTCCTCATGTCCAATTCGGTCCTCATCTAGTGTTACCAGTGGTTTTTACCCACTTGCAGTTAGTGTATGCATTTTAGGAAGCAAATAAAGTCTTTATGGTCTGCTGTGAGTGACCAGAACGGTGATGAAATGAAAAACAAATCGGGAGCTTGGATCAATGGAAGAGAGATGAGATTATGGGATGTCCGGAAATTGGTCTTATAGCTTCCATATAACGCAATTGCATTACATTTCACTGCCCATGGTGCTTTGGGTAATAACACCAGCTAAATTACTCAATATTACATGGTACCTCTTCATAAATGTTTTTGTTGTGCCTATGGCTGATGTAAAAAGTACATCGACCCGGCAAAGAGAAGGTATAACTATAAATAATCCAACAGAGGCCCGGAAGCTGCAGCATTAATTGTGAATGAAAAAACGAGTGGTTACCTAGCAGCCCTCTGTCATTAGGAACGATGTTCGTGCAATAATCTTGACAAATTGTTGCCAAATGACGTCTTACCAACCGGCACATTTCAACGTAACATAATTCAAAACATATCTTGATATTCAATAGCTCTTATCTACCAATGTAGCGAACATAGCTTTACCCAAGCGCTTAATATTGCACGACAACTCAGCATTTAAACCGCACAATCAACTGGTTGAGCCATATACTACACGAGGGGGATTCAGATAAATATCTGCACTATGGCCATGTTGGTTTAAACAAAAAGGACGCATCATATCTCAAGTGATTTGAGGAGAGCCTATATTTGTTATCAATTCTTTTGCTACTTCATTTGTTATATTGTCATATACAATAGAGCATGCAATAGATATGACACCTCTTACTGTGACTGAGTTAAAGCGCATTTAATTATTTTCCAGGAAATAATAATTTGATTCTCATTCAAATACGAATATGTACTTGCATATAGTGACAACAAAATATACTTATTGCCCTATAGACGAAATTGGAAACATTTGATTTATCTTCACGCCAAATATAATATATATATATATATATATATATATATATATATATATATATATATATATATATATATATATATATATATATATGTAATTGCGCATGTTGTGCAAACGGATCAATTTTATTGATGTCTTTAATAATTCATTTTGTGCATTTTCTGTGAGTGCTGCATTAAGCCATATCCCGTGGCAAAAAGTAAACGTTCTGTCCCTGTGTTACCAAACTTTATCCAAAAAGGTGTTTTGTTGGAAAGGGAACACTCCTTACAAACTCGAATGCAATAAACAACTATATATTTACTTATGCAGTGCACTAATATCTGCTTTGTGATGACGTATTCAACATCAAATACCAGTAAGGTATTCTTGACACACTTGTACCGATCAAGGTTTGTGTATAAGATTATCAATATTACTGCATACAGCATTTATCCTTCATTATGTGGTCAATACTAATAAGTCGTCTTTTGATGATTTCTTGCATTTATCGTTTTGAGGGCCAAAATATATATGCATTAATCAAGTTAACAACATTGACTAGCGTTATGTGGTATTTGCATATTGTAACTTTATAAATTGACAGCCTCATCTGATCGGATCTTAGCTAAGAGTATCGACGATGATTGTTCAACTGATGAAATATCGTACTGGAATAATCTTAATCTTTGACAAATGCTGAGGAGCTGATGTGGTTCAACAATGTCTGGCCATTTTCTAGAGAACGATTGACGCGATAGTTTTTGTTTGGTAATACATTGTTTCCCCCTAAAACGCCCTTTTAGTGGGATCAGTAAACATGGTAATAAGTAGATGAAATACATAGAAGATAATTTGAACACTCTCTATTCATTGCAATAAACGACCGAATCACATCAACATATATGGCGACAAACTGGACCCGCGTTCCACGTTATGAGCCTAATATTTGCATAGTGCAGGTCTTAATCACTGCTTGTTTGTTGATAGAACATGAACAATTCTTCGAACGTGGCATTTATGAATACGTAGAGCATGATAGGTTAACTAAAGCAACTACATTTTAGGCGCTTGATGAGTACCTATGATGTATAAAATGTTTGTAACACTTGACAAAGGCCATTAGGTGCTGACCTTCACCGACAAAATCGACCGTAAGAAGTTGACAATAATATTGTCAATTTCGTTTGTCTTATCTTCCTATTGGAGATTTTGAGATAATAAATATGACATGAAGAGATAAAGTCATACGTATTGGCGGTAATACTTGAATAATCTGCATTGTTGATATTCCGGGCACTCGCATAGCACACAATCACGTGAAGTGTAGTAGAACATCGTAGGGCGATAGATGGAAAAGCTAGTCTTATCGTGGATAAGGGCATTAACTGGAAGGACTCGAACATTGCTCGATGATATCCTATGTTCTTTGCTTCGAACATTTGTCCACCAGTTGGCTAATAGAGCCGCTGTATGTTAACATTCAAAGTGATGTTGCCTATTGATCCTCCTGAAAATTTCATCGCACAATGCCTCGTAACGTGGTTATTCAATACACAATGGGCATGGACATCGGGCTTCATGTGCTTATGTATGATATAGCATAGCGAGAGAGATTTGCAAAAACTAAGTAGGGATTCGAAATCCAATAATAACTTTTTGCTTACGTAATTGGGGCATATAGAGATTGTAGATGTTAGCTTTTGCAAAATGGATATGATGAATTGGAAATGATTTTAAGGTTGTTGATGTCTCATTGTTTTGACAAGTTGTACATGGTAAGCAATATATCATATTGCTACATTACCAGTGGCCAGTTTTGATTGTGAGTTTCCGCTCTGGTCGGCACAAGCAATGGAGGAACTTCGTGACTCCCACCAGTTGTGGTCTATCATTTTGATCTGGGTAGCTACCTGTTTACGTTTAGATCGGCCCAGATTACGCGTGTTAATCTATAATTGCCACTTGCTATAGGATAGCCTCTGCGAAAACAAAGAAGGCACAATCTTAGGTAATGTGAGTTATACGAGCTGACAGGTAGTTTTGCGAATCAATCGTCCCTCTGAACAAATTAGATTTCATGATAACTGTTTTTAAGATTATCATAACATCGAGATGAACGTACCTAGATTCAAATTGCCAATGATTATGCGCCGCACTGCACCGACCCCCACACCCCTCTCCCTTCCCCCTACTCCAAACGCCAAATCATCAATATGCAATCGATATATCGTTGCCACCGCTAAAAGCTAAATTAGCTTTGGATTTCTTACTAACCGTGTCTATTTTCAACAAGGGTCTGTCTTTCCTGCACTGAATATTGACACCAACCGTACAGCTTTGACCTATCACTGCTACAAGACTTAGGGACAGAAAGTAGTACATAAATATTATTGTTCAACTGAAGACCACATGTCTATCGGCACAGAAACGTTTAACTCCAGCATGTCAGACCGACCAATATATTTGAATTACAGTCGGGATAAATCCAATTAAGATAATGTCAAAGCCAATAATATAACGTTTACCAAGTACTATTACCCCCACAACACGTTATGGGGCATGGTAGTTCAGGTTCCATTCTTAAATGCTCTGTCATCCATTGCGCACATTTTTCATGGGAACGCTTTGCAGTAGAATGAATTTAATTAAGAATAGGTCATTCCTCAACTCAAGCGTCTACAATCATGATGCGCATGGAAATAATGTTGTCCTTTGAATTTCACTGTAGTAAAATCCATTGGCTAACAGTTCTGATTTAGGAATATTGAACTATTTAATTATATCTCAGGTGCCACCTTTACATTACTATTGTACATGACTTTGACCAGGGGTCTTGGGTTCAAGCTGTACAAGGATGTCATGCTGACACTAGCACCTAGCACCGTCATACGCATTCAGCCCTCATAATCATGGTTATCATTATCCTCATCAGCATCGTTCTGTTCTTTATCATCATCTGAATGTGAAACTAAATCTAAATCTAAACCTGTTTGAGGATAATCATCATAACAATAGCATCTGATGATCATTGCAATATTTTACATTATCAGGCAATAACATCATGAGAATGGCACTAATTCAGTGAAACCAAGCGGAAATTCTGTGGTATTGATAAATTTTCTGAACCTGACCTACATTATGAGGCAGATATCTATGGGTATTCTGAATGATATGTTCCATATTGGAACTGCGACTCGATCAGAATGATACTCATTGTGTTCTAATGAGTACTGACGTAATTTGATTATCTATTTTGTGACGAGTGCCTTAATCAAAGCAGATGCTCCTCTGTTCAATTTACACGAAGACCTGCAAATGTCGTTATCGTGTAATGTAGCTTCAGACGAGGGCTGGAATGTAATTGTGAAACTTGAAACCAGTCGTGCATCTGACAGGCCTGGCTCCCGTGTCCATGGTCTAAGGTGCAGGTTCATTACTGATGCGAATTTTTAAGCGCCGGATTTCGTGAGTGCTGGATTCATCTATGCATTGTTTTTTTACAGTTGATGGAAAGTAAGCACCTCAAAATTACGCAGCAAGCCAACAAGCCGGTCGCCATTATGCAATTCATGGTTCATAAGCATAGACGAAGCGCATTGCACGATACCCACTGTATAATATATTATCGCCTATTTATTTTCCCCTGGAGTGTAAGCGAATACAGACCAGCTTTTATTTATACATAACCTGATAATTGAAATTCATCTCTTACCCATTTCTTGTAATGCTCATGCTGTACTACATTGCAGGACTTACATATAATAACTGACAATATTGTAAATATCATGGGCAGTTAACGCATTGACTTTGCTCGTCGGACTCAATGGAATAGTATAAATTCTTTTATCAATGGTTTTCCTCCGTATCCTCAATAGGCCAAAATGGCAGGTGTGCGTTTTGACCAACAACTACATAGTAGAATATACGTTAATATGTGTGGTTGGATTTTGATGTGGTAATCTCCTACCCTATTTCCCTCCCTCAGGATCACATTATTCTTCCCTCTCTCGCTTAGGGTCACATCCCTCTCTCTCTCCCTTAGAGCTGCATTATTCACAGTGTTTATTGGTATTCTGAACTTACACGAAAACATTGTACTACTTATACTATCAAATGAGCATGTGAAGTATAGTCTGACAAATTCTATGTGATATTTTCTGGTGGTAAAGGCTGTGATATGAATGTCAATTACAGGCACTTGCCCGTTGTTTAACCCCATCAATACACAATCGATCAACGCATTTGCGGCCTTATTGCGCTAGTTGCACTTGCGATGGATGTATCGAATGTGCCTAGACAAAATTATAATTTATTTTATGTTGGAGCCAGGGACGATAACATGTCACAAATCAATATATAACCTGGACGTCAAGTTTTTAGACCACTCGTTCGTAACCTCTTGGCACAAAAAGCATATCTAGTGATTTTAAACGGCTTAAATATTAAAATAACATATGTGGAGATTTTATAATAAAGTATCCATGGGTAAAGATTGTTTTCTCGTTTCAGAGTCTAATATTCCATTACCACCAATTTGCCTTATTTACTGGTATTTACTGGATAAGTGCACCAGACAACGCCGTAAAAAGATTATACCATGAAGCCTTTACACTGTGTATGCGTAATCATTCAATTGCACTCGTCTGGTTTGGCGCCAGCAGCTGTTTACTACTTTTAACTAAGATTGTATATACGGTTTTGTTCCCCGGATGCTTTCTAATGATCAGGGTGTAACTTAGTTTAGGGTTTTTATCAGCTCCTGTGATTGCTGTCGCGATGGCGCAATGCAATAGCTCTCTCGCTTAAACAGTCGAGCAGTCGTCAGGGGATATGCTAGGGGCAACAACCAGACTTGCAGGCCGCTCAAAATTAAACGTCGTTAAAATCAATCGCGTCTAGCTCGTGATTCATTAACAAATGTGGCAGCAAAATATATGCTAGACATCAGCTTGGTATAATGATGATTTGATTTCCTTAACCAGAGAGTAGCCTTTGAAGCGAACACCTGCCTGATGATTATCGCATGTCTGCCTGTCAAATGAGCTTGCTTTACCGCAAATAACCATATTATTGATAAAACCACTTCACTAGCTCTGCCAATCTAACCTAATTATTTGACGAAATGTAGCATTAACACGTAATTAACATGTGGGCGGTACAAATGGTCCATTCATTGCGTTGAACTCAACCTCATTGGGTGCAATCGTCGACAGCCAAAGATAGGTAGCCTCAATATTGCATCAAATGATACATGCTTCTATCACATACGTGATAGGCATAAGCTACTAAGTCACTGCATTTAAATGAATTGGTGGCCAATCGAGGACTACCTTACCAAGAGAGTGAGATAAATGAGCGATCGTATATTTTGATTCTTAAGATCTGGTAATGTGCGGTATCTTAAAAAAATAATTCTGTAAATTGGATATGTTTTTCGCGCGTCTTACTCTTCAGCACACAGATGACATAGTACATGTTTGTCATCGAAATTCAAATGTTTAATCTACTCCACTCAATTATTGGCTCTGACAACGCACATTACATCGCGATAACAGCGCTAATATATATAAAGGATATGTTTTAGGCCTAACCGCCTCACAACAAACTTTACGATTTTTTACTCGATGCCTCCTTACTGCTGAGGCTTACTCGGTCCATATACATTAAATATTTTCGTGAACATCCTATCAAGTGCTTATTGTTCTCAGGTGTGTGGCCCTTTTGATCCCCACACGACACCGCGGACACCACAAGCCGCCAGCCCATCGCATTGGGCATGCTATCTATTGGATATAACGGCGTAGCTTTATTCAAAGCGAAATGCTAAAATATTGTTCTATACCATCGTTATCTTCGATTTCCAACTGGACGAGCATGTTTAAAGCATAGTTAACGTACTGCTATTCATTACAATGCGCGATGACTTGAATCTCCCCAGCTCTCTGTCTTTCACCAATACATATATGCTAATGAACGCCAAAATATCCAACAATGCAGTCAGAGCATTTTATGCTCAAATGAGCAATTGCGTCGGCCAATGCAAACTTTGGTACGAAATATTGATCTCCATGAGTACTGACTGCTTTACAAAACGTTTCCAAAGTCATACACCACATTTTCTGTTGCCTTGAATGTGATCCCCAACATGGATTAAAACAACCATCATTCTTAATCGAAAGCTCGTAAGAATCACCAGCCTCTCCTATCTGACATGAGCATGAGACACATCACTAGGCTTTCATGGGAAGGCCTCTAAATTAGATGAATTATTTTCATACATGTTTATAGTTATTTTTTGGTGGATTAAAAATCAGCTGCCGTGTTTAAAATAGCCCATTCACAGATATCGAGGTAGATAAATGTATGTCTGGCTTATTGTTGCATTCGGTATTCTTAACCGGTGTTCGTGCAATTATCACTGTATACAAATAAATATATCCGTCAAGCTTTTTTTATTTAATTGACCTATTTTTGGCAATTAAGATCGATTTGATATTCTTGGCATAATCGTGACACGATATTTTTGATGATAAATGAAGAATTTCTTATTTACTTTGTTTGTTGGTCCCTTGTTTGTCCTTCGTGAAGGTCTCAATGATGATTATTTAGTCAAAATGCTGAGATTATTTGGGTTTAAACCATTTCAATCATTCATGATGATGATCAATGCCTTCTGCAACCTTAATCGCGGTCTTAATAATCACTAACAGACCTTGATATTCTAAGAAAGGTTAGTTTCAATGTGATCGCTATTTATAGCAATATTGTACAGGTAGTATAACCAAGATGAATAGCAAGTAATGTTTTGTGTTGTTTCGCTAAATATGGATATGAGGGTACTTTGAGACGTGAAAATTAAATTGATTCTTTTTCATGTTTAAGTATAAAGTGGAAACATATTCATAGTGTGTCAGGCTCTGAACATACAAACGTAAAAACCGCAGCTCAAAAACATAACGGATGTCAAATGATTGAATTAAATGAAATTGTCCTTGCGTTCTAACTTAATATTAGGTAGATATCACACAGGCCCACAAAGCATTCTCATTGTTAAAGCTCGCAAAATGTGCTATGCGACGATTGCTCTGAATGGCGAGCAAGCAGTGCACAGACATTTGACAGACAGTGATTGTAGCCAACGTTAGCTCTGACAAATAACCACCGCATCAGTTGCAAAGCAATCTGATGGCCATCCGGCATGGGCTTCGGTTAGATATGTGACCATTAAATATTGTATTACGATTTGGAGTTTTATTGTGCTCATGATACAAATTGTATTCCTATTTTGCTAAGAAACGCGGTTAGGCCACTTCGCTCCCGTTCTTCAGCTGCGTTTACTATAATTAATATTGGTATGACTGTGAAATGAAAGGTTCGCATTATTGATATCCACCGTACATGAGTAGTGCGAATATTGTAAACATAGTTGGAGATACCGGTAGCACATGTTGCTGGGCATCACATCAGATGACACGAGACGCTTATGTAATTGACGGATGTAAAATACATCAGAGTCTTTGTAAAAGTCGAAGCAGTACTTCAACCCGTATGTGGGTGTGCACACGAGTAATTATCTCTGACGTCAATGTATCCATGAGGTGTTATGCCTATACACAGATAACATATCCTCATTATCTAAGTTCTCGTTGGGCGGAACTCTTAATTATGACACAATGGCCGGCGTTGCATCGTAACGACGAATGAAGCACGCTCCCGGAATACAAGTTACCGACTGGACCAATGTACATGTTTATGTCATTTTAGTTTCCTGCTTTGCTTATAAAGGAGCGATAGATTTCAGACAAGCTGAATACTGACGACATATTCTCATGTTGCATCTCAGCGATGGACGGAGCAAACCCCTTTCACTACGATTTATTTACTGGATCCATTGACGTTGAAAGCCATATTTCATTATCATGCTTTGCTTATAAATGAGGGATTTGTCAAAAACAAGTTGAATACCTGTTTCGTTGGCTGACATATGGTCACTAATGGTGTTGAAAAGAGAGTTTGTGCTCCTGTAGCTCATGGAAAGCTGTCTATCGAAACCACATTTGAATAATGTCACCCCATGTATAATCCGATGCTGCTTGGACAGTTGCTAAAGAACCTAAGCCCACGTAAAAGTAGAAAATCTAACTTACAGGTAAGAGTAAGATTGCGCATCAGCAGATTAATTACATTAAAACTTAATGCCATTGACAAAAGAAACCTTTATTACGGCAGACTATATTGCCTGTTACCTTCAAATTTGTCAAAGTTGTTTCGAGTGATTCTAGGTGATATTATACATTTCTCATATATTGCTATAATCATTGATCTGCCCAACGGGTGAACCAATTACATATATATTTATGTATGTATGTCTGTCTGTCAATCAGATGAAATATCATATTTCAAAAGCACTGTGGTCTTCTGCACGTTATACATTTGGCACAAGCAAGAACTCTGCACATATCTCTACTTTGAAATCGAAAACTATTTATTTCGGAAGGCCTCATATTCAACCATATATGTATTAATGGACAAAACGGTCCGGTAGCAGCAAATGGATAGCCTTTGACGCACCTTCTATATATGCCCTTTCGCGGCGACTATGAGCTGGTATTTAATGAGAGTGAGGGGTTGTTCTTCAAATGTATTTCTCTGTTAGTGATAGAACATGACCGGAAACACAGTGAAAGCTTGCTAGATTTATTGCATCTGTGTTTTACTTCCGACGACTGTTTGTACGTTAATGTATTGGACAGCAATACGTAGTAGTTTCACACGTCTTGTCAAATAAGGTTCGGTGTTCATAGAATCATGAATATCGATGTCAGCCCCAAGCCATTATTCGGCATGTATGGTAAGATATGCTTTTAAGCTTAGTGATCTCGTGCACGGAACAGCTTTATCACAGTGAATACTGGGTCAATAACATCGAGCATGCGCAATCACCATGTATTCATTGACAGCAGTTTATATTCATTTGCGGGAGCTCAATTAACACACAATATTTTGGCGTTTTCAATGTTTTACTTCAACTCAATAGCATTTGAATTGTAATGCTTGGTGGTGCCGATTTTGTGTTGTGGACTTCATAATGAAATGCAGGAAAATACAGATGGCAATTCGAAATCAACCGAATCCTTATACTAAAGATGCCACTCTGTCAGTATTCATTGGTCATTCATTGGCCATGAATTTATTTATACAGAATAATATAAAAATGAATAACGGAATTATGGCAATCATTGTATTTGAGATGCAGGTTTTATATGTGCAATATATTCGTGGATGAATACGATATGAAATATGTTATGGGATGGCGGCTTTTTGGCATATATACCTTACTTAGAGTGATATTAACAATAAGTTGGACACTCTACCTTATCTATGAATTAGTAAAACGCGATTGAGAAACCGTAGCGCTGATATATTTGCATATCGGCGAAATCTTAAGACAATGGATTGTTTTAATGATTCATACACTGTTTGCACACCACTACATATCGGCTCACTTGTGGAATGTTGGTCCATTTAATATCATACAAATAATGATTCTGCCAGCTCATGAAGGACTAACTTTAATCAGCAATCACAATCTCTTTGTAAACCTGGATTTAGAAAATATTAAACGCAGAAGCCTCAGCTGTATTGTGTGCTATATACCAAGACCCCTGTTTATTGCAACGAATCGACTATGGCTATTCTACGTATAGTCTTGCTTATTCGCTAGGCTTATGAGATATATATATATATATATATATATATATATATATATATATATATATATATATATATATATATATATATATATATATATATATATATATATATATATATATATATATATATATATATATATATATATATATATATATATATATATATATATTACAATTCTCACGCTACACTGGCATATGGTCTATATCATCATATCCACTGCAGAAATATCTTTATATATAGTTATATTGTCTGTTGATAACAACTTCCCATCGTTAAACGTTGGCACAGCCAAAGTAATAATATTGTGCGCCTTAACTGTCAGTCAAACGGCAAGGATATTTTCAAAGAGATCAACTTTCTATTCGATGCCTTAAAACGAGTACATAGAACATCATAATTCTGTATGAATTCAAACGGAGTGAATTTAATCATCTCACTTGCGTGTATTTGGTGCGCATAAGACTACGTTTGACAACGTAACCCACTATTTAGGTGTTAACTTCTCTAAAAGTGTCAATGGTTCGTCGTTCGTATAGTTCCTGTTCATGAAAAGCGATAACTTAGTTCTATGGAATACGTTAAAACAAAACTCACGCCTGGGGGCTATTCATTTGCATAAGGGCAGGTAATAATGGCGAAAGACTACTATACGTAACGTCGTAAACTGCACAGCTTTCTTAATCCCCCCGTCTAAATTAGGTTGATTGTCGCTTTGTTACCAAATGTCCAGTACAATGAACACATAGCAACAAACAATCTCCGTCACAGCAAGAAACAAACTGTAATCGCAGTTGTAACTTATAGGAGCGATAGCTATTGCTGTGTGTTTGCTGATTGACAGTCTTAATATAGTGAACGTTGTTAAGATCGCCAATTTATTGTAAGCTGAGGTATGACACTCGAATGCAGTCGGTTTAAGCTTCGTAACACTGTCCAATATAGGAGGCTCAACAGGCAGTCCTTCTGGCAGCATCATTGTCAGCCATTAACTGTTGACTGATTATCAGCTCATAGGCTGCAGTAATTAACATATTACAAACAGATAGATAGCGCGTGTCTGGTTTAATTTGGGGAGGGGGGGGGGTAATAAGCTTGAATATAAGTTAGTTGGGAGGATAAGGCCATTTGATTTTAAGCGCTGAAATCAATTCACCACCGTTGAATTGTCGAAGGATATTGCATGATTGAAGCGTTGGCATACTCTTCGGGTTCTCGAGCTTAGAAGATACACATTATGCACTACTCTCCTCAAGGATTACATTGTTTTGCATTCAAACTACATTATGAAATGATATCTATTGTCTATAATCCAGTTTATAACAAATATCGTAGTTAGAGTACGGAGTCTCCTCCTTGACGATCACGTATATGTTGGAAGACGCTAGTGTGCATTGCAGTGTATAAAAAGCGGAAAGATATATCTATATATATAGAGAGAGATATATATGCAAATATATATATATATATATATATATATATATATATATATATATAAACATATGTATATATATACATATAAATTTATATATATATATATATATATATATATATATATACATATATATATATATATATATATATATATATATATATATATATATATATATATATATATATATATATATATATATATATATATATATATATAAAATGTATGCATATAACTGACATGAACGATAATTGATTTGGGCATCTGTTGTTTGCAATAACACCTGGTCAGATGCACACAGGATGCCAGTACATTATTTGATGAGAGATTAGGTATCATGAGTGCACACTGTTTTGATTAAATCAAGAATCGGTGTTATTAGGGAACAATAGACGCTCTGATGTTTGAGTCGTCATTTAGGCATGCTTTATGATGTAAGATGGGTATCCTCTGAGATGATAACTTGATGGATAGGGACGGAAAATATGGATAATTGACATGTCGAATTCTTACTGTATTTTAGGCGGATTCGGGAAAAATGGAACCCAATGGTTGGTGCATTATTATTAGTCATATATTGTACCTGGAAATGCCCAAAATAGCATACGTATTGCCTGCAAGCGAAAACAGCGGATCTTATCCAACATTAGCTGATTTATGTTGTCGAAAGCAGACTTTGATGATACAACAATAACAACAATTGATGACAGCCACAATTGCGTCAGTGGTAATAGATACGGAAGGCCATATATTTGACAACCATGGTCTAGCTACCATTTTCCAGCCCTGGGTAGCATAATAATAATCAACATACGCAAGTTGCAGTCCCATAGCTGTCTGGCAGATTTTCGATGTCTGCATCAGTCAGAGCCGTTGAATACGGAAAACAATGAAATCACGTAGTTTAAGCAGTTTCTTGAGTTGTTAGAGTGGGGTATCGAAGCAAACTACTAAATTGACGAAACTGCCAATCTTAAATTGCACCAGCCAATTGTGTGCGATGCATCGAAAACAGTCAGGGGATCATCTCTTTAAGCAGAAATACATGGGATCAAGTGTTAAAAGCCGCAATTTTAAATACAGATTCATAGATTTAGCGCCCGTTCAATGAACACGGAAAACAATTGCGAACGGTTATCAAAGAGCTTATAGCTTTGACTAGATATGCGGCATGTATTCACATGTACTTAACAAATGCCCGTTTTCAGGCCTACTGTTTTAACAGTTTTATGAATATTGTCTTTGAATTGTATTAGATAAATCTAGATAAACAAGAGCACAAAATTAAGAACCATTAGAGCTGATCTATCATTATATTCTCTCGACTCGGGTACTCATAACAAATAAAACAACAATTTACTTCATTCCCAACAAATGCCAAGGCGCATGCTAAAACTAAATAAATAAATTGTTTGACTTAACCTGTCCATCTATAGACAATAGGTATATATGTATATGTAAAGCATATCAAGCTTCAATAGTTCAATAGCTTTGCTCTACATATAAATCGTCACGGATCTGTTGTAATGTGTAACTTTATTTGGACAATACGTGCGATATAATTGCTGACTCAACGTAAGCTGTATATAATAGTTATAAGTTACACGCCCAGTATCCGAGTTATTTGAAAGATTCACTGTATATCTTTGGATGAGTGGTCACGCCTTGCTGTTGGATACCAGGGACCAACTGCATAGATCCCACTTAATAGTCAACTCTATTTTGTTGTGATTATTCTTGAGGTGCAATCATACAGAAGATTTTCCATCCTTCTAACAATTGGATGAATAGCGGACATAACCCTAGTTTCCACAAATCAGGAATATGTAGTATAAGGTCATTTAGATTCAAAGCCTAGGCTAGTTATGGTCAGTTGCATAAAGAGATATTAGAATATCTAACAATTCATGCTTTTGTCTATACGCTATATCAGCAATAATCTATCTGCAATAGCCGCGTTATATAATTTAATATTGTGAATTGGCATCATATTACTGATGATAAACGCGTATATACATATATATATATATATATATATATATATATATATATATATATATATATATATATATATATATATATATATTATATATATATATATATATATATATATATATATATATATATATATTTGCGTGTTGCATGAAGTGGAAATGATGGTGGTAGAGGGTTAACAGTGGCGGCGAACAATTATCATTTCTACTCGTGCATGACCAGACACAGAAATCTTCTAGTTTATCAGCCGCGCAGAAAAAGGTTATGTTTTACTACATATCTAGCATTATGGAGCTCGAACGTTTGATTCCGCGTAAGTATTGCATCCTTTAAATGCATGGAGATTTATATTTGTAACAAACGACGTGGAATTTGTCCTTTGACGGCTCTAGCAATTATTCCGTCCAATCTATGAGGACATAACCACACTTACAGCCCTGCCGGCTTTAGTGTGTTACTAAAGTTAAAATGGGAAACAAGTACCTAAGCGACTGTATGAAATTGGATGCACTGCCAAACGAGATCAATCTTGCTTATACTTATTTTAGTCAATGCCTGCCTTAGCTTTTGTGGAGAGCTATGTATAATAAGGACCTATGAAAGATTTAATCAGCTTAATGGATACCATTTATATCTGCTTTATAGATAATTTGCCTGCTGTGTAACCATTCCAGCGCAAGCGGGCTCTACATTGGCTTTTCTTGCTTTTGCATGAAAACAAATCATAAGCATTTTTCCAATCTTCTCATAATGGGATATCCGGCAAATTGCTCTATCTGAGGTTCACATTATATACTTATCGTTTTACTGGCTATCAGTACGATTTTTCTGAATTATTGTTGCACGAAGAATACTGGCGGCATATACATCCATTAAAACGACGCGTACGATTATACTGTGTGGAAAAAATGAATAAAAATGAGAGCCTTTGAAGTATATTGGCGGAATATATATCACTACTGAAGGAGATCAACATCGCAAACGCTAAAGTATAAGGTATAAGATAATAATTTCTAGCCTAGTCGGATCATTAGCAACATTAAACAGCAGTTGAAATAATAAAAAAAACAATTGCATATCATACAAAATGCAATATATTTGAGACATTGCAGAGATAGGCTGTAAGAAAATTGGGGCTTTACCAATGATTCAGCAATAGATCCTGGAAGAACATCAGCCTGCTAGCTCATGTTAAATGGACGAATATTTTGCTATCAAAGGAGTGGTATTGTTTCACAAACAGCGGGTGTAGGATGGTACATTGCTAGCCTGTCGTATGATGTGTTTATAGCCAACGAGAACGCATCGAAAACTATGGTTCACTATCAGATCAATTCATTACGATCAAGCTTCTAATTCGCCCTTTGAAGAACATATATACAGGCCAAACACTTTATATAGTAAAAACAACATAATGATTGTCTGAAATAAGCTAGGGTTAGAAACCATTGCAGTGGGTAAGAGCTTGCACGCTTGTACGACCACTCACATTTTCCATCCTCTGCGAGCACAAATTCAGCGGCTCTATATTTTACAAATATTTCGGTCGTAAATTGTTATAAATTTGTTTAGATTGTGAAGTATCAAATGCACACCTTGTCAATAATATGATGCTGGCCAATAAGTGACAGTGGTGTAAATATGATATCCACCAATAGAAACCACAGAGTCCAAATCAACAGCTACGAACAAAGACTGCCCTGTATGCGTATTTTGGCTGTTTTGGGTGTGCAGTAAAATCCACAGAAGCAAACAAATTATAATAAGCACCAACAAAATACGCAACCCATCCAAACACTTCATAAAACTAATAAGTTTGATTTATATTTTACTTGTTTAAAGGTATTTTGCAAAAACATGCATTGAAAAAATATGTTGCATATTCAGCCTCCCAGTACCCACATTGTCGTGTTTTGTCGCATTCATGGCCATTTTGGAAAGTATAACTTATTCTTCACTCGAAAAAATAAGCGCATCTACTGACAAAAGCGTGCAATAAATCAGGAGCTTGACCTTGGCATTGCCGCTGAATATGGAAATTGTAAAATATAATTCTGCTGAATTGACATGCATTTACTCGCGCGATTATTCAGATGCTGGGCCAGGAATTCACTATCAATATTATCTGTTCCCCTTTTAACCTGTTAACTGCTACCAGGTTAGTACATACAATGACAAGCGTGCCTCTGGGTATGGGGTTAAGGTGGTAGGTATGGTAGTGAAGCAATGGAATCAGTCACACCTTACAGATCGGATATGGCGTCAACCGCACTTTGAAAGCCTCGGCAGAGAGATTTTGACAGCGTCCTCGTCTCTCATGTTCAGTGGAATCTTATAGCATACATGTTGGGGTTGATCTTGATCGCTTCCCTTTTTTTGCGATGAAACGCACATATACAGACCAAATTATAGCAGTCGCCCTCCAACCAAAACCGTGTTTGCAAGCCATGACTGAACATGACAGATTCTGGCAGTTCGAGGCATCGGTTTTCTTATGATAAGCAGCTTGCTGTACACAGGTAGCGCATTCCCATTTTTGCCGGGATTAAGCCTCTTATCACAACTGAAAGTTCCTTGGTGTGAGCAAGAATAAGCGTGTTCAGGCCACGTGGTTGGGTACTGTCTCCGGCTCTGCAACACAAATCCATTTATTGGGGGATACTATGATAACATTTGTGGATCAAAATCCAAAAAAGCATTTATATAATTTAATGATACAAAATTGAACTGGTAACTTTAAAAATGATGTCTAGAGCCACCGCGATCTAGTTCATAGTATTGCATAGATGTTAATTTCATTTTGCTATGTGCTGGCATCTCGTGTCAATAAGAATATGGCGACTATTCTAAGGTGACAAGGAAATCATATAGTCAAATATGTTGGATAAACTTCATTGAAAAGCCACAATTTTTCCGCTGTCTGCTAAGAGACATAATGATTGCACTCTTCTGCAACTGCGCCATTTTGCCCCGCCCATGTGATATATTTACGAGGAGATAATTAAATATTGACGCAAAGATGGCCGTAGAAAACCAGCTGAGTGGACAATTATGATACCAATGGGTCGTTGCGAATCACAGAACCTAATGGGTAGTTCATCACAACAAACCTTGTAATTGCCGAAAGAGAGAAACATTCGTCCGTGGACCTCAGATCATACATATTTAATAGTACACCCCAGGGCCATATTTGACGCTCATGAAAACAAATGATTCAATGCACAAATGATACCGTTCACTAAGTGATACCGTTGCCTCAGTGCATAACTTTTACTTATATATAGATCTAACGACATGGCGCGGAGCTCTGAGAGCCCATGTGAGCAAAATACGTCTATGCGGTCATCGGAAAAGCATAATTTAAATTGAACGAAGGGTCTATGCTCTTAACTGAATGGCTTGCTGCATGTGCAACAAGGTGTTTTGGTAATTAATGAATCGACAGATTAGAGTCTTTGATGCTGGTAATTAAAAAATACTGATAGAGTTTTGAGAAGCTGAACACTCAAACACCCACCGCTCCCCTTACACCCCCGACATACTTCTCCAGAACATTCCGATTAATGTTGATTCGCAAAGCTAAATTATTTCACTTAACATAGATATTATTGAATTGATGCCCTCGTCATTGATCCACAGAGCTTTTATAATTGACATATTCTGGCAGCAGTCGCTCATATAGCTCTCTGATGCATCATTAAAAACAAATATGACAGCTTTTTTTGAAACTGATTGAGGATGATGCTATACATTGTACGCCCTTCCTCGTAATAAGTCGGCGAATATATATATCGCTGGCTTGGTAGAGAAGCGACAAGGATTTTCGCAGATTGCCATTTTTGTTTCCCTTGCGTAATCTGTATCGGCTTTGTCTTAGTTGTTATACATTCCTCGCTTGATTTAAAAAGATCACCTTTCATTGATTCGGCATACTAGATGTATTCTCTCATGCTCATTATCAGTTAATTGTGCTGCAAGAAACTTTAATCATATATGAGCCGAAATAGATTATGTGATATGAGTCAATTCATCCAAAACAATATAATAACCGAATTGCGTGCGGTCGTTTACGCTATTCGACATCAAAATGGACACCCATCGTCCTCCTCTACTACCACGCTGCTATTAGCTTACCTATATAGTGCAGCAACTTAAATTTACACAAGCTGTGCTTCATGGGGTACACTGCATAATTCATATTCCAGTGCTCTGATGCCTATCCTGTTTAATCAATGTTTTCCGATTATTTGCCCAGCAGCCAACAAGCCGATGATTTAGCCATTTACTCTGTATCGATCAAACATTAACAATTATTATCTTTTCTAAGCCCTTTTCTATCGATACATACTATTGGATTATTGGTCTTGCATCGGTTTTAAGAACTATTTTTTTCATTAATCATATCTCGCAGTAGTATTCATAAGTTGCGGTATATCGGCAAGTGCACATCATGCGTCATTGTCAGAGAGGGTCATTCATGTACAGCGCGATCTGCAGTTTTTGAACATTATGTCAACAATTCCAGCACCATATTTTACACGGATGACGAGAAGATTGGGCTTCAGTAATGGGCCATAATGGACCTTTATAATGACGTTTTTCAATCTTATTAGCTACAATGGCATTGCTAAAGAGGAACTTGCAGACGATATGACTTGATTGTGGCTAAAATTTGTTGGCTATATTAGGTTTCTGGAGCACAAAAATATATATATTAGCGTACACAGTATAGTATGCGTATGCAAAGCTGGAGCTTGGATTTGGTCACCAGCGTCAGTGTCAGGGTGTTGTTGATCATTTAAAAACTGATTTTATTTGAACACTAATGTATCATGCGGTCGCCACTTAAATAAAAGTAATGGATAATTATATATATATATATATATATATATATATATATATATATATATATATATATATATATATATATATATATATATATATATATATATATATATATATATCTATATATATATATATATATATATATATATATATATATATATATATATATATATATATATATATATATATATATATATATATTTAGCACGAACGCGACCTTTAGTGGACACACCGCCAACCTTTCGTAGACTTGGGTCCACGAAAGGATATACCATTATGTCCACATAAAGTCAACGCACATTTTTGTCCAAAATAATAGAAAATATTTTTTGGTTGACCATTCAAATGTGATAGTCTAGTCTTAGTAACGTACAAAGATAATCTTTTACGCGTTATTTCTTTGGATTTTGAATATAATTGCGAATTAAAATTTTAACAACTAACCAATACGTTGACATTATCCGCAAACCTCAATATCTTCCATACAACCATATATACTTCGATCAAAATTGGCGAAATAATGTTTATTCATGTGTGTTGGTTATGTTTATTTGGAAAATTAAAATATTTGATTAATTTTTATATTTCATTACCGAAAAACTCAACTTTTCTCCTTATTCATCAATCTTAAACATTGAATTAGATCGCGAAATGCTACCAATGGTTCATAATGATCACATCTACAACAAATATTATGTTTCTAATCCATGATGACTGAAAATGATTGAAATATTTCAGTATTCTGCAAATATTCGAAAATACATATGGGCACGAAAGGTTGGTTTTATACGTATAAATTAGTGTCTTGACCTTTCGTGGACGACCTTTTGAGGACCAGAGGTATATACCAAGAATAAAAAGTGGCAAAAATATTTTTATTCGCATTTAACTATTTCATTGTATCAATTAAAATATACCGAATATATAATTGATGATAGCAAAAATGTATTATAAAGATTTGTCCACGTATGGTTGGAGTCTACGAATGGTTGAAATCGTCACTATATATATATATATATATATGTATATATATACATGTATATATATATATGTATAGATATATATATATATATATATATATGATGATATATATAGATATATATATATAGAGAAATATATAAAAAATATAGACATTTATTTATATATATATATATCTATATATATATATATATATATATATAAATATATATATGTATATGTATATATATATACCTATATATATATATCTATGTATATATATATATATATAACTATACATATATATTTAGCTATATATATATATTTATATATATATGAATATATATATATATGCATATACATATATATATATATATATATATATCTATATATAAATATATATATCTATATATATATATATCTATATATATATCTATATATCTATATCTCTATATATATATATAGATATCTATATATATATATATATATATATATATATATTCGTAACAACGTTTAATTTCATACAATGCGAGCCATTTAAATTGATAATAACAAGTGTTAGGACGGAATAACAACCGGATGCGGCTCGCCTAACACAAGGAAAAACAGGTAAGCCACCTCATTTCCGTACTTTAGCAACGTCAACTATAATCAATATTGATATGGCATATCGAATGAAAGGTTCGTAATATAGCTAATTACCGTACATGAGTAGTGCCGATATTGTAAACATAGTTGGAAATACCGACAAGGCATGTGTTAGACATAATATCGGATGACACGAGATCACCGCCGCCCGTGAAATTTCCGTATGTGTAATGCATGAGGACGTCGTTGTGAAAATAGAAGTCTAACTAAAACCCGCAAAGTGTGTATTTAATTATGATATCAATGTATTCATGAGGAGCTATATGAATACACCGATAACATATCCTCATTTAGTATGTCTCGTTGGACTGAACTCGTAATTATGGCACAATGGTCGACGTTGCATATTAACGAAGAATGTAGAATGTAGGGTAGCATTATTCCTCAATGCGACACACGCTATACGACTGCAACCATCGATATTTATTTGCGTCACCTCAGTTTACTGCTTTGCTTGTATTGATGTTTGATGGAAAGCAAACAGTCCTCTCAAATCATAGCTTGATTGTTAAGGTCGGATGAATATGGACTATTGTGGTAGAAAATCGTGGTCGGGTATTAATGCAGTTATATGTTATTTCCTTTACGTTTGCTTGAAAGGGCCGTTGCGATGATTAATTATGTTCAAACTGTAATTGCTAGGACATGGTGCTCTTATTGACAGTCGCATATTATGTGTATTGCAAGGCTTCACATCATGCAATACACGACTTAACATATCGCTAACTGGCATAGATGATGCCACTCATACGGAATGGTGATTTGTAATAACTTGATGCCACTTTGAAATAACGATGTATCTCACTCAAATTTGCATTGGCGAAACTGCTGGCACATGATAGATATGCGCTGATTGGCTTTATTGCATTCATGTTTTATTCAGGAGACGTGTATATGTTTATGTAGAAATCTCCACCCTCTTCATCGTGAAGTTCAAAACAGCAAACAAACATGTACATGCATCATGCAATGGATACAAATACATGTTATGACATGTATTGGCGCATTCAATCAACTTCGAGCAGGTATCATTGGCGGTGTACATTTTTCAAGTGATGCAGCATGTTGAAATGGTTCCGTTAACTGTGATATAATGACAATTAATTAACTAAATGTACTCTCCGTACAACTAAAAAGCTAATGGTAATTATTCACAGCGCACTGCGAATGAGATTGGATTTTTTTCCATTGATATTCTAAAAATTAACATACTAACAATATTATCTAACCTATGTGACATGAGCGACTTACCGTTGTGCGTGTGCAATATGGCATCCATAGATGAAAACTCATGGTCGTAGGCGGTAGCCATATCGCAATCATCCTTTTAGATTTACATATATATGTTAACTGATCTATTTAGGCTTTTTTTGTATGCTTGCATGCGAACCAGATACTGAATTAAAAATTTATTTTGGAATGATATAACAAATTCTTTAACAAACCGAACAAAATTACTTGGCAATATGTTCAACCAATATATGGCATCATGAACAAAACTGAGTGAATCCTTCAGCAAGGCGTCCCAACTATGTCCCGTTCAATTCAAATATACTTGAAAACAATCATGGCTTTTTTTTGTTTCCCATTACAGCAATTACAAATCCTGATCATGTAATTTGCTGTCTGCTTGATATAGCAAACATGCTTGTGACATGTTGAATGATGATAGTATCATATTAGTCGATCATATTAGGCAAAACGATACTCCTAACTGTGTTTTGTTTATAATTATCCCACACTTGGGGATGTACTAACCTATTGCTCAGCAATCTATAGTAAAATTCCTCGTAAACGATTGTTTATAATTATTGGACATGCCTTACATGGTGGATAGCATTGGAATCCTTTAATGTTTCGGCTGCATTGTGGAATTGCGCTGCAATTACAATAAGATGATTTAAGTGAACGTAAGCATTTACATCATTTGACATTTGGCCTTCTGGGTATCACACACATCCCCAACGAGGATGCTTGCTTATAGTAGCGTTGTTATTCAGCTCTAAGGAAGTGGTAGATTGTTTTCGGGAGTGCTAAACTAGCTTTGGATTTACTACTAACCGTGTCTATTTTCAAAAAATGTCTGTCCTTCCTGCTTTAAATATTGACACCAACCGTACAGCTTTTACCTATTACTGCTACAAATCTAAGGGACATAAAGTGGTACATAAATATTATTGTTTAACAGAAGACCTTATGTCTATCATCACAGAAACATATTACTCCAGCATGTCCGACCGACCAATATGTTGGAATAACAGTCGAGAGCAATTCAATTAAGATAATGTCAAATCCAATAATACAACGGTTGTCAAGTACTGTTTTTCCCTACCAGAAGTCATGGGGCACGGTAGTTTAGGTTCCACTCGCAAATGCTCTTCCGTTGGGAGGTTATCTCTATACGTAAAATTTCATCCATTTTACGCATTTGTCATAAGCATACTTCCGATAGAACAAATTTAATTAAGAAAAGGTCATTCCTCAACTCAATCGTCTACAATTATGATGGGCATGGTAATAAGTTTGTCCTTTAAATTTCACTTTAATAAAATCCATTGGCTATCTGCCCTGATTAAGGAATATTGAACAGTTTAAGTTCAAATTAGGTGCCACCTTTACATTACTCTGAGGCGAATATCTATCAACATTTTGAATAATATGTTCCATATTAGAACTGCAACTCAATTAGCATGGTACTCATTGTGTTCTAATGAGTACTGACGTTATTTGAGTGCCTTAATCAAAGCAGATGCTCCTCTGTTCTATTTACACGAAGACCTGCAAATGTCGTTATCGTGTAATGCGGCTTCATACGAGGGCTATAATTACATTTAAAACTTTAAACAAGAAGTGCATCTGACAGGCCTGGCTCCCGTGTCCAATATCTAAGGTGCAGTTTGATTACTGATGCGACATTTTAAGAGCCGGATATCAAAAGTGATTGCTGGCTTCTTCCGTGCATTGGTTTTTCTCAGTTGATCTTTGAAAGCACCTCAGAATTACGCAGAAAGCCAATAAGCCGGTCGTCATTTTGAAACTCATGGTTCATAAGCAGAGACAAAGCATATTGCACGATACCCACTGAATAATATATTGTCGCCTATTTATTTCCCCCTGGAGTGTAAGCGAATACAGACCTGATTACTGAAATTCATCTCTTAACCATTTATTATAATGCTCATGCTGTACTGCATTGCGAAACTTACATATCATAACTAACAATACTGTAAATATCTTGGGCAATTAATTCATTGATTTTGCCCTCGGGAATCAATAGGATAGTATATATACTATTTGCAAAAAATATCCTCCGTATCCCCAATAAGTCAAAATTGTGTCAATGTTGAGCATTTTGAATACATACCATTATCATCAAGGTGTCAATTGCAATTTTCGACATAGCTCGTTAAAACACATCATGTTGAACACGAATTTCGTTCATCATTTATGTACGTGACAAGCTGGGACTGACATGATCGGAGTGCGACATTGTGCCAAGCAACGAGCGATAAAGTTGTAATGAGGTTGCTATAACGCATTGAGTAATTAACTACTATTATTTTGAAGAGCTCGGTAGCTGGCAATAATTTCCCGTTTGTGGGTGATGTCAATCTGTCAAACACAACACGAAAATGCATCGCTATTACGCCTTATTTGCATGGTAGGAAATGGAGCTGTCCTGGGACTCGATTAGTTATTCACATATTGCAGCGTATCTGAACATCGAGTTAAAAACCGTAGACGTTTCACCGATGAGACCAATTTAAAAACTATTGTGACTTTAATTAAGACAATTGTCGATAATTTATTACACAGGAGCGCGAAGACCTGGCGTTGCCATGTGTTACGCACTATATTTCGTTTCGAACATAGGTGATGTACCATCAGCGATGACAAGGGCAACTTCTCATCGCCACATAAAATGCTACAATTTGTCTTCAATGTGATTGATGTGTACAGGCCAAGCTAATTAATGCCAATGGTGGATCAATCTCTCCAAAGGATAGCATTTGAATATCTCTATGGCCTCCAACGTTTTTTGATTCGAGTATTTGATAAGAGTTTGTTGACTAAGATGCCGCTGATTCACATTTCCAAATGCTAATGTCTGTTAATCCTTCCTAAAAAAATCCTCCACACCATGCCTCGCATCAGAATTATTTTTAAAATGTTTATGTATAACCTAGCGTAGTGATGGAGCTGTATCATGTAACATCGTGGGCGAAGATGAGATTGGAAATCCAATACTTGTATGGTATGTATAATGTAGCCCCAGAGATGCGCCATGTTGCTGTTATACATAGATGGTAGATACTGGTTTGTGTCATATGGACATGGCGACCAGGAAATGATGATGATGAAGAAGAAGTCTCCCATCGCATGGTTCGTAAATGGAGATGTAAGATTCTAGCTTTTGCTTTATGAACATAACGAATAGAAAATGATTGGGTATTTAATAGGGTATTGCACGATCTTCGCTTAGGTATGGCTTAAGTATCCTGAGAGATTGAAGCGCATGGATCACACTGCCACCAAACGAATGACACACATCCCATTTTCGTTATACCCGGTTCCACGCATCGATGAATTATGAAAGTGATCGAAAACAATCTAATGCCATTGGCATTACGCCTAAATGTTTATATTCGACTGCGGATATTCTTGTGAGGTATGTTGACATGTCTTAGCGGAACATCTTTGCCCAAATCGTTGTCTATAATTGTACGCTCTTCACTCGTAATATCCGCCAAGTAAATAATTCACTAAGTTTAGAAAGAGTAAGTTGTCCATACATGTGAACTTGTCTGAAGCTCTTCTGATGAGTTGGCTTTGAATAAGACATGATGGCATTAATCATGGTTATAATGTACAGGGGAGTGATTTATAACACCTGTACTTTATAGCTCACTTGAGAAAGATTCGCTTTATTGATATGCCAAGGAAAGGTATTCTTCAGAATGAGGATTTATTCACCATGGAGAGATCACTCACACAAAGACACATTAAGCACACCATGTCTAGGCTGCAGACTTATATTTGGATTAGAACATATGTGAGGGCAAAACAAGCTAGCTTATTGATGGCACGTCGAACGACACAAAAGATCCCAAACTCAGGACCATTCGATAAATAATTTCATTTGTCCGTTGTCGGTTAATGACATGAGATGCATGGCTAACAATAAATTTCTATGGATCGGCAAGCCTCTCTTTGCCAGACATGATGACTACCCTGTGAATGTCGCACGGCGTTTTTCACCGAATAAAATAATATATATATATATATATATATATATATATATATATATATATATATATATATATATATATATATATATATATATATATATATATATATATATATATATATAGATATATATATATATATATATATATATATATATATATATATTATATCTATATATATATATATATATATATATATATATATGCGGTAAGTAGAAATATCGGCATTCATTCACATCAACGTTGGTAGTGCAGGTAAATAAACTATAGCTTGACAATTATGACTGCCTAGCATGGATAATAACGATGACCATTTTAAATATATTGTAATTACCGCCATTACATACAGATAAGTATGCAGACATAAGACTGTAGACAAAAAGCGTTCGATTGGTCATGATCCGAATGACATATTGAAGTTGTAATGCGCCAACAAGCACAGTGGTGAGTTATACAAATTGAGAAGTCAGATATGATATATTATATAGAGATATATATATATATATATATATATATATAGATATATATATATATATATATATATATATATATATATATATATATATATATATATATATATATATATAGATATATATATATATATATATATCTGTATATTCCAATATATATAGTATATCCTATATATATATCGATATATATATAGAGAGATATATATATGTTCTCGATATATATATATATATCTATTGCCACAAATGGATATATATATACAAGAAGGATATAACTATATATTCATTATGCTGAGTTTAGCATATATATATATTTTCTATATACTTAATATGTTAATAGATATATTGACATATATGAAATTAACATACAATGTGTGTTTAGGAGAGTTCGATATATATATATAGCGACACGAACACTATAGTCATAGCGGTGTAGTTTGTAATTTCATGACCATCGACTAACTAGAAATGATGACGAATATACACCAAACGGATTCTTATATGTATATCATTTACACATATCTGTAGGTATACATATCACCTATGTATTAGTCATGGCGACTTTACACAATCTTCATTTTCTCCCCGTCTCTATAGCATCAGGATCACGGTCTTCTCTGATTGGCTCCAGCGCATGGACTATATAATGGTACACCTCCCTGTGTCTTCATATTTAGTTTCTATATACTCTATATACATTGTATTCTATCCAATATATTAAATAACGACCATGGTGGACATGTCTACACAATGCATCAATTATGAATAACCTGCTCGCACCAAAACATGCGGCAAAATCACTCCCGCACAAGCGGGAACCTGAAAAATCCATCTATTATCCTCCCTAATTCAGGGTTTTGTCAAAGCCGCACTTCTTGTTGCCTTTATGGTAAGCTATAACTTTTGGTAAAATCCGGTGCCGGTGTATGCAGATGTTTTCTTCATGAGGGGCGCAAATAGGTACCAGAGAAAGGTGATTGGTCCTGACGATTATCAAGAAGATTGATCACAATTTGCATTGCCTAGCCAACACTGATAGTGGTTTGCTGTCATTGAGCTGTAACAGTGAAAAATGATGATGTGACGCCATGTCGATAATGTAATGCTGCAAGCAGGATGGTATAAAATGATATCATATATGCGAGTCCCATACGATGTATTATAAGTGCATGCATGCGAGATATTATAGGTAATATATAATATATATATATAAAAGAGAGGAGAGATAGATAATGATGTTTTTTCTTTCCCCAAAATTATATATCCTACGATATATTGATTCAGCAGAGGACTGAAATGTACGGGAAGCCATTAGTCGACAAAGGACTTCCTACATTAGTCACGGAACATGGCCGGAAATGGCAGCGAAAGCTGGCCTGGTTTATTGAAGTTGTGTCCTACTTCCACCATCCTCATATTTCGATGTTGATTTAGTTGACAACAATGCCTTTTGGATTGGGTCCTCATGTCAAAATTGTTCTCGAATCAGTTATTCATGAATATAGATATCTCTGAAATTGCCACAAATGGAGTGAATTGGTCTGGAGTTGATGGCTATGCTGCACAAGAAGGATAGATAACCATCAACACACGATGGATCACATGGGCATTCTTTATGCTGAGTTTAGCACTCGCAAAATATTTTGATATTTTCATGCAGGTTACTTAATTGTGTTAATAGATATCTTGACATAAATATGAAATTAACATACAATGTGTGTTTTTTGGACAGTTCGATCTTTCAACAGTATTGTAACATGATATGATAAGCGACACGAACACTGCCGGCCAAATAGTTTGAAACATAGCGGTGTAGTTTGTAATTTCATGACCATTGGGATAGCGACATGCATAACTTAGAAATGATGACGAATGGGTCACCAAACGGATTCTTATCATGTGCATCATTTACACACTCTGTAGGTAGACATTTCACAACAAATATATTAGTCATGGCGACTTTACAAAATTACTTCATTTTTGGCTTGAAAGGCGCCCGTCAAAGGCCAAAGTGTTCTATTAGCATCAGGATGATGGAGGATGACACGGTCATTCGTTCTGATTGGCTTATATATATACCAGCGCATGGATCACTATGAATCCAAAACAATGGTACACCACCCTGTGTCTTCATAATTTAGTTTCGACCATGAAGAACAATTCACGTGAAGCAAAGTAATTTACATTGTATTCTTTCCAATGCCATACAGCGCACTTAAATAACGAGTCGCCGGCCCTGGTCAACTTTTTAGTTCACGCTCAATTATTAATTTTATACGCTACATCATTAAGGAAGTTAATGTTGTGTCTGATGTAAGTTACTTATACATCAAACAACCAGGAGGCAGTGTTGTAATTAATTAATCAGCAGCCCTTTATAAAGATCAAATATTTGCTTATATGTTGACAACTTAGTGGTCTCTGACACTATATAATGCTTCATGATTTTATTTATTTATAACCACCGATATCTGTGTCAAAGTGTGCCATTGTTCGCCCCACGTTTTACCAGAAGCGAACCATCTTGTGGATATTGCCGAATGCCTCAACCATATCTATAAATATAATATTCTGACGACAAGCCAGGAATTAATACCTTTACACAAAATAACAATACCTATCAGGCTAGTGTATTGCTACCTACGACACATACCTAAGATGTAATAAAGTGATTTTATCAACAGTGACATTACACATAATAAGTCAACTATCAAGTAGTAAACTCCTAACGGTCATTTGTTTGCCCGATAGCTGTCATAAGGTACCGGTTTGCTTGACACAAGATGTAAATAGCTCATTAGATTTTGAGGCTTTGCTGAGTTACCAGCCGATGCAAGTGGCATTTAACAGGAGATCCGTCGCAATTATAACGTAACAGCGCGAAACGCGTTTTGTATGAGAAACGAAACGTAAATAATTAAGCCATATATGATTTAAAAGTGTATGGATGTTATAATGACGTATCATACGGTAAAGCTTAATGATTGGTGATCTTTTTTAGGGCAGAAACTATTTGTTCAGCCAAGTGAGTAGCTGATTGTTGATTATGACAGGTTTAGGTATCTGATAGAGATATATTTCTGCAATTGTAAAACAAGACAATTGACATTTATTCTAGTCCATATAACGCAATTGCATTACATTCCAGTGCCCTCGGTGCTTCGGGTTATAACACCAGCTACATTACTCAATAGTATCATTATAAATGTTATTGTTGCACCTATGGCTGATGTTAGCAATACATCGACCCGAAAATGATAAGGCATTACTATTAATAATTCATCAGAGGCCCGGAAGCTGCAGCATGAATTGTAAATGAGAAAAGTAGTGGTTAACTAACAGCCCTCTGCCAAGATGAACAATATTTGTGCATTTATCTGGACAAATTGTGGCCAATTAACGTCTTAAAATCAACTTACTAACGATATTGCCTAACCTATGTGACATGAGCAACTTACCGTTGTGCGTGTGTAATATAGCATCCATTGATGAAAACTCATGTTCGTAGGCGGTAGCCATATCGCAATCATCCTATAAGATTAAATGTATATTTTTGCTGATCTATTTAGGCTTTTTTTGTATGATTGCATACGAACCAGATACTGAGCTGAAAAATTATTTTGAATAATATAAAAAAATCTTTAGCAAACCGAATATAATTACTTGGAAATATGTTCAACCAATATATGGCATCAAGAACAGAACTAAGTGAATACTTCAGCAAGGCGTCCCAACTATGTCCCGTTCCATTCAAATATACTTAAAAACAATCATGGCGCTTTTTTGTCTCCCATTACAGCCACTACAAATCCTGATCATGTAATTTGCTGCCTGCTTGATATAGCAAACATGTGTATGATATGTTGACTGGTGATAGTATCCTGTATTAGCTGACACGCAGTCGATCATATTAAAAACGATACTCCTAACCTTGTTTTGTTTATATTTATCCCGCACTCGGGGATATACTAACCTATTGCTCAGCAATCTATAGTAATATAACCCTTCATATAGAACAAATTTGATGAAAGGAGATTCCTCGTAAACAATTGTTTATAATTACTGGACATGCCTTATATGGTGGATAGCATTGGAATCATTTAATGTTTCGGCTGCATTTTGGAATTGCGTTGCAATTAGAATATGATGATTTAAGTGAACGTAAGCATTTACAACACTTGGCAATTGGCCTTCTGGGTATCACACACATCCCTAACGAGGATGCTCGCTAATAGTAGCGGTGTGATTCAGCTCTAAGGAAGTGGTCGATTTTTTTCGGGAGTGCACGCTCATAACAATAATCATAACATAATGCATGCTACACGGTATGGTATGACACCAGTAACAGGAAAGGCGTGCAACAATTGCATCGGAAATGTCGTATAACTATCGACCCCGTCGATATCTTTACCCACATAATCATGGCCACATAAACGCCGTACTTATTATGTAAATCATCGACAGTATCATTGTTGTAATGATAATTCTAGCGATTGGACGATGCTTCACCCGTTCGTGTAACACGAATGCCTACAATCACAGATGTAATGTTACCTGACACTAGGAAAAGCCATACAAACGGTAGGTGGGATAATTAATTTTGTTATCCGAAACTAGCAGCATATCTTTTCATTTCACGAATTGACCCACACCTGACGAGCAACATGGACTGGTAAGCGATCGACAGTGCCAACATGACATAACCTTAACATAGGGTCTGCGCTTTAATGGAAGCCAGAAATCCCTCGTAAGTGCAAGCTACATTCTCAAGGGTCAGATGAATATTAATCTTTATTCTATGAAATGCCTACTAAGTTTGTAGCCAATCTAGCTGGTCCTCTTCAATCACCGTCGCGTTATCATCTCATTTTTGAATGTGACGCACACGCTCAGGATAATATAAAATAACACAGTATTACTAATATGGGTTGATTCATGGGGTTTTTATACATGGTAACGGCTCATTTTAACCACAGCAATTAGATTTAATGAATTCTCGCTGCAGCTCCTTATCAATATCCCATCTATTCAGCGACCCTATCTGACTACGCATTATTGCGACCTTGCCACCAAACGTATGCAGACAGTGATTTACTGTCAACAGGACAAGCATTCAACCTGCATTCCACAAATTGCTGCTTTATAATCAACGCACTGAGCTGCAATTTCAGCGTTTATGTTGATGGATTGAATCAGTAAATCGCAGAGCGTGTGATATGCTTCGTTAGAGTGTCACACCGCCATTTGTGTGACATCGATTAAGATTTTTTTGTGACTAGGTGATGATATGTGATCGTTGCGCTGCTACGGCCCCTGAATACTGCAATCGAATGTCATCAGATGTTCTGCCGTATGCTTGGGTTGTCAGTGGTGCTGACCACTTGTTAATTGCAAACAAATAAAGCGAGGAGGCTCAAGAACGTAAATCGTCGAAATTGTAAATCCATTAAGTATAATCAATCAATCAACTGTTTGCCATTTTGGTAATGATTGGATATACGATAGAGCGATATATGTTAAAAGATAATACTTATCATCAGACTACTTTAATGCAGCCGTTCGTGAATTGATGGCATGATCTACTTCTGCAGTTGTCTCCTTCTGAGCCATTTATTGTGTATTGTCATCAAACTTGACGTATAACCGACCCGAATAAAATCAATTAACATATTTATAATGCGTAGCCTCATCCTTGAAGGTAACCATATGTATTAATGTAGAGCAGTGTTTATTGCAGAGAATCATATAAACTTTACGATCGCGTTAGTTCCACGTCTGTGGGCTCTGTTAACGGTGCGCTCGTTCGAGCAAGGATATATCACCGGGCGATTGCTATGGCGTCAGACTCAACGCCATAGTGGGCGCTGTTTTATATCGTTTATTTCCGCTGACGATGCAGTTCACAGCGGTAGTTTATTATTTTACAGCAGGTGTAAGAGGGGTCGCATTTTATGTCAAACGTTACGTTCAATATTATAAGTAAAGACCAAGTGACTGTATTAACGAATCAATTCCAAATCACTAGGGGTTTTTCTGATGCAAACTGCTTTCTTGTATTGCAAGAACAATCGGATAAGACTAATTTGCTACAGTAATGGAATGCCATTTGAGCACCATTTGTTGTAGGGATTTATGTTAATTCCATTCATTACAAGGGCTAGCTCGCGTGGGGTGGCAATCTCAACGATTATGATTAATTTGAGGCTGCCATTATGATGGATACTGCTCGTCAAACTATTAAGTATGAAATTAGTTGTATGCATATTCGGTTGTTTGCAAAGATTGCGAGCATATCCATCTAGAATGGTGTTATATATAACAGCACGATGCTTGGTGATACACTATTACAGCAATGAACATTTTGTTTTACTTCTGGGTAAAAGTGCTGGTGATAGTTCTTCAAAACACTGCCTGGATTAATGCCTGTCAAGGCCTACTTCGGGCGCACCAGGAGGACTGTTTATGGCCTGTATTATTTCGTTTGTCTAAGCTGTTAGGACGCCCAATCGCAATGTTAACCATTTGATTTCAAGCATGCGAAATGTGGATCAAGGCGCAGTTGTTTTCATGTATGCAGTTTATACATATTGCTGTTGCATGTGTTGTCTCGGTTGCGATAGAACGGTTTATTCCGCATCAATGTGGCTAATTTTAAGAGATTGCAAACGTATAATGCTCATATAAACTACGTCTGTAAATGTATTAAATTTACCTATGGTAACAGATAAGACGTTATATATGAGGATCTGGCATCCTCTAGCTGTTCTTTTACAGCATTATGGAGATATGTGTACCTCGTCCACAGAGATAATGCATTTTATGAACTGAGGCATATGATGCGTGAACTGTTGTGCATGTGGTATAATAAACGACCAGAAAACAGATACTGTATATTTAATGATAACGCTGCTTCCAGTTTGATAGTCGAGCAGCATCGCAGGGATACCTTCTTACACGTACGAACTAGTTGCATGTGTTACATAGCATGCGACAAGCCTTCATAGCGCTGAATGCAAAAACAACGTTCAGCTCACATCTAAATGTATTTGAAATACTTATGTGAGAGAATGATTTTGGTCGCTTTTCTTGTAGGAACTATTATACCTTGAATGTTTGAATTTTTTGCTGATAGATACTTGTTGCAAACTCAAGCTGTGGCCATTTGTCAATATTCACATCCGTGTCAATCAAAACAAATTTTACATTTCACATTATGCGAGCTAAACAAGTAAAATATTTCAGCGTACTTGTGTTATTGTTTCATAATATTGGGTTTAAATGCGTAAGCTAGTCGACAAAATCGAAAGGCCTGCAAAAGCAATACATTTAAGCGGTGGTATGTACGATAAATTATTCAGAGGCTATTATTTTTTTGCTGATAGATACTTGTTGCAAACTCAAGCTGTGGCCATTTGTCAATATTCACATCCGTGTCAATCAAAACAAATTTTACATTTCACATTATGCGAGCTAAACAAGTAAAATATTTCAGCGTACTTGTGTTATTGTTACATAATATTGGGTTTAAATGCGTTAGGTAGTCGAAAAAATCGAAAGACCTGCAAAAGCAATACATTTAAGCGGTGGTATGTACGATTAATTATTCAGAGGCTAATAATTTCGAAACATTGTTTCCACAATTGCTTATCGCGATATCATCTGAAAGTGTTCTCTCAAAAATTACAATATGCAGAAAATTACAAAAAAACATTACTTCTTACCCTCTGATAGTTTTTTCATATATATGTATATATGTACATGTTTATATATATATATTTATATATATATATTTACATATATATATTATATATATATATATATATATATATATATATATATATATATATATATATATATATATATATATATATATATATGTATATATATATATGTATACAAATGTTTCGCATCACATTAGCCCGTATAGGGACGATGTACTGCCAAAGATTACATGGCATACAACAGACAAAGATGATTTAAGCTATCTGGGCCATACAGTGATTCGTTGGTTCCACCAAGATTCTCTACGTTTTTCGTCCGCTGCGCGCAACAGTGAAAGCTTTTGCAAAACAATTCGTCATTATCAGTATCACATTACCGCATGACGAAGTGCCGACTGTGAGAATTCTTCGTCGAAGTGGGAACAAAATGGAAACAGTTCTCTCGTGAAGTAAGCGTATTGAGGTGATAACTTCCGGTCGAGCTTGGTACCGCATTGATCTGTGCTGCCACCTATCTGGCTAGATGGCAAGGCGGTTTTTTATTAGAGTCTTACTGGAAATGTTGTGCCAACTCAGAGTCACCAATACACGTCCACTAATTACTGGCGCGGCGTGATAAAGGAGTTTGTTAGGCACCACTTTACTTTCGAGAGGGCGGATGTGGGTTAGTTTTCCGGGTTGCTTGTTAGCGCATAAAAGCATTATATGGCCAGATTCCCCTCATTTGTAACAGCGTAGGTTCTCCCCCAGATGAGGTAAAGGTAAGAGTTTGATGTGTTCCACAGGCACGAAAACAATTCCCGTATAAAACCGTCGGCTTTAGAATATGCAAATTTTTGACCCGTCATTGTTGGACTGTTAAAATATAAGTCAGAAAAAGGATTCGATCCATACATACATATATACATATATACATACATACATACATACATACATACATACATACATACATACATACATACATACATACATACATACATACATACATACATACATACATACATACATACACATACATACATACATACATACATACATACATACATACATACATACATACATACATACATACATACATACATACATACATACATACATACATACATACATACATACATACATACACATACATACATACATACATACATACATACATACATACATACATACATACATACATACATACATACATACATACATACATACATACATACATACATACATACATACATACATACATACATACATACATACATACATACATACATACATACATACACACATACATACATACATACATACATACACATACATACATACATACATACATACATACATACATACATACATACATATACATACATACATACATACATACATACATACATACATACATACATACATACATACATACATACATACATACATACATACATACATACATACATACATACATACATACATACATACATACATACATACATACATACATACATACATACATACATACATACATACATACATACATACATACATACATACATACATACATACATACATACATACATACATACATACATACATACATACATACATACATACATACATACATACATACATACATACATACATACATACATACATACATACATACATACATACATAAACACATTCATACACGAGTCATGAGTGCTGTCAAACCCTGTCAGACCCGGTAAATCATCTCTTATTTTGTGACATATAGACTTGTGCATTGTCTCTATAAGGTGTATTGTGGCTTTACTTGAAGCAAAATGTGTAGGCTAGAAAAGCAGCCCGTGGTGATGCCCATGTATACGGCGCAGTATATGTCACAATATATATTGATCGATGCCGTCGCTTGACTACTTTACATATAGGGGATACCGGCGCAATTATCTTGGAAACGTAGTTACGTGGACAATAGGTTTCCATGGAAGCGATGCAGCATGGCGCCTTGCAGCCTCAATGTTTTTTTGTCTGTACTTTGAACTGGTTGTTGTTCCGCTACCGAATCACTTGACAGTAATATAAGGCTCCCATTTACTGCAGGTTGGGCATTTTTATGGGCGTTTTCACGAAAGGTCTTAATATGAAATGGTATATGCCCATTCGTCAATTCAACAATAGCAATGCTAACAAGGGCCGATAGCATATCGATACCATAATCATAGCTGTTTTATAACCAAGATAATTTCTATGCTGATAATTGACCGAATAAAAGTCATCACTATTGCCTACATAAATTCCCTGATCGCGATTGTGTTCGATTTAGCATATAATCATCATGACAAATCACCTGGATATACTGACAATCTAAGCTCATTAAGTGAGACACTTGTTTATACCTTGCTAAAATTGTACCAAAAGATGATGGCCTGGCAGAACGACAACAATCGGTACATCATTGACGAAGCTATCAATACGCCTGTGTAATGAGTGGGCTAGAAGCTTAAATATCAGTGCTAATAAGATTTCGCTCTATATTTGGCCGCGAACGTGTCTTTGAAAAAATCTTGCGTCATTTTATGAATGTTAATGATGGTCGGTAGCAGTAACTCTCTAGTAATGTCACGCAAGGCGAATATATATATACATGTATAATGGACTCGTTAAAGCGGAAGCAAGACTGCCAATGACCACATATTCTCAATGACCGATGCCATGCTTCCTTGCGCAGGGTATAGTGAATATTAAATTAGCGATTCGCAGGCACCTATATGTAAATATATATATATATATATATATATATATATATATATATATATATATATATATATATATATATATATATATATATACATATATATATATATATATAAATATATATATATATATATACATATATATATATATATATATATAAATTCATATATATATATGTATATATATATATATATATATATATATTTATATATATATATATCTATATATGTATATATATATATATCTATATATAAGTATGGAAATTTTTTCAAACAATTTTAATCATAACGAAACATACCACATGCTACACAGTATGAAATGTCACCAGTAACCGCGGTTTTATAAATCTTGCAACGTGGCTTCAAATATCGGGCCGTTTATTTCGCCGCATGCAACCGGAAGAGTTGTGTTAAAACTACCTCCGAAATGTATTCGGATGTATAAGCTGTGACTGCCGATGCCATTGACATCATCACTCACATAATAATGGCTTTATAAATGCCATACTTATTGTATTGATTATTAGCAGTACAATCGTCAAAATAATGATTTAAACTATTGGAATGATCTATTTTGCATCGTTCCATGCATCGGCGTTACCAAAACGCAATTATTTTGTTCCCTCCCATTGTCTCGCGATCGTGTCAATTATGGCCAATGCTTCACCCATTTAATTAGCACGAATACAACCTATCACAAATCTAACAGTATATCTTATATTTTCACGAAATGTGAGAGTGTTTTATTTGACACCCACTTGACGAGTGACACATGGAACATGTCGTTGTCATCATGCATGATACATGAGACAAACAAACTATCCTTGCATTTTGTGTGTGACATCAAGCAAGTTAGACTCCTTCGTGAAGAATACGTTACATTCCATTTGTGACGCACTTCAAATAAACGTACGCGAAGCCTATCGATCCGTTATAATTGCTTCAAAGTGATCATCATACATTAGACAGCGCACCAAGAGGCTGGCCGACCATTTGAACAACAGACGTTTGCATTCGTTCTACCACTTTGTATAGGAATTGTACTACAATGATCAATTGTTTTCAGCAAATTGTGAGCAGCAGATCCCAAAACAAACCTCATACTATCTCAATAATCAATCAACACAACCATCATCAGCAACTTAGTTATTTGTGTTTTCAATCAGTGAAATATATCACGCACATTCGACATCACAGCCCCAGTTGCCAGAAAGGTTGTCTTCTGCGTCATACAAAATGGCATCCCTCTCTTTTTGTGGAAGTGATGGTCATTTACCTAGTTGTCGTCATCCTGGCTTTAAGAGGTGCCCTTGAAGCTATAAATTTGTAAGGTAATAAAGTTTATTTACATCAGCAAGCCTTGACTAGTTTCCTGCTACACACGAGGCGAATAGTACCTAAACTCAGTATTAACTTCAGGGTTTGTAGCACTCTCGGCAGTGTAATTCGCAAGTGGTTTCCGCGTGATTCTTCTGCATAAATACTTGCTACTTACCTTCAAAGTCTTGGTAAGAATTATTTTAAGCATTTGTGGTGCTACAGAATGATAAGTAAGTTTGCATTCGATGGTTTATATCCTCATCCTGTCGGGAGCGCGCCCATCATCTTCGATGCTTCTTCCGTTCGATTATCCAGAAAGCCTGCTCATGCCGTTATATCGTAATATAACCTCACTCTATGTAGTTCAAACTGATGAAATATAATTGGTTATGAGACCTAAAAAATAGCAATGTATCCAACATTTTTTTTTGATGAATTACGCTGTTGAGATATTTCACTTCAACATGTCAGAGATATATCCACTAGCTGTCTTGTTTACACATGTCTGGCAATTATCAAAGTACAATTTAACACGCACACTAAAATAAAAACGCAGGTCCTATAACAGCGACAGGTCATGACATGATTTGTTTCTAATAGCAACATTTCCCGTGAAACATATATATTTTCATTATGTCGCATATATGGCAATAATTTGGAATATAAGTAACTTTAACCACGAGAATTGTACCAAATGGACTGAATTGGATAGCAGAACATATATACAATAATAATTCTGATAATAACCAATTCGCAGTTTCAAAGTGACCGCTGGCCATGGTTATGAGCCCCGACCAAAACGCTATAGTTACATCCATTAGAAACAGCGGTGTCATAGAATAAGTAATGGAAATATCCAGAAACATAAGCATACAGTTCTTATATATTTGCATAATCGTGGCTATTTAACCAATAATGTTCAAATGCATATCCACACTCTCATAAACCCAGCCGTTCCAAAAAGCTTACCTATTTAATATGAAGTCAACGATAACCTATAGTAGATTGCAGTGGTTCACTTCGACCGTTCGATGAAATGGCTCGTTTTAATAAATGGATGAGTTGTGCGTGAATAGTGCTTAAACAACTCAGCAAATTAATTTGTTCATTCGGTCAGTTTTCAACGTTTCTACTTTCCATTTAACCGCATTCGGTTATGCTTATTTTACTCAGTGGGTTTTGTTCATTCGAAATAGAAAGTCGTCTTACTGATGTAGAATGACCTTTCATGCTCATCAGTCAATCGGTCAAAAATTGTGCTAAACGTAACAATGAACTACTAAACTAAACAAACCGAATTAATTGGATGGCAAACGCAACCAACTAACGCTAATAGGCACAAACATCTACCATGCCTTAACCTAAACGGAATATTACTTCAAATGCGCATAATTTGTCTATGATCGGAACACAGAAACGCAAAGCATTATCTTAATTCAAAATGTATTACTTACCGATAATCTTAGCCTCTGTAGCACATATCAGAGCCGCATAAGTACAGCACCTGACTATATGTCCGCCAGATTTGTTAAACTGTGGTGTTTACGGCCAGGAGCTCTTGTACGCTGATGTACTTATCAGCACCATTTGCGACTCAATGTCTGTCAATAGGACAATCATTCAACCTTAATTCAACAAATTGCTGCTTTATAAGCATTGCACTGAGCTGCAATGTCAGCTCTTATGCTGATAGATTGAGCCGGTAAATCGCAGTGAAGGGAGCGAGCTTTGTGCTGTTCGCAAGGATGCCACACCGCATTCTTGTGTCGTAACGATGGTTAAGTTCAAATTTATGTGCCAGGTGATGATATGTGATCGTTGAGCGGCTATGGCCCCTGTATACTGCAATATTATTCAAAATTGTACGAGCCATGACTGCTTTGATGTCGTACAATGCTTTGCCGTGTTTTGTCTGCCGTGCTGACTATTTGTTAGTTGCATAAATCAAACAAATAAAGTGAAAATGCTCAATAACGATGTTTGCAATTTTAGTAACGATCGTATAAACGATGGAGTGATATGAGTGAAAAAATATATATCGTCAGACTACATGAATTTATGGAATGGTCTACTTATGAAGTTATGTATAAATAAGAGCCATTAAATATAAACTAATTTTCAAACATGACGTACAAGTGTCCTGTATATAACCAAACAGAAGCCTCATCCTTAGAGGTCACCATATATATTGATGGATTGCTCATTGCCAAGAAAAGAAATCGTTCCGTCTGTCACATATACTTTGCCATCGCGTTAGTGTCATGTCTATGGGTTCTGTTAACGGTGCGCTAGTTTGAGGTGCTCCTGGTCATGAAAGTGGTATTTCTGACTCAACATCATAGTGGGCGCTGTTTTATATCGTTACATTTCGCCGACAATATAGTTCACTGCGGAGGTTGATTATTATTTGAGTACGTAGTGTGTTTTTGCAAATATATTCTATTCCCATAAACGCACATTTGTCTTCGCAGAAGGCACAGAGACTGAGCATTATAATCGCTCAGGAACCCCATTCTAAGAATAAATTGATAGGGAATCATAACAGATAACGCAGACATAGGACAAAGCAAACAAATTACGTCTGATATATGCCTGGGACAACTGACATCTTGTGTTGGCATTCATTATGCTTGTTTATTTGATGCGTATTTAATGATTATATTGTAAGGACTTATCATTCTTGTCACTTAGCCTGAGATATGTGCTTCTATGCATATTTCTTTTAGTCATTTGCAAGTGTCTTTGCTTTCAATCTTTATATTATTCAAATCAAACAAGCTGCTTGAGTTACGCAATTGTGCTACGTTCTAAGTTCAACTGTAAAGAAGAATCAATCTATTATGCACACTATATTTGAATTTGTGTTTGCTGTGTGGGATTGTACTATATGGAATGGTCTACTTATGGAGTTATGTATAAATCAGAGCCATTAAATATAAACTAATTTTCAAACATGACGTACAAGTGTCCTGTATATAACCAAACAGAAGCCTCATCCCTAAAGGTCACTATATATATCGATGGATTGCTCATTGCCAAGAAGAAAAATCGTTCCGTCTGTCACATATACTTTGTCATCGCGTTAGTGTCATGTCTATGGGTTCTGTTAACGGTGCGCTAGTTCGAGGTGCTCCTGGTAATGAAAGTGGTATTTCAGACTCAACATCATAGTGGGCGCTGTTTTGTATCGTTACTTTTCGCTGACAATATAGTTCACTGATCTATCTCTGGCAAGCCAATGGCACCCCTGCTTTACCTATTTTAATGAATCACCGTCGATTTTTTTCATCACGCCAGCCGCTTGGTTTACGCGGTTGCCAGATCTAATTAATAACAAAGAGACACGTCGTATCTTTTAGCGGTGTTTATGTATCAGCAGGATGTGTCTTTAACTACCAAAACACTACGTTATGTAATACCAAATAAAAGTTCTTATCCCAGTGAACCTGTAATAGTTTTATCTGCTGTACAACTAGCACCTAAATAGGTCGAGGTTTATGCATGATGAACATATCTCTTTTCAGACATAGGTACTGCAAACCTCCCAAAGAAAATACCCGTCTACCACAGTTCTGAGTAAATTTTATCGTGCGCCTGATGTACTAATTAGTCTATATATGAAAGGTTTTCCGTAGCAACAAATCGAGCTATTTTTCGAAATACCCCATAGATTCTTGCACCACGTAAAGAGCAGAGTTGTATCGATTGTGAAAGGTTAGCGCGCAATGAGGTATTGTGGGCATAATTTCTTAGGCCAAGTGTTTCACCTAGCCAAACAAATATATGTTTCGGCTACACGATTTTTATCAAACAAAGCTGTGGTGTATTGGAACTGGTCGTGGTTCTAATCACGCTAATACGATGGTATTGTATTATTTGAGAGTTACAAAAAGCGACTAGAACAAGTTGGTAGAGCAGCAAAATTAGTTAAGGGGCAAGCGTACTACTATGCATGTTTGACTTGGCACAGTGATTTGCCAATTATTTGAAAACCTGTGTATGCATACTTACAGTGAAGTAATATACTTCGAGTGTCTTAAATGACGACATTCGGTCATTTAACTATAGTAACCCCACCTTATTTAATAATGCCATGTCTGAACCCGCAGCCATGTCGGCGCTTAATTAGCTGCTTGGTCGCAGCGGTTACGTTTGAGCAGCGTTTTCGTGAGTGTGCACGGAATAACTGTACCCATATTTGGCACAGGCAGACACTCGTCGGGGAAATCTTGACTGCATACGTCAGTGTGCTGCCCACGACTTGCATCTTATTCATACTTAAAATCATAGATGAATGGCTTGCTGAATGTGGAACAAGATGTCTGATAATTTCTGGATCAACAGATTAAAATCAAACGTATATAATACTAGTAATTAAACGATACTGATAGATTTATTGAGAAGCTGAACACTGAACCACCTATCGCTGCTGTTCCATCCTCGACTCCCTTCTCCAGAAACATTCCGAGTAATGTTGGCTCGCAAAACAACAATTTGTCATTTAACAGAGATGTCGTTGGATTGAGAACACCCCTACATTCACGTTGGATCTGTTATCATTCAGTGATAACGTACCTCAGATGTTTACTTTGATATGATACATATATCTATGAGATTAGACTCATCCATTGTTCTATTATCTGTCGCGTATTTTAGGGAAAAGCCATCGCTTAGAATGCTTCAACTCTTTATCGTTCAATGTTTCCGTATTGTGCCTCGTACTAATGGTTCGATGATGGATCGTTTGTTATGGCGACTCAACCACAGTGCATTTAGATTTTTTCAGTAATTATATTATAGAGATTACACAAGTGGTTGATGGAGTATGCGGTCTTTGCTAAGTAATATACCATGTAATGTAATTTAGTCGGCGAAGATGACCGCATACATCATCTATGCAGCGTTTTTGCTTATTCATCGATTGATATAGAATGAATATGCGTGGCATACGTTATATAAATTGAATTAGAGAGTGAGTATATTTTTGAGTACCCATAGAGGATTTATAAGTCAATGCTGCTACTACAAGTCTGATGAATGCGGTAGAACTCTGCTCTGTTTAATGCGCACCAAATGCAATACGATTACTCTCGGTCATGCTAGTGAGATTGCTTCTCTTCGTACATACCGTACCTTCTGTGACGTTATTCATATAATAGCTGCGCGTTATTTAAGTGTGGATTTTGATTTCTATAAAGAGCCTTGTTGCTTCCATTGTGCATAATTAAGGTTCTCTTTTTCATGATATTTGCTTTTCAATGTAGTTTTAAATTTTATCCAATCGATTGGTGAAGAGTCACAAATTTGTCCATTAAGTTTTCCTTTGTAATCATCTTAAATTTGAAAATCCCGACGTGGCTGATCAGATAAATACATTTGCATGAACTTCCTTGAGTTAAGCTATCTACAATATTTCCGTATGCATATCAATCAGCAATGACTGGGTCTTACGTCCAATATTGGTCATTCAATGTTTCAGCTAGCTTAAATTTATACTCCAAAAGCAACTATGCTGTTTTCCATCCTGTAGGAAAAAAATACGACCAGATCGTATGCCCCAGTTTGTGACGATGAAGGTTGGAACATAAGTTATCAGTCATGCGGCTTGAGCATAATATCGTTCATACTAATCCTTCATAGTTGTATTATACAGTGAATTAAACAAAAGCGCATGAGTGATAAATCCAACAATTATTAAATTTTATTTAGTTGTATGGAGGGAGGGGATAGCAAACGCCTTCTTTTCTATTAATCTTTCTAAAAGTGTGTTCAAATCACACTAATTAATCCGATTTAGACAAATGTGTTCATATCTTAATTGGATACAACTTCCGTTGATTGCTACAAATGTCATATTTAGTTGAAATGGTAATATGTGGAATTATTTTGTCACAATTTGTTTGCTGCGTGGGATGTTATTTCAGGGTGTTGCTATCGCTAATCGATCCGATTTGATTGAATTACCTTGTGTTTTGCATACAAAGGTAACGCTGTCGAAGTCTGCTATTATGCATCTGTATCCTTGCACCCGCTTCTGTGATATATGGTGTCTACAGTAAAAATTGCGCAAAACGCTTAAAAATATGGGCATACGTTAATTGAGCTGCTTCAAATGTATTACATTAGGCTCAAGTAGCTTTTAGGCGAGCCGACATTTAAAATATAACCATGCACAATGTCGATTTGAGGCAAGTGGGATGCATAAACAAGATCCAAATCTTTCACGCACAATGCGCTTTATTATAGGCGGTATTACTTTCGCCGCAAGATATATTCGAATTCAGAAACTTTATCATATAGAAGCGAGTATACTCATTAATCGAGATGTACATTTGGATGCAAGGCCTGGGCAGGTTATGGAACACATAATGTGCGAATAGAACATGTAACAATTCCTGGATTTTTTTCCATACGCTATATCAGCCATAATTTCACTGCAACAGCCATTTTATATGAGTTAATATTGTCGATTGACATCACATTAAAGAACTGGGGATTAACGCGAACAGCTCTACCTGTATTTCCCGCTAACAGATTGGCTGTAGAAAATATCAATACATAGATATATATGATTATTTTAGTATTGCGGTATTATGTGCGTGGTGTTTGAGGCAGAGGGGATGAGGGCAGAGGGATAGTAGTGTCGGCCAAGGATTTTCATTTCTGTTCGTGTATGACCAGACACGGCAATCTTCCAATTTCTCAGCTGTGCAGGGAACGGTTATTCTTAACTATATCTCTGGATTTTTGCGGCTCGGACGTCTAATTAATGCGATGAATCTTTCTGTAAATGCATGGACATTTATGTTTGCAACAAACGACGTGGAATTTGGCCTATGACGGCTCTGGCAATTACTGCGATCAATTTATGAGGTCATGACCACAATTGCAGCCGCGCCGGCTTTAGTGTGTGACTATAGTTGGTGTATTAATATATATATACATAAATATATCTCAGCCACTGTAACATTCTATGCACTGCTCAACGAGATAAATCTTGCTGGTGGATTTCGCGGCTTATTTTTGACAATGAGTGGACTAGCTCTTGTGCAGAGCAATGTGTGATAAGGACCTAGGCAAGATAAATCAGCTCGATGAAAAATAGTTCAATCTACTCTATAGATATATGGCATGTTGTGTCCATGACAAGTGTGCTCTTCATTGGTGTTTACCATAGCATGAAAAAAAAGCCTGAGCCTTTTTCTTTACTTATCATAATGGGATATCCGGGAACCAGTTCTAGTTGAGGTTCAAGTTATATCTTTATCGTTTCATCGGCTTTCAGTACGAATTTTCTGAAGATAACTGCATGAAGAATATTGATGCATGTAATACACCCAATATAAGGACTGATACGATCTAACTGTATCGAATGAATTGATAACAATGAGAACTTTTCAAGTATATTGGCGAAACATGCATCGCCAACCCTTTACATAGTACTCGCTTAGTAATGTTAGCGTTCGAAGAGTAAAGAATGTGATTCCTAGCCTATTCGAGTCATTAACATCAGTAAGCAATAATTGCAATAATATAATGCATAACAATTGCAGCGGCTCTTTCAAGAGAATTTGTGTCAACCAGCTTAGCAGTATAGCTCCATGAATGACAATTTATTGCGGCAATGATTTTGATCAACCAACTCCTTTGAAAATATGGGACAGCACAATTGTCTTATTTTTATCGGACCTCAACAATCAAGCTACGATTTTAGAGAACTGATTGTCTTCCATCAAACATCATAGTTTCTAATGGTTTCTTTCGACATCAGGTCCCGCATATGTGAAATCATCAACCCCTCGCCATACGTCTCCCTTCATCAGTCGTATTTCTAGTAAACTAATCCGCTCTGTGTATCCAACCAGGTGTCACCACTTATAATGTTTATATGGTCTGCTTGTTTCCGATTACGAAATCAATTACCACTCTTGACAGTTGCATATCCTCGCCTGCCACCGGAAAGCAACAACTAACGACCTCCGTGAAACCTGACCAGGCTACGCGTGGGAGATGATTGAAATTTTCGCAGCAAAACATGAGGAAAAATCGCACTCGCACTAATTGGAACGTGACAAACCAATGCATTATTGTCGCTAACTCAGGGTTTCGGCAATGCTGCTCTTGTTTTTGCCGTCGTGGTACAATTTGTCAGGTGTTTCTCTCATTGCTGTGGCCGAATGAGCGCAGATAGTCAAGATAATGGGACGTGATGATAACTGTTAATATTGTATACGACCGCGATCATGGGAATTGCTTAAGCCATAATGATGACGATTTGTAGTTTATTATCTGCGTAATACCAAAACAATGATAATGGAATGATAATGTTGAAGGCATCGATACTGATAGATGTAACGGGCTAGTATCACGCTAAAGGTATCACGGCATTTCACGCAAGATAACGTGGTAAGTCTACCAGTGCAATGTTGCCAGTCTCATACTAACGATGTAAGTTCTCCTCGAGCAGGCATAACCTATAGATATTACACGATTATTTCAATAATTTCAAATTCGTTTTTAAATCATGCTTAAATGTTTTCATTTGAAGAGCTTGCCCCGACGAATCTATGGAGGAAGTTTGCCCGAAAAAGATGATGCATAGTGTTTCGGCTATTCTAAATTATTTGATTACCATTCAGGTAATAATAAAAGCTCGAGGAAACATTAGAGCGAATCTAATTGATTTTTGACAAAAATATAGTTTGATCGCAGTATTTTTGTATCGAATTGGGTTAGATTGTGAACACAATCAGATTGTACTCTGGGAGTCTCATGCATGATTGCTAAGCGGCCATAGCTTCGTGAAATTATGGTCTCAAGGGAAGTTAATTGTGCTGTTAATGTCAATATATTGGGTTGCATCGTCCAGTCTCGGACATTATTCACACCATCTAGTATGACATTCATATACATAGGCATTCAAAAGGACACGGATTTACGCAGGAAAGAAAGATTTTCTTGCTTGAATTTTACTGCTGTTAATACCGTAACAATGATAATGGAATTATAATGCTGAAGGCATCGATACTGATAGATGTAACGGGCTAGTATCACGCTAAAGCTATCACGGCATTTCACGCAAGATAATAAGCATAACCTATAGAAATTACACGATTATTTCAATGAATTTCAAATTCGTTTTTAAAACATACTTAAATGTGTTCATTTGAAGAGCTTGCCACGACGAATATATGGAGGAAATTTAACCGACATTAATATACATAGGCATTCAAAAAGACACGGTTTTACGCAGTAAAGAACGATTTTCTGGTTTGAACTATGCTGCAATCAACAGCTTTGGTGTCATCTTATACTGACTGAATATGGCAAGCGTTCGAGTACGTGAAATCAACCAGCACCATTAAGGCACACTCAATTATGTGGACTATAAGAGTTATTTTTATAAATATACCTTACTCGAATTTGTAGTATTGCCGTAACGATGTACTCCGAAGCATCAGCAAGTGAATCAACATTACGCCTTGATAGAACGTGTGACCAGTTTGACGCCGACTTCGGTAATGCATTTGATAAAAACTGAAACCTGGAATTGTTCAAACAATGAGGTGCGGAACGGTAGTAATAAATTAAACTCCATGGCATAGTTTCCTTTATTAAAGATGGCTTTCACAACCGCGTAATGGTTCCTGGTGCAATCTTGTATCATCCCTCTAATTGAAGAAAAACGATTCGTAGATATGGTGCGATTTTACTATTTAAATTTCATTTAATATTAGTGCTGATTAACGAAGGTATTACAAATAGATAAAAACGTCAAAGTGCGCTAAAAAAATTTACAATAACATTTGGCGACGAGTGACGGTGGATCAATAGCTTCATACCTTTGCACAATACTTTTGGACACGGAGGTCGACAGCAATATTGCAGAAGCCTCTCATCTCATACGATATTACTGCGCCACAATTCAAGAATTAACATGTACATTCTCCAGCGACAGCGATCAATATCCTGGGAAGAAATGTTGTACAAATATATTTACTCTCAATCGCAGCCCAAAAGTCCCATGCATAGTATATAGCTTGTTTGATATTTTCTTCGCGATGATTCTGATTGCGTTAGTTGAAATTCGTGTAGTTTAAATAGCCTTTATTGGATCATCAAATTTCATTAAAGAGCGGTAAGTATCAAACTCTTCATTTGCAAATGATATTGCAATAATTCTCAAAAGATGCCAATTAACGCATTATACCATCAAAATCAATCACATGTCTTAATTTGTTTGATTAAACATGTTAGCGTCAACGCTACGAAACGATGAGTAATAAATTTAGAGCAAACTGGTATGTCCATTTGCTTGAGTGGGTTGCTGATATCTAACAATGAGCAATATTTGCTGTTCTTTGAACGCTTGGCAGCCAAATAAAAACCTGAGTTGGTAACACGGTGGCTATGCTTAATTTACGAACACTTACATGATTATGAAAATCGTTTGCTTGAATATGTGACCATTTATTAGATTTTGTAATCACTTAGCTGCTATAATTTATAGCCCAGTTGGCAGTGAAATACAACTCTTGCCATAAGTCATGTTTTTAACGTTAAATCTGAAAAGATAAATGCCATAGAGGTGGTTATTGACGTTCTAAACCACAAAAATATTTGAATTGATAGATGGGATCAGAGGTTCAATCGACAATGGTTTGGTACCAAAGCTCCTTTATTATGATATATGATGCCCTTAAAAACACTAAGTTTAAGCATTTTATATAGTAAATGCAAAATAATGACCGCCTTAAAGAGCCTATCGCACGAAAAATCATCTCATTTGTTTCGCCAGATTACGGAAATATAACCCTACAGTACATATTCTGCGATACGATTCTTGCAAAAAAGCTGCTGGTAGTTTCGCTATTTAGTCACTTCTGGAGAGCGACGAAGAGATAGAGATAGCACTGATCAGTTGGATGTCGTCGCTGCTTTTGTAGGGTAAATTTTGTCTGATAGATTCGAAACAGAAATGAGTAATTAAGGGGTGTCTGATGAAGCGAATATAGAGGCTGTCATCCTGCCTAGAACATAGTGCGGCTGCAGCACAAAGCTTGGTAAGCTATTTCAGGTCGTGTTGATGCACCAGTTCACGTATATGTTTAGGCATATAACGCGAGAAGTATAAATATATATATATATATATATATATATATATATATATATATATATATATATATATATATATATATATATATATATATATATATATTCTTTGTTTTAGTATTGCCGTATTTTGTGCGTGGTGGTTAAGGCGGAGTTGGTAAGCCATTTTGTATCAGCTAGTATTGTAAATTGGCATCATATTAATGGTGATGTTCCTTTGTTTTAGTATTGCTGTTGTTTGTGCGTGGTGGTTAAAGCGGAGGTGATGAGGGTGCAGATATTCCCGTCAATCTATGAGGTTATGACCACAATTACAGCCCGCCGGCTTTAGTGTGGTACTAAAGTTTCGATGGGAGACAAGCTCATCAGCGATTGTGTGACATTCTATGAATCGCTCAACGAGATAAATCTTGCTAGTGAATTAGTTATTTATGTTTGTCAACTAGTGCATGAGCTTCTGGGTAGAGCAATGTGTAATAAGGAAAACAGCTCAATATACTTTTTAGATAATTGGCCTGTAATGTTACTATTTTAGGACAAGCATGCTCTCGTTATGGTTTTTTTAGCATTAAAACAAAGCAGTATGAGCATTTCTCTAATCTTATCATAATGGGATATTCGGGAACTTGTTCTACTTTAGGTTCATTCTATATCTTCATAGCTATCAGTACAATTTTTCTGACTGCTTGCTGAAAGAAGAATATTTGCGGCGGCTGCACCAGTCAAAATGGCGCATACCATTAGCGTGGAAATAATGGATAACTATGAGAGCTTTTGAAGAATATTGATTGAACATATATGACTGCCGAAATAGTTTCATGAGCTCACCATCGTCAACGCTTTACACAGTGCGTGCTAAAAGGTGTTAGCCAAAAAGCGCTCTGAGCATAAGGTATAAGATACCAATTTTTAGCCTAGGAGGATCGTTATGAACATTAGATAGTAGTTAGAATAATAAAAACAATTACATTCAATACAAAATGCAATATATTCAAGTCATTGTTCATATAGGCTGTAAGAATCTTGGGTTTTTGTCAATGAGGCACGTGAAATTGGCGCAGCAATAGGTCGTCGAAGTCAGTCAGACTGCTTGCAGATGTAAAATAGAAGGATCTATTTTCGAAATGACAATGCCCACAAATGGAGTATCTAATGTGCATTATGATACTTTATGACGCGGCAGTGATACGGTGACACTCAAATATCAAATCTGCCGATTAGCACTAGAGCCAAGCGATCATATCATCCACCCTCTGGTTGAATATTTTATCGAATCACAGAGGAACAGCAATGCTTTTACGCATCAGCTTTGTTAATGATCGTCTCTTTAAATTGTCACCCCACATTAATTTACAAGTGCGATGTTTTGTTCAGGGTAATGTGCCGAGAGAGTCCTCGTTTGGTTTATTTAAAATTGCTAGTACAATAAGTCTTGTTCCGCGTAGCAACCCGAGGTTTATCTTCCCTGACGCTGTAATATGTCTTAAGAATTGTTGGCACTACAATAACGTAATAATAGCTGGTGTTGTGAAACACATACATTTACCGGATTTGATATAGTAGCTCACCTTCATGCACGCTCCGTCGTATCAATCTGTTAATTATGAACCTGATTGGAAATCATCTATGCAGGATGTATGATAATGTCGTCATATATGGGTTTTGTAAGGCTTAAATATTAATGACACAGTAAAAGCGTTGAACATCCAACATATCTCAACCGACTTATTAAGAACAGTGAAGAGTATGTTTCGACGCTATGATATGCAACATAGCTCCTTTGTTTAAGACGAATGCTATGCTCGTTGATCCTGAGGCGGAAACTAATGCGTCGGCCACAGTACGTTGCACTTGTCTTCACCGCACATTTGACATGGTGCACTTGATCATGTCGGTTTGAGCTATATTGCTAAATGCCTCGACCTAGAATGAATTTATCACCGGTCGTGTAGCGTCAAAGTGTGGAATAGAACTGGTAGAACTTATCCGTTTCGGGATGAGATGAGCAGCTATTGGAATGTAATAATATTGTAGATACGATATCATTTCTTCCTATGTGGAATAATATGACACCTGCATGGTGTCAACGTTGCTGCACTTGGGGCGCGACTCTCACTACCGCACAACAATTGATTTGCTAGAGCCAACACATAGAATAAGCGATATATCGTACGACAAACATTTCTTTCTGCTTTGTCGCATGATGACTGACTATTAATCATACCATCTCTCAGTGCCATTCTTGATTCCTCTTATCGGCCTTTTGGGACTGGCATCTTACTTTTATGTTTGCAAATAGACCGCTGTTGATGAAACAGGACTAGCAGAAAGAGCAATTGACTGAACCCATTATTGGTGAGATAATTGAATATAATTGAATTGAATATGTTTGGGCATGCGTGCTTGTAAACTTCGAATTCAAATAATAGCATTCAACTACTTATCACGCAAGCCTTAATTAAGCCATTTAGAGCTAATAAATTAAAAATAACACTGCAAAAGAACTGCACACGCTCCCTATTGCGCCTTTTACCATTACGGCCCTTATGGAGTAGACATAGCTTATTAACTTGCCGAAACCTAAATAAGCTAATGCCTTGAATTTATAATTGAACGAAATGTACTCTAAATAAAGTACGGTTAACGTCACTATGGCTTAGCTGCACCACTCTTCGTCATTATTTACATGAGCTTAAGTACAGCGTGATGTTCTGAAATAGTATTCCATATCAACCTTACGTTTTGCACATTAGTGACTGACAATCGTTCATTTAGCTGTTGGTTAATGTACTCATTATTAATCAATAACCGCTATTTGTGAAGGTAAGGCCATTAATACATGCAACAACTTTTCCAGTCGGCCTTCATTGGATGATCATATATTTACGCTGCTTTGGAAAAAGATTTGGTGAAATGAATTGCTTCCGACACTGGAATAAAGAGAAACCTTAAGCACATTCAAATCTTACGTAGGCGTACGTAGGCCATCTAACATCGAATTCCTGCTCACGTGTTAAGGAATCAAAATACATACGAACTACCTCGGATGGTAACTAGAGATAGCCACATTACCTAAAACGCCTAGACAGTATTGTGAAGAAAACCATATAATTCCATACGATTTGAACGATCCCTAAAGCTTAAGAAACTTTAAATGACGCACAAATATTGGAATAAGTTCTAATCGGTTTGCTATACTACACGAGAGAAGATTTAAGTGTGAAGAATATTGTTTCAAATAGCTTTAATTTCTACATTAACGTTACCCCATTGATCAGGGTTTGGGGTTGGTGGTAGCATGCGCCAGCTCTCCCTATTATCTCACTACTGGTGAATGCAAATCATCCTAAACAATCATATCAATTATACATTTTTTTAAATTGGATACGACTTCCATTGATTGCTACAAAGGTCATTTGCAGTTTAATCCATTATAAGCTGAATTATTTTGTCACCATTCGTCAGCCTCATGGGATGTTGCTTCAGAGCGTTGCTATGACTAATCAAGCCAGTTTAGATGATATATTGTGTCTATAGTAATTCTTTAAAGTCACTGCGTTTTTCTGAGCTGAGTAGTCTGGAGCAAATTATTCATACCTCTTATTTGTTCATTATAACGGATCAATATATACCTGACACAACATAGAAACCAAAACGTCAAACAGCGTTTCTGAATCAAGATATGCATTAGCTGAGAGTATAGGCTATGACCGCCTAAAAATGATGATGGACCAATTTTCTGGCCATAAATGTCTTGCAAGTGTAGGTTAATGGTGTAATGTCGTGCTTTTCTCTTATATACCCCAGCAGATTACAGGCGTGTCTTACACTTGCTATTATGTTTGTTGCAGTAGGTCCGCTTAAACTCTTTACTTCTCTTTACTGCTTCATCTACCCGTTAATTGCCAGGTTCGCTGGATGTTGCAACAACTATCTTAATTATCAAAAGACTTTATACTAGGTATCATCAATATTGAAGTAGCACGATCCGTCTATTATCTATGCTATTACCTCCTTCGTAATGTAGAATTATGTATGTGTCTCTGCCCACTCGTGTGTACACTACCTGCTGAAAACGACTAATATACGCAAACGCACGCGTGTCTTGTCACGAGCAAGCTTTAAACCATGCATTTACCTCTGTCGACACAAGCATCAACCATTACACGCCCATACGTGTCTCTACATCTGTAGCAGAGTGACGTAGTAGCCAAGGAAAGACAAATACTGACTACAGCGAAGCTGCTGTTCATCGCTGTTGGCGTTCATAAAGCGGTGCAGTATGTGATGGAGTGTAAAACAGTTCTGCAGGTTGGATTCACATATGAACCTATTTCTGCAGTACATCTCACCCAAAACCCAAAACTCAAAGGTCAGTATTCGGCCGAATCATATTGAATAATGACATTTGGTTACAGGGCGTATTCACAGCTTATTCAATACTAGCAGATAATACGCAGCATGAATCATCAATTGCCGTTTTTAATCTGCTTTAACGAAATAATACACATAAAGCGTTAATTTGGAATGGTCGATCCAATTTCCTTACAATAATTATGTCTAATATCATAACCGCAGCCACTATCTCGGTGGCTTTATGGGATACCTTGGTGGCGTTAGCATTGTACTAGTCCGATGCATATATCAGTATTTACATCGTCAGCATCATCATCTCACTGTCAATGCTACAGTATTACACAGATAAGTTTCCTGTTACTGAATGACAGCAAACCGTTATCAGTATGGCTTACGCAATTCCAATTGTGATCAATCTTGTAGATGATCATCAAGGCCAATCATCTTCCTCTGCTGCTTATTTGCGATCATCATGAGGGAATCACCTGTTTACACCGGCTGACAAATGTTATCAAGAGGCATGCTTACCAAAAGGGCAACAACAGGTGCGCTTTGACGAAACCCTGCACTGGGGAGGATAATGGATGGGTTTCACAGTTTTCCTTTCGTGCGGGTGTGATTTTGCCTCGTGTTTTGCTGCAAACAGGTTATTCATCCCCGATACATCGTGTAGACATTGTCACCAAGGTCGTTATTTGTGGCTTTCTGGCGGCAGGTGAGATATGCAACTGTCAACAGAGATAATTATTTTGGAATCGAAAACAAGCACATAATCTTACATTTTGTATGTTGTTACACCTGGTAAGATACACACAACGGGTGAGTTTATTTGAAATACACATGATTAGGTGCGAGGTATTAGGTGACGCTTCCAAAATATGTCCTGCTGACATTTGTATTCAGCCCATGAAATTGAATATATGTTGCCCTTAGAATATTGAAAACTCTTGGTTGCGTCTTGCATCCATTGATGAAAACTCATGTTCGTAAGCGGTTGCCATATCGCTATCATTCTATCAGAGTTACATATATATTTTTGAAAATATCTTTAGCCTTATTTTGTATATCTGCATGCGAACCGGATGCTAAGTTGAAATTATTTGGAATAATATAAAACATCTGTAAAAACCTTTGGCAATATATTCAACCAATATATGGCATCACGAACAGAACTAAATGATTACGTCTGCAAAGAATCCTATGTCCCAAATCTACTTCAAAACAATCATGGCGCTTTTTTGTCTCCCATTACAGCCACTAACAATCCTGATAACGTAATTTGCTGCCTGCTTTATATATTAAACTTGGCAAACATGCTTATGATATGTTGACTAGTGATAGTATCGTGTATTAGCTGACACACAGTCGTTCATATTTAGCAAAATGATACTCTTAACTGTGTTTTGTTTATATTTATCCCGCATACAGGGATGTACTTACCTATTTGACGGCAATCTATAGTAATATAACCTTTATATAAGACAAATTCGAACATGTAGATTCCTCGTAAACGATTGTTTATAATTACTGGACATGCCTGGCATGGTGGATTGCCTTGGAATCATTTAATTCCTTGTCTGCATTGCGGAATTGCGATGCAAATAGAATATGGTGAATTCCATATGAATTTATCATTTTAACTCAGAGTTAATGTTTACATCATTTGGCAATTGCCCTTCTGGATATAACACACACCCCTAACGAGAATGCTTGCTTATAGTAGCGGTGTGTTTCAGCTCTAAGGAAGAGGAAGATTTTTTTCGGGAGTGCATGCTCATAAACGATAACCAAACGCAAACGCTCAGGATAATGTAAAATAATACAGTATTACCTATATATGTTGATTAATGGGGTATTTATACATGGTAAAGGCTCATTTTAACCGCAGCGATAAGAGTCAATGAGTTCCTGCTGCAGCTCCTTCAATATCCCACTTATTCAGCGACCCTATCTGACTACACACTATTGCGACCTTGCCACCATACGTTTGCAGACTGTGATTTACTGTCGGTCAACAGGACAAGCATTCAACCTGCCTGCATTCAAAAATGCTGCTTTATAAGCCACGCACTGAGCTGCAATGACAGCTTGTATGTTGATGGATTGAGTCGGTAAATCGCAATAATAGCGATTAAGTTAGAATGTTGGTGACTAGGTAATGATATGTTATCGTTGCGCTGCTACGGCCCCTGAATATTGCAATCGATGTCATCAGATGTTTCGCCGTAAGCTTGGGTTGTCTGTAGCGCCGACAAGTTGTTAATTGCATAAACCAAACAAATATAGTGAGGAGGCTCAAAAACGTGAATCGTCGAAATTGTGAATCCATATAGTATTTTAGATCAATCTGTTTGCCATTATGGTAATGAGTGGATATACGATAGAGCGATATGTGTTAAAAGATAATACTTATCTCCAGACTACTTTAATGCAGCCATTTATAGCATGATCTACTTCGGCAGTTATGTCTCCTTCTGAGCCATTTATTGTGTATTGTCATCAAACTTGACGTATAACCGACCCGAATACAACAAATTAACATATTTAGAATGCGGAGCCTCATCCCTGAAGGTCACCATATGTATCAATGTAGAGCATTGTTTATTGCAGAGAATCATATAAACTTTACGATCGCGTTAGTTCCACGTCTGTGGGCTCTGTTAACGGTCCGCTCGTTCGAGCCAGGATATTTGCCCGGTCGATTGCTATGGCATCTGACTCAACACCATAGTGGGCGCTGTTTTATATCGTTTATTTCCGCTGACGACGCAGTTCTCCAGCGGTAGTTTATTATTTTACAGCAGGTGTAAGAGGGGTCGCATTTTATGTCAACGTTACGTTCAATATGATAAGTAAAGAGCAAGTGACAGTATTAACGAATCAATTCCAAATCACTTGTGGTTTTTCTGATGCAAACTGCATTATTGTATTGCAAGAACAATCGGATAAGACACTTAATTTGCTACAGTAATGGAATGCCATTTGAGCACCATTTGTTGTAGGGATTGATGTTAATTCCATACATTACAAGGGCTAGTTCGCGTGGGGGGGGGCAATCTCTACGATTATGATTAATTTGAGGCTGCCATTATGATGGATACTGCTCGTCAAACTATTCAGTATGAAATTAGTTGTATGCATATTCGGTTGTTTGCAAAGATTGCGAGCATATCCATCTAGAATGGTGTTATATATAACAGCACGATGCTTGGAGATACACTATTACCGCAATGAACATTTTGTTTAACTTCTGGGTAAAAGTGCTGATTGATAGTTCTACAAAATTGCCTGGATTAAGGCCTGTCAAGGCCTATATCGGGGGCACCAGTAGGACTGTTTATGGCCTGTATTATTTCGTTTGTCTAAGCTGTTAGGACGCCCAATCGCAATGTTAACCATTTGATTTCAAGCATGCGAAATGTGGATCAAGGCGCAGTTGTTTCCATGCATGCAGTTTATGCATATTGCTGCAGCATGTGTTGTCTCGGTTGTGATGGAACGGTTTATTCCGCATCAATGTGGCTAATTTTAAGAGATTGCAAACGTATAATGCTCATATAAACTACGTCTGTAAATGTAATAAATTTACCAATAGTAACAGATAAGACGATATATAATGAGGATTTGGCATTCTCTAGCTGTTCTTTTACAACATTATGGAGATATTTATACCTCGTCCACAGAGAGATAATGTATTTTATGAACTAAGGCATATGATGCGTGAATTGTTGTGCATGTGGTATAATAAACGACCAGAAAACAGATACTGTATATTTAATGATCACGCTGCTTCCAGTTTGATAGTCGAGCAGCATCGCAGGGATACCTTCTTACACGTACGAACTAGTTGCATGTGTAACATAGCATGCGACAAGCATTCATAGTGCTGAATGCATAAGAAACGTTCAGCTCACATATAAATGTATTTGAAATACTTGTGTGAGAGATTGATTTTGGTCGCTTTCCTTGTAGGAACTATTATACCTTGAATGTATGATTTTTTTGCTGATAGATACTTGTTGCAAACTCAAGCTGTGGCCATTTGTCAATATTCACATCCTTGTCAATCAAAACAAATTTTACATTTCACATTATGCAAGCTAAACAAGTAAAATATTTCAGCGTATTTGTGTTATTGTTACATAATATTGGGTTAAAATGCGTTAGCTAGTCGACAAAATCGAAAGACCTGCAAAAGCAATACATTTGAGCGGTGGTATGTACGATTTATTATTCAGAGGCTAATAATTTCGAAACATTGTTTCCACAATTGCTTATCGCGATATCATCTGAAAGTGTTCTCTCAAAAATAACAATATGCAGAAAATTACAAAAAACATTACTTCTTAGCCTCTGATAGTTTTTTTTTCATATATATGTATATATGTACAGGGGTTTAGATATAAAAAATATATAGATAAATTTACAGATATACAAGATATATATACATATATATATATAGATATATAGAGATATATAGAGAAAGAGATATCTATATAAAATCTCTATCTATATCTATCTCTATATATATATCTATATATATATATATATATATATTCTTTATTTATATATATTTACATATATATATATTTCTCTATCTATACATATATATATATATATATATATATATATATATATATATTTATATATATATATATGTATACAAATGTTTCACATCACATTAGCCCGTATAGGGACGATGCACTGCCAAAGATTACATGGCATACAACAGCCAAAGATGATTGAAGCTATCTGGGCCCCACAGTGATTCATTGGTTCTACCAAGATTCTCTACGTTTTTCGTCCGCTGCGCGCAACAGTGAAAGCTTTTGCAAAACAATTCGTCATTATCAGCATCACATGACCGCATGACGAAGTGCCGAATGTGAGAATTCTTCGTCGAAGTGGGAACAAAATGGAAACAGTTCTTTCGTGAAGTAAGGGTATTGAGGTGATAATGTTGTGCCGACTCAGAGTCACAAATGTACGTCCACTAATTACTGGCGCGGCGTGATAAAGGAGTTTGGCGCCACTTTACTTTGGAGAGGGCGGATGTGGGTTAGTTTCCCGGGTTACTTGTTCGAGCATAAAAGCATTATATGACCCAATTCCCCTCATATTTATCAGCGTAGGTTCTCCCCCATTGTTATTTTGAAATGGTGGCCTTATGTATATGAGGTAAAGGTAAGAGTTTGATGTGTTCCACTGGCACGAAAACAATTCCCGTATAAAACCGTCAGCTTTGGAATATGCAAATTTTTGACCCGTCATTGTTGGACTGTCAAAATATAAGTAAGAAAAGGGATTCGATCCACCCACATACATACATACATACATACATACATACATACATACATACATACATACATACATACATACAGACATACATACATAGACATACATACAGACATACATACATACATACATACATACAGACAGACATACATACATACATACATACATACAGACATACATACATACATACAGACAGACATACAGACATACAGACATACAGACATACAGACATACAGACATACAGACAGACAGACATACAGACAGACATACATACATACAGACATACAGACAGACATACATACAGACATACAGACATACATACATACATACATACATACATACAGACATACATACATACATACATACATACATACATACATACATACATACATACATACATACATACATACATACATACATACATACATACATACATACATACATACATACATACATACATACATACATACATACATACATACATACATACATACATACATACATACATACATACATACATACATACATACATACATACATACATACATACATACATACATACATACATACATCATGACTGCATGAATGCCGTACTGATTAAGTTAATCATCGACAGTATAATGATGGTTCAAGCGATTGGAAACATCTATCCTGCAAACAACCGTTTCGTGTATCAGCATTACCAAAACGCAATTATTTTGTTTGCACGCGAACGTGCCAATCATTGCCGATGCTTTACCCGTTCTTGTAACACGAATGCCTACACAGCTGCCAGGTTATCTGACACTAGGGATGCCAATACAAATGGTAGGTGGGGTAATTAATTTTGATATCAGAAACTAGCAGCATATCTTATCATTTCACGAGTTGACACACACTTGACGAGCAAGGATGTCGACTGGATAAATTGCTCTGTCTGTGATACACGTTTCCAAAGTGGCCTCTAACAACGTCCGTGCAGTTTTCCATGCTCGATCTGTCATGTCCGTGCTATAGATTTTGATATAAGATTGTCAATAGCCGTCTAGAGCGAGAAAGCTGGCCATTATACCGTTCACATAGGTCTTGTACCCGAAATTAAACAGCTTGTTGTCATAGTTGATTATACATGCTGCCAGCAGGCAATTGATTTAATAACGTTCAGTTGATATTTCAGCAGATGCAACTGAATCCCTATAATTTTCTCATGCGAATGTGTGTATCAAAGCGTCATTTAACATCTGTCAGTGTCAGTCATCATCGATTTTCAATGGATACTAGCATGGTGCCTTTCAAGAACAATCCACGAATAAATTGTAGAACATGTGAAATAAACCGTGTTTTTCGTGAATCGCGACATTTAATTTGCATGATGTTTGGCCTCATGGGTTATTCAGAATGATCTGTAATAGAAAGCACAGCACTTTTATATGATCATTCAGAAACCATTTCAAATAGCTTATCTATTTTAAATGTGAAAACGACTACTGCTGTAATAAAAAAAAACACAACATAATTACCCTTCCAAATTTATAGTAGAATGAAGTAGTTCACTTTGACCGTTCGATGCAATGGCTTGTTTTAATGAATAGATGAGATGTGCTAGGCTTGAGCATGAACAATTGGGCGAATTCATTTGTTCATTCAATCAGTTTTCAACGTTTCTAAATTCCATTTAACCACATTCGGTAATGCTTATTGTACTCGGTGGGTTTTGTTCAATCAAAATGGATAGTCGTCCTGCTCATATAGCATGCCCTTTCATACTCATCAGTAAATCGGTCAATTATTTTGATGGTATGCAATTGTGGTATGGTTTTCAACGTTATTATAAACGACTTAAAGAAAGTAGATCATCAAAACAAATTATATCTAATGGATGCCAAACGCAGACAACTAAAGTTAATAGACGCAGACGTCTACAATGCCTAAAACTAAACGGATTATTTCTTCAAATGAGCATTATTTGTCTATGATTTGAACACAGAATCGCAAAACATAATCTTTAATCGAAATGTTTTAATAACCAATAATCACTTAAGCACATACCACAGCAACATCTGTAAATCACCTGACTATAAGTCCGCCATACTTGCTAAACTGTGGTGTATATCCAGTAGCTTTTGGGCGTTAATGTTCTTATCGACACCATTCGTGATTTACAGTCGGTCAACAAGGTAAGCATTCGACCTGCATTCAACAAATTGCTGCTTTATAAGCAACGCACTGAGCTGCAATGTCAGCATTTATGCTGATGGATCGATTCGGTAAATCGCAGCGAAGGGAGCGTGCTCTATGCTTCGTTAGAGTGCCACGCCGCAACTTGTGTAATAACGATTGAGTTAGAATTTAGGTGACTAGGTGATGATATGTAATCGTTGTGCTGCCACGGCCCCTGAATACTGCAATAGACTTCAAAAGCCATTTCGGCTTTGATGCAATCAGATGCCGTATGTTTGATTTGTCTGCTGTGCTGACCATTTGTTAATTGCGAAAATTAAACAAAAAAAGTGACGAGGCTCAAGAACGTGAATCGTCGAAAATGTAAAACCATATAGTATTTTCACTCAATCAGCTGTTGATCGTATATAGGATGGGCGAAATGAATGAAAAGATAATATTTATCGTCAGACAACTTTAATGCAGCCGTTTTGGAATTTATGGCATGATCCACTACTGCAGTGATGTCTCGATCGGAACCATTTATTGTGTATTGTCATCAACCTTGACGTATAACTTACATAAATGAAACAAATTAAAATATTTAGAATGCGTAGTCTCATCCTTGAAGGTCACCATATATATTGATGGATAGCATTGTTTATTGCAGTGAATGGAGATCCTTCCGTCTATCATATACACTTTACTATCGCGTTAGTGTCACGTCTATGGGTTATGTTAACGGTGCGCCCCTTCGAGCAAGGATATATCACCGGTCCATTGTTATGGCGCCTGGTACGGAAAGTTGTCTGACTTAACGTTGTTTTATATCATTCGTTGACTATGTAGTTCACAGTGGTGGTTAATTATTCTACAACAGGGGTAAGAGTGGTCGAATTTTATGTCATAGGTTATGTTTTATATGAACAAGTGACAGTATTATGGAATTAATTCCTCATCATTTGTGGTTCGTCTGAAGCAAACTGCGTTCTAGTATTGCGAAGCCAATCAGATAAGCCACTGAATTTGCTACAGCAATAGAATGCCATGTATGCATTATTTGCTGTAGGGATTGATGTTCATTCCATACATTACAAGGGCTAGCACGCGTGGAATGGCAATCTCTACTGTTAGGATTCGTTTGACACCGCCAAAAAGATGGATACTGCTCTTCAAACTATAAGGCACGAAATTGGTTGTATGCATATTCGGTTGTTTGCAAAGATTGATAGCATACCAATCTATAATGGTGCTATATATTACAGCATGATGTTTGGTGGTACAATCTTTTATTACAACAATGAACATTTTGTTTTTCTTGTTGGTAAAATGTGTTGATTGATAGTTTTATCAAACTGCCTAGAACTGGTTAACTGCTTGTCATGGCCTTTCTTGGGCGCATCAGTTTGTCTAACATGTTTGGACGCCAACTCGCAATGTTAACACTTTTAAATTCAAGCATACGAAATGTGAATCAAGGCGAAGTTGCTCTCATGTATGAAGTTGATACATATTGCTGCAGCCTGTGTTGTCTCTCGTGAGATGAACCGTTTTAATCCGCATCAATGTGGCTAATTCCCAGAGATTGCAAACGCAAAATGCTTATATAAAGTGCGTCTTTAAAGGTAATAACAATACCTATGGTAACAGATAAGACTTAATGAATGAGGATCTGGCTCCTCTAGGTGTTCGTTTACTACATTATGGAGATAGTTATACCCCGTTCACATAGAGATAGTGCATAGTGTGAATGGAGACATATGATGCGTGTATTGCTGTGCATGAGGTAAAATAAACGACCAGAAACAGGTGTTGCAGGTTATATGATCAAGATGCTTCCATTTTAGCAGTCGAGCTCCATCGCAGGAATACCTGCTTACACGTATGAACTAGTTGATGTGAAATGTAGCTTGCGCCGAGCCCTCATAGCACTTAATGCACAACACTTTCAGCTCACATCTCAATGTATTTGAAAGCACTTCTGTGAGAGATTGATAGTTTCTCCAAATTGTTTGCAAACTTTATCTATAGATATTTGGCAAGACTCACACCCTTGTCAATAAATTTTTTTGTTGCTCATCGCGTTTTGCGAGCAAATCATGTAAAGTATTTCAGCATGCCTGTGTTATTCTTACATAAAGTTCAGTTTTAATGCGTTAGCTGGTCGACCTTATCGAAAAACTTACATAGGCAATATATTTTAGCAGTGGAATTTACGATTAAATGTTCAGAGACTAAAAATCTCGAAACACTGTTTCTACAATTGCTTACCGGGAAATGCGCTGAAATTTGATGTCTTCTCTCAAGAGTTATTTCTGTACAATATGCGTAAAACTACAAACAAAATGGCTTGTTCGCCTCATTTATATCTATATATATATATATATGTATATGCTTATTATATATACAGATAAAAAAATAAATATATATATATATATATAAATTTATATATCTATGTTGAGTACCAAATTCATAACAAACCTACCCTTCGTCATAACGTACCCTCTCAGTCATCAGTTGATGGAGTAACACCCAACAGCTTATATTAATTATACGCCCCAGTTTCCCAGATCCACAAGTGACCTACATGTCACCTGCCACTTCCCCCCTCTCCTCATACATACCCCATATTCCAGAGCCACATGACCTTCCTGCCTAGGCAACGCCCGATAGCCCTAACCCTCACAGACCTGGCTACAGCATGTCCCATGAGAATTGGGATGGCGTGCATTAGTCGTTTGGGGAAGCAACTTATATTTCAAAATCAGTTCTCTCCTGGCCCCCGAGCTCAACACTTCTCTCTCTTAAGTTTAGGCTAAGCAACATCGGAAATTCGAAAGATGAAAACAGTTAAATAAAGTTCAAGTTGTTATTAACCCTACATCTGGAGTTCGATTCTTTTACTTACTACAAGTGCGTAGCGTGAGCATCTCTACACCACAGATCACGTTACGACATCTACATATATGTTTATATACCTCTATATATATATTAATATATATATTCATGTATAAATATATATATGTATATATATATATATATATATATATATAGATATATATTTATATATATATACACACACATATATATATATACATATACATATACATTTATATATATATATATATATATATATATATATATAAGTATATATATATATATATTTGAACATATATGTATAAATATATAAATGAATATATATTTATATATATATATATATATATATATATATATATATATATATATATATATATATATATATATATATAGTATATAACCATATATGTATATATATAAAGCGCGTGGCGCTATAACATTGCGTCCCCATGAACTTAACAGCCATTTATTTATGTGAAAATGTTCGAAAACGCGGGTGACTTAAGAGCAGGTGCAACATTCAATACCTTATCTCAATAACAGCTTTATAATCCTTGCACCAATGAATTCCAGAACACGACAGCTTTGATCAATGGAGCAGAGATGAGATTATGGGATGTCCGGAAATTGGTCTTGTAGCTACCATATAACGCAACTGCATAACATTTCGCTGCCCTCGGTGCTTTGGGTAATAACACCAGCTAAATTACTCAATATTACATGATACCTCATCATAAATGCTATTGTTGTGCCTATGGCTGATGTAAGCAATGCATGTACCCGACAATGAGAAGGTATTCCTATAAATAATCCATCAGAGGCCCGAAAGCTGCAGCATGAATCGTGAATGAGACAACGAGTGGTTACCTAACAGCCCTCTGTCATTAGGAACGATGTTCGTGCATTTATCTGGAAAAATTGTGGCCAAGTAACGTCTTACCAACCGGTACAGTTTAACGGAGCATAACTCAAAACATGTCTTGATATTCAATAGCTATTATCTGCCGATGTGGCGTACATAGCATTACCCAAGGGCTTAATATTGCGCGACAACTCAGCATTTAAACCGATCCCTGTGTGACTATCTATTTTGTGACGAGTTCCTTAATCAAAGCAGATGCTCCTCTGTTCAATTTACACGAAGACCTGCAAATGTCGCTATCGTGTAATGCAGCTTCAGACGAGGGCTGGAATTCAATTGTGAAACCAGACGTGCATCTGACAGGCTCCCGTGTCCATTGTCTCAGGTGCAGGTTCATTACTGATGCGACTTTTTAAGAGCCGGATTTCGTAAGTGAGTGCTTGATTCAACCGTGCATTCTTTTGTAAAGTTGATGGAATGAAAGCACCTCAAAAGTACGCAGCAAGCCAACATGCCGGTCGCCATTATGCAATTCATGGTTCATAAGCATAGACGAAGCACATTGCACGATACCCACGGTATAATATATTGTCGCCTATTTATTTTCACCTGGAGTGTAAGCGAATACAGACCAGCTTTTAATTATTCATAACCTGAATATTGAAATTCATCTCTTACCCATCTCTTGTAATGCTCATGCTGTACTGCATTGCGGGACTTACATATGATAACTGACAATACTGTAAATATCATGGGCAGTTAACGCATATACTTTTATCAATGGTTTTCCTCCGTATCCCCAATAAGCCAAAATTGTGTCAATATTGAGCAATTTGAACACATACCATTATCATCAAAGTGTCAATTGCATTGGCGGCATTGCTTGTTAAACCACAATATGTAGAACACGAATGTCGTTCAGTATTTATGTACATGACAAACTAGGACTGACATGACCGGAGTGTGCCATTGTACCAAGCAACGAGCGTTATAGTTGAAATGATGATGATGTTGTAACGCCTTGCGGTGATTAACTACTATTCCTTTGACGTGCTTAGCCACTCGGTAGCTGGCAATAATTTCCCGTTTGTGGGTGATGTCTCTCTGTCTAAACAACAAGATAATGTATTACACAGGAGCGCGAAGACCCGGCGTTGATGTGTGTTACGCACTAAATTTTGTTTCGAACACAGGTGATGTACCATCGGCGATGACAAGGGCAACTTTGAACCGCCATTAAAAAGGAATAACATGACTCCACTCGTCTGCTACAAGTTGATGTGTACAAGTTAAGCTAATTATTGCCAGATTAACAAATCTCTCGAAAGGATAGCGCTTGAATATATCTATGGCTTCCTAGGTTGTTTGATTCGAGTATTTGATAAACAAATTGTGGATTAAGCTGCCGCTGATTCACATTTCCAAATGGTATTGTCTGTAAATTCTTCCCACAAATATCTTGCCTCGCATCGGATTATTTGGAAAACAATGCATTTGAGCATCGGGCTTCGAATGTAGTGATCGAGCTGTATCATGTGACGTCGTGGGTGAAGATGAGATTCGAAATCCAATACATACCTTTGGCCTCGGAGATGCGTCGAGTGGCTGTTATACATAGATGGTAGACACTGGTTTGAGTCATATGGCCATGGCGAACAGGAAATGATGATGATGAAGGAGAAGTCTCCAATCGCGTGGTTCGTAATTAGCGATGTAAGATTATAGCTTTGGCGTTATGAACATAACGGATAAAAAATGATTGGATATTTAATTTGGTGTTACACGATCTTTGCTTAGGTATGGCTTAAGTATTTTTTAAAGATAGAAGCGCATGTATCACACCGCCGCCAAACTAATGACACACATCCCATTGCCTTTAAACCCGGTTCCCAGCATATATATATATATATATATATATATATTATATATATATATATATATATATATATATATATATATATATATATATATATATATATATATATATATATATATATATATATATATATATATATATATATATATATATATATATATATATATACATATTTATATATATATTCCCATCCTTAGTCATTGCGAGAGGCACCGCACTACCCATCAATTCGTACAGCCTACCATATAACGTCAGCATTTGATCATCATGCAAAAGTAAATTAACGCAACCGATGGTATTGCGATACAATGTATGCGTCCACATTATATTGTCGAAATCGGTAGTAGTGGAATTGCTATGTGATTCATCCGGTGCGGTGTTATATGATTTTACGGCTTAATTCATCATTTCAGTTATTTCATCTTGTTACAGTCGGCCGTTTTTTCTTACTTATGCCTCTGTTAAAAAGGTGATATATTATCCATCAAAGACTCCTTAACCATATACATTTGGAATAAGCACGAATTTGAGATCGATAACTGCTTATTTCGGAAGGCCTTATATCAGTCATATGTATTGATGGACGAAGCGGTCCGGAAGCCGCAAATGGATAGCCTTCAATGCACCTTCTATATATGCCATCGACCTTTCACTTTGACTATGAGCTGGTATTTAATGCATGGGTTGTTCTACATTTCATTTCTCTGTTAGTAATATACTATGGCCGGAAACACAGCGTAACCTTTCCATATTAATTTCATCTGTGTAATGCTTCCGACAACGCCTATTTTAACATAAATGTAATTGATAGCAACACGTATCGGTTTCATTCATGTTGTCAAATGTGTTCCTGTCTTCAGAGAATTATGAAAATGGAGTCCCATGCCATTATTCGGAATGCATGGTAAAATTTATTGAATACTTCTTGCCTTAGTGATCTATTGCACGCCACAGCTATATAACAATGAATACGGGGTAAATAACATCGAGCGGGCGCAAACACAATGTATTTATTGACAACGGTTCATATTCATAGACTGGAGCTCATTGAACGCACAATGTATTGGCGTTTCCTTAATTATCTCTGGATTGTGTTAATATATTTCACAAAATCATTGTGAAATTAATAGGGAGTATGTGACATCTGTTCTTTGATTTCAGTCAATAATAGGTACTTCGTATGCCTCACCACTGGAATAATGAACGGTACAGTGCCATAACATCTTATTGAAACACGGAGGCGATATGCTGTATTTGAACTCTATTGCTAAAGCCCTCCTCTTTGGTAAAGTTGAGTTCCTTTTGATGGCAACCAAGGGCAGCATGCTACCCATATGATATTAAGCATCTATGGTCAGATAGCATTGCTCGTCTGAGTCGGCAGATTGCATCAGTCGCGCTATGAGATATATCGATGTAATTTATATATGGCATTCGGGAAAATATTTCGCTTAAGAGAAGATATCAGATATTTGCGTATAATTGTATTACCTTACACTTATTGCTATGATGCGTCATGGATTTGGGGCTTTGACTAACGCGATATTAAATTTTATGTTGTGTTTCAGACCGCCTTGATATTACCAAATGACTAACTAGTAATGACATTATGCTATTATGATGCATGTTTTTCTAATTTCTCATTTAGACACTCTCACGTTATCTTTGAGTTGTTGTAACGGGATCACGAAACCGTAGAGCTGATATTTTTGCGTATCGGCGAACTCTGAAGATAATGATTCATAATTATACGGTTAGCACACCATGGGATATCGGCTCACTTGTGCGAAGTTGGTTCATCGAATATAAATAAAAACTCTAACAATCCACGAAGGACTTACTTGGTTTGATGCAGCAACCACATTCTATGAAGAGGTGAATTTTGTTAACCTGGATTTAGAAAATATTAACCGCAGAAGCATCAGCTGTTATTGCAACCACATATGCAGACCCCTGTTTATTGCAATGAATCGATAATCTACAATGCCTATCCTACGTATAGCCTTTCCTGTTTACTAGGCTGATAGGTGATACATATTAGAGTTCTCACACTACATTGGCATATGGTCTATATGATATATATCCACCGCAGTTTATTAATAATTATACTGTCTATTGCTAACAAATTTCTATTACTTGTCAGATATTGTGCATCTCAATTTATGCCGTTATATACGTTTAGGTTGTCCTGTGTCTGATGTGAGGAATACTTCGCCACAGCTATAAACGAACATTACCACAAACATCATATACAACGCCCGGTGTTATTGTGCCCGACCTGTTACATGCCAAACCGATCATTCTTAACGATTGAATGCAAAATCATAAGCGGAAGCGTCGTTGGCAATCTGTGACACCTAAACCTCAGTTGCGTTATTCAACTGCTATCCAATCGACCAGGTATGATTAAGATCATCATGATCATAGTATGTTCCTACTCGGGCGCTGGTAATCATGGTGGCGCCTCACAGTCATAAAACCGAGATTCCGCATGGACACCAAACGTCACTCATAGCAGGTAGCTACAACAAATGCAACTGCCAAGCGGATGCGTTTAATCATAATGCTTTCTTCATTGCTCTTCAAAAGTAAAACATCATTTAAGAGTATGATACCATATAGATTTGTGATTGTTTACACGAATATTTGACTGAACCAGTCTTTGATATTGACGGCAGTTTGCAAGACAGGGGCTGGTTGCTGTGGTTAGGCAAAGTGAAGAGGGATGCCTCTACCGCATTGGAAAATATCAACGCCGTAAGACATTCATTTATCGCAGCATTTGTAGTTATAACGGAATTACACGATCAAATAGTTGTCAGATAGCACACGCCCATGCAAATAACCTACAGACACAATACAACCACTTACAAATGTGACGGAAGTGCTTTGTTTATGAATGGCCCCTGTCAAATGCCTGCATTTAGCAGCTAGCGTGTTTATAAATCCATGGGCGATTTATTGACGATAATATAGCAGGTGTGCGTTTTGACCAAAAACTATATAGTAGAATATACCTTAATATGTGTGGTTGGATTTTGATTTGGTAATCGCCTACCCTCTCTCCCTCCCTTAGGATCACATTATTCTTCCCTCCCTCGCTTAGGGTCACATCCCTCTCTCTCTCCCTTAGGGCTGCATTATTCACAGTGTTTATTGGTATTCTGAACTTACACGAAAACATTGTAAATTCATGGCGTGTCGTAGGCTACTTATACTATCAAATGAGCATGTGAAGTAAAGTCTGACAAATTCTATGTGATATTTTCTGGTGGTAAAAGCTGTGATATGAATGTCAATTACAGGCGCTTGCCCGTTGTTTAACCTCATCAATACACAATCGATCAACGCATTTGCGGCCTTGTTGCGCTAGTTGCACTTGCGATGGATGTATCGGATGTGCCTAGACAAAATTATAATTTATTTTATGTTGGAGCCAGGGACGATAACATGTCACAAATCGATTTATATCCTGGACGTCAAGTTTGTAGACCACTCGTTCGTAACCTCTTGGCACAAAAAGCATATCTAGTGATTTTAAACGGCTTAAATATTATCATAACATATGTTGAGATTTTATAATAAAGTATCCATGGGTTAAGATTGTTTTCACGTTTCAGAGTCTAATATTCAATTACCACCAATTTGCCTTATTCACTGGTATTTACTGGATAAGTGCACCAGACAACGCCGTAAACAGATTATACCAGGAAGCCTTTACACTGTGTATACGTAATCATTTAATTGCACTCGTCTGGTTTGGCGCCAGCAGCTCTTTACTACTTTTAACTAAGATTGTATATACGGTTTTGTTCCCCGGATGCTTTCAGGGTGTAACTTAGTTTAGGGTTTTTATCAGCTCCTGTGGTTGCTGTCGCGTTGGCGCAATGCAATAGCTCTCTCTTTAAACGTCGAGCAGTCGTCGAGCAGTCTTCAGGGGGCCGCTCATATGCTAGGGGCAACAACCAGAATTGCAGGCCGCTCAAAATTAAACGTCGATAAAATCAATCGCGTCTAGCTCGTGATTCATTAACAAATGTCGCAGCAAAATATATGATAGACATCAGATTGGTATAATGATGATTTGTGCACTAGCTCTGCCAATCTAACCTAATTATTTGACGAAATGTAGCAATAAACACGTAATTAACATGTGGGCGGTACAGATGGTCCATTTACCGCGTTGAACTTAACCTCATTGGGTGCAATCGTCGACAGCCAAAGATAGGTAGCCTCAATATTGCATCAAATGATACATGCTTCTATCAAAAACATGATAGGCATAAGCTACTAAGTCATTGCATTTAAATGGATTGGTGGTCAGTCGAGGACTACCTTACCAAGAGAGTGAGATAATTGAGCGATCGTATATTTTGATTCTTAAGATCTGGTAATGTGCGTTTAAAAAAAATAATTCTGTAAATTGGATATATGTTTTCGCGCGTCTTACTCTTCAGCACACAGATGACATAGTACCTGTTTGTCATCGAATTCAAATGTTTAATCTACTCCACTCAATTATTGGCTCTGACAACGCACATTACATCGCGATAACAGCACTAATATATATTAACGATATGTTTTAGGGAGAACCTGACCGCCTCACGTGATGTATAAGGTGTTACAACAAACTTGACGATTTTTTACTCGATGCCTCCTTACTGCTGAGGCTTACTCGGTCCATATACATTGAATATTTTCGTGAACATCCTGTCAAGTGCTTATTGTTCTCAGGTGTGTGGCCCTTTTGATCCCCACACGACACCGCGGACACCACAAGCCGCCAGCCCATCGCATTGGGCATGCTATCTATTGGATATAACGGCGTAGCTTTATTCAAAGCGAAATGCTAAAATATTGTTCCATACCATCGTTATCTTCCATTTTCAACTGGACGAGCATGTTTAAAGCATAGTTAACGTAATGCTATTCATTACAATGCGCGATGACTTGAATCTCGCCAGCCCTCTGTCTTTGACCAATACATATATGCTTATGAACGCCAAAATATCAAACAATGCAGTCAGAGCATTTTATGCTCAAATGAGCAATTGCGTTGGCCAATGCAAACTATGGTACGAAATATTGATCTCCATGAGTACTGACTGCTTTACAAAACGTTTCCAAAGTCATACCCCACATTTTCTGTTGCCTTGAATGTGATCCCCAACATAGATTAAAAAAACCATCATTCTTAATCGAAAGCTCGTAATAATCACCAGCCTCTCCTATCTGACATGAGCTTGAGGCTTGTTATTTACTTAGGATAAGGACAACACATCACTAGGCTTTCATGGGAAGGCCTCTAAATTAGATGATTTATTTTCATACATGTTTATAGTTATTTTTGGTGGATTAAAAATCAGCTGCGCGTTTAAAATAGCCCATTCACAGATATCGAGGTAGTTAAATGTATGTCTGGCTTATTGGTGCATTCGGTATTCTTAACCGGTGTTCGTGCAATTATCGCTGTATACACATAAATATATCCGTCAAGCATTTTGTTATTTAATTGACCTATGTTTGGCAATTAAGATCGATTTGATATTTTTGGCATAATCGTGACACGATATTTTGATGATAAATGAAAAATTTCTTACTTTGTTTGTTGGTTCCTTGTTTGTCCTTCGTTCAGGTCTCAATGATGATTATTTAGTCAAAATGCTGAGATTATTTGGGTTTAAACCATTTTAATCATTCATGATGATGATCAAGACCTTCTGCAACCTTAATCGCGGTCTAAATAATCACTGACAGACCTTGATATTCTAAGTAAGGTAGGTTTCAATGTGATCGCTATTTGTAGCAGTATTGTACACGTAGTATAACCAAGATGAATAGCAAGTAATGTTTTGTGTTGTTTCGCTAAATATGGATATGAGGGTACTTTGAGAAGTGAAACTGAAATTAAATTTTTTCATGTTTAAGTTTAAAGTGGAAACATATTCATAGTGTGTCAGGCTCTAAACATACAAACGTAAAAACCGCAGCTCAAAAACATAACTGATGTCAATTGATTGAATTAAATTAAATTGTCCGCGCATTCTAACTTAATACAAGGTAGATATCACACAGGCCCACAAAGCATTCTCATTGTTAAAGCTAGCAAAATGTGCTATGCGACGTTTGATTTGAATAGCGAGAAAACAGTGCACAGACATTTGACAGACAGTGATTGTAGCCAACGTTAGCTCTGACAAATAACCACCGCATCAGTTGCAAAGCAATCTGATGGCCATCCGGCATGGGCTTCGGTTAGATATGTGACCACTAAATATTGTATTACGATTTGGAGTTTTGTTGTGCGCCTGATACAAATTGTATTCCTATTTTACTAAGAAACGCGGTTAGACCACTTCGCTCCCGTTCTTCATCTGCGTTTACTATAATTAATATTGGTATGACTGTGAAATGAAAGTGATATCCACCGTAAATGAGTAGTGCGAATATTGTAAACATAGTTGGAGATACCGGCAAAGCGCATGTTGTTGGGCATCACATCAGATGACACGAGACGCTTATGTAATTGACGGATGTAAAATGCATGAGAGTCGTTGTAAAAGTCGAAGCATTATCTACACCCGTATGTGGGTGTGCACATGAGTAATTATCTCTGACGTCAATGTATCCATGAGGTGTTATGCCTATATACAGATAACATATCCTCATTATCTAAGTTATCGTTGGGCTGAACTCGTAATTATGACACAATGGCCGGCATTGCATCGTAACGACGAATGAATCACGCTCCCGGAATACGAGTTACCGACTGGACCCATCTATATGTATATGTCATTTTAGTTTCCTGCTTTGCTTATAAAGGAGCGATCGATTTCAAACAAGCTGAATACTGACGACATATTCTCATGTTGCATCTCAGCGATGGACGGAGCAAACCTCTTTCACTACGATTTATTTACTAGATCCATCGACGTTGAAAGCCATATTTTATTTTCATGCTTTGCTTATAAATGAGGGATTTGTCAAAAACAGGTTGAAAACCTGTTTCGTTGGCTGACATATGGTCACTAATGGTGCTGAAAAGAGAGTTGGTGCTCCTGTAGTTCATGGAAATCTGTCTATAGAAACCACATTTGAATAATGTCACCCCATTTATAATCAGATCCTGCTTGGACATGTGCTGAAGAACCTAAGCCCAAGTAAAAGTAGAAAATCTAACTTACAGGTAAGATTGCGCATCAACAGATTAATAACATTTAAACTTAATGCCATTGACAAAAGGAAATGAACCTTTATTATGGCAGACTATATTGCCTGTTACCTTCAAATTTGTCAAAGTCTTTTCAAGTGATTCTAGATGATATTATACATTTCTCATATATTGTTATAAATATTGATCTACCCAACGGGTGAACCAAATACATATATATTTATGTATGTATGTCTGTCAATCAGATGAAATATCATATTTCAAAAGCACTGTGGTCTCCTGCACGTTATACATTTGGCATAAGCAAGAACTCTGCACATATCTCTACTTTGAGATCAAAAACTATTTATTTCGGAAGGCCTCATGTTCAACCATATATGTATTAATTCGGTAGCAGCAAATGGATAGCCTTTGACGCACCTTCTATATATGCCCTTTCGCGGCGACTATGAGCTGGTATATAATGGGAGTGAGGGGTTGTTCTTCAAATTTATTTCTCTGTTAGTGATAGAACATGGCCGGAAACACAGTGAAAGCTCGCTAGATTTATTGCATCTGTGTTTTACTTCCGACGACTATTTGTACGTTAATGTATTGGACAGCAATACTTAGTAGTTTCACACGTCTTGTCAAATTAGTTCCTGTGTTCATGGAATCATGAATATCGATGTTAGCCCCAAGCCATTATTCGGCATGTATGGTAAGATATGCTTATAAGCTTAGTGATCTCTTGTACGGAACAGCTTTATCACAGTGATTACTGGATGAAAAACATCGAGCATGCGCAATCACCATGTATTCATTGACAGCAGTTTATATTCATTTGCGGGAGCTCAATTAACACACAATATTTTGGCGTTTCCAATGTATTACTTTAAAGCAATAGCATTTGAATTGCAATGCCTGGTGGTGCCGATTTTGTGTTGTGGACTTCTTAATGAAATGCAGGAAAATACAGATGGTAATTGGAAATCAACCGAATCCTTATACTAAAGATGCCATTCTGTCAATATTCATTGGTCATTCATTGGCCATGAATTTATTTATGCAGAATAATATAAAAATTAATAACGGAATTATGGCAATCATTGTATTTGAGATGCAGGTTTTATATGTGCAATGTATTCGTGGATGAATACGATATGAAATATGTTATGAGATGGCGGCTTTTATGCATATATACCTTACTTAGAGTGATATTAACAATAAGTTGGACACTCTACCTTAACTCGGAATTAGTACAACGCTGATATATTTGCATATCGGCGAACTCGTAAGACAATGGATTGTTTTAATGATTCATACACTGTTTGCACACCACTCTATATCGGCTCACTTGTGCAATGTTTGTCCATTTAATAACATACAAATAATGATTCTGCAAGCCCATGAAGGACTAACTTTAATCAGCGATCACAATCTCTTTGTAAACCTGGATTTAGAAAATATTAAACGCAGAAGCATCAGCTGTATTGCCTGCTATATACCAAAACCCCTGTTTATTGCAACGAATCGACATTTCCTATACTACGTATAGTCTTGCTTTTTCGCTAGGCTTATGAGATATTAGAATATCTAACACTCCATGCTTTTGTCTATATGCTATATCAGTAATAATATATCTGCAATAGCCGCGTTATATAATTTAATATTGTGAATTGGCATCATATTACTGATGATTAACGCGTATATATATATATATATATATATATATATATATATATATATATATATATATATATATATATATATATATATATATATATATATATATATATATATATATATATATATATATATTTACGTGTTGCATGAAGTGGAAATGATGGTGGTAGAGGGTTAACAGTGGCGGCGAACAATTATCATTTCTGCTCGTGCATGACCAGACACAGATATCTTCTAGTTTATCAGCTGCGCAGGTAAAGGTTATGTTTTACTACATATCTAGCATTTTGGAGCTCGAACGTTTGATTCCGCGTAAGTATTGCTTCCTTTAAATGCATGGAGATTTATATTTGTAACAAACGACGTGGAATTTGTCCTTTGACGGCTCTAGCAATTATTCCCTCCAATCTATGAGGACATGACCACACTTACAGCCCTGCCGGCTTTAGTGTGTTACTAAAGATAAAATGGGAAACAAGTAGCTCAGCGACTGTATGAAATTGGATGCACTACCAAACGAGATAAATCTTGCTTATACTTATTTTAGTCAATGCCTGCCTTAGCTTTTGTGGAGAGCTATGTATAATAAGGACCTATGCAAGATAAATCAGCTTGCTGGATAGCATTTATATCTGCTTGATAGATAATTTGCCTGCTGTGTCACCATTCCAGCGGCAAGCGGGCTCTACATTGGCGTTTCTTGCTTTTGCATGAAAACAAATCATAAGCATTTTTTCCAATCTTCTCATAATGGGATATCCGCCAAATTGTTCTATCTGAGGTTCACATTATATCTTCATCGTTTTACTGGCTATCAGTACGATTTTACTGAATTATTGCTGCAAGTAGATTACTGGCGGCATATACATCCATTAAAACGACGCGTACGATTATACTGTGTGGAAAAAATGAATAAAAAAGAGAGCTTTTGAAGTATATTGGCGGAATATATATCACTACTGAAGGAGCTCAACATCGCAAACGCTAAACACATTGCATGCTAAAAAATGTTAGCCAACAGGCGTTCTAAATATAATGTATAAGATAATAATTTCTAGCCTAGACGGATCATTAACAACGTTAAACAGCAGTTGAAATAATAAAAAAAACAATTGCATATCATGCAAAATGCAATATATTTGAGACATTGCAGAGATAGGCTTTAAGAAAATTGGGTCTTTACCAATGATTCAGCAATAGCTCCTGGAAGATCATCAGACTGCTAGCCCATGTTAAATGGACGAATATTTTGCTATCAGAGGAGTGGTATTGTTTTACAAACAGTGGGTGTAGGATGGTACATTGCTAGACTGTCGTATGATGTGTTTATAGCCAACGAGAAAGCATCGAAAACTATGGTTCACTATCAGATCAGTTCTTTACGATCAAGCTTCTGATTCGCTCTTTGAAGAGCATATGTATAGGTCAAACACTTTATATAGTAAATAAAACATAATGATTGTCTGAAATAAGCTAGGGTTAGAAACCATTGCAGCGGGTAAGAGCTTGCACGCTTGTATGACCACTCACATTCTCCATCCTCTGCGAGCACAAATTCAACGGCTCTATATTCTACAAAAAATTCTGTCGTAAATTGTTATAAATTTGTATAGATTGTGAAGTATCAAATGCAGACCTTGTCAATAATATGATGCTGGCCAATAAGTGACAGTGGTGTAAATATGATATCCAATAATAGAAACCACAGTTTGGGTGTGCGGTAAAATCCACAGAAGAGAAAAAATTATCAATAAGCACCAACAAAATAAGCAACCGATCCAAACACTTAATAAAACTAATAAGTTTTTTTTTTATTTTACTAGAACAAATGTACTTGTTTAAAGGTATTTTGCAAAAACATGCATTGAAAAAACATGTTGCCTAGGCAGCCTCCCAGTGCCCACATTGCCGTGTTTTGTCGCATGCATGGCCATTTTGGAAAGTATAACTTATTCTTCACTCGAAAATATAAGCGCATCTACTGACAAAAGCGTGCAATAAATCAGGAGCTTGACCTTGGCATTGCCGCTGAATATGGAAATTGTAAAATATAATTCTGCTGAATTGACATGCATTTACTCGCGCGATTATTCAGATGCTGGGCTAGGAATTCACTATCAATATTATCTGTTCCCCTTTTAACCTGTTAACTGCTATCAGGTTAGTACATACAACGACAAGCGTGCCTCTGGGTTATGGGGTTAAGGTGGTTGGTATGGTAGTGAAGCAATGGAATCAGTCACACCTTACAGATCGGATATTGCGTCAACCGCACTTTGAAAGCCTCGGCAGAGAAATTTTGTCAGCGTCCTCGTCTCTCATGTTCAGTGCAATCTTATAGCATACATGTTGGGTTTGATCGTGATCGCTTCCCTTTTTTTGCGATGAAACGCACATATACAGACCAAATTATAACAGTCGCCCTCCAACCAGAAACTAACTAAAACCGTGTTTGCAAGCCATGACTGAGCATGACAGATTCTGGCAGTTCGAGGCATCGGTTTTCGTATGATAAGCAGCTTGCTGTACACAGGTAGCGCGTTCCCATTTTTGCCGAGATTGAGCCCTCTTAGCACAACTGAAAGTTTCTTGGTGTGAACAAGAATAAGCGTGTTAAGGCCACGTGGTTGGGTACTGTCTCCGGCTCTGCAACACAAATCCATTTATTGGGGGATACTATGATAACATTTGTGGATCACAATCCAAGAAACGCATTTATATAATTTAATGATACAAAATTGAACTGGTAACTTTAAAAATGATGTCTAGAGCCACCGCGGTCTAGCTCATAGTATTGCATAAATGTTAATTTCATTTTGCTTTGTGCTGGCATCTCGTGTCAATAAGAATATGGCGACTATTCTTAGGTGACAAGGAAATCATATAGTCGAATATGTTGGATAAACTTCATTGAAAAGCCATAATTTTTCCGCTGTCTGCTAAGAGACCCAATGATTGCACTCTTCTGCAACTGCGCCATTTTGTCCGGCCCATGTGATATATTTACGAGGAGATAATTGAATATTGACGCAAAGATGGCCGTAGAAAACCAGCTGAGTGGAAAACTTTGATACCAGACATCTTTAATAGTACACCCCAGGGCCATATTTGACGCTCATGAAAACAAATGATTCAATGCATGGTACCGTTCACCGATACCGTTCACCCAGCTTGGTGAGCAATGTGGATCGATTTTTGTTTACTATATGGATGGTTATATACAATTTGTTACACTGATTATAAGATTTAAAATCAATTAAATCATCAATTCATATTTCCACCAAACACCGGCCCAAATGTTGCAACAAGATTAGCATTAGATACGGACAAGTAAGGTTCATTGTTTCAGTTACTCTATTAATAACACATATCATTATTGTCACTGTTTTCTTGTTATCATAAATGCTCGATTATAATCAAAAGAATAGTTGAACTGCTAAAAATGTAAGGCGAAATGTTAGCCATTTAAAATTTGATCATCAGCGCCTGAATGCTTCATAGTTGAACATCGAGCACCAACATAATACATCACAACGTTACAATCACAATGGCGAGAGAATAAGGGGAGAGATGCGCACCGACGTTGCCTCAGTGCATAACCTTTACTTATATATAGATCTAACGACATGGCGCGGAACTCTGAGTGCCCATGTGAGTAAAATACGTCTATGCGGTCATCGGAAAAGCATAATTTAAATTGAACAAGGGTCTATGCTCATAACTGAAGGGCTTACTGCATGTAAAACAAGGTGGTTTGGTAATAACTGAATCGACAGATTAGAGTCTTTGATGCTGGCAATTAAAAGTTATGATAGAGTTTTGAGAAGCTGAACACTCAAACACCCACCGCTCCCCTTACACCCCCGACATACTTCTCCAGAAACATTCCGATTAATGTTGGTTCGCAAAGTTAAATTATTTCACTTAACATAGATATTATTGAATTAATGCCCCTGTCATTGGTCCACAGAGCTTTTATAATTGACGTATTCTAGCAGCAGTCGCTCATATAGCTCTCTGATGCATCATTAAAAACAAATATGACAGCTTTTTTTGAGACTGATGAGGATGATGCTATACATTGTACGCCCTTCCTCGTAATAAGCCGGCGAATATATATATCGCTGGCTTGGTAGAGAAGCGACAAGGATTGTCGCAGATTGCCGTTTTTGTTTCCCCTGCGTAATCTGTATCGGCTTTGTCTTAGTTGTTATATATTCCTCGCTTGATTTAAAAAGATTACCTTTCATTGATTCGGCATACTAGATGTATTCTCTCATGCTCAATATCAGTTAATTGTGCTGCAAGAAACTTTAATCATATATGAGCCGAAATAGATTATGTGATATGACCCAATTCATGCAAAACAATATAATAACCGAATGGCGTGCAGTCGTTTACGCTATTCGACATCAAAATGGACACCCATCGTCCTCCTCTCTTACCACGCTGCTATAAGCTTACCTATATAGTGCAGCAACTTAAATTTACACAAACTGTGCTTCATGGGGTACACTGCATAATACATATTCCAGTGCTCTGATGCCTATCCCGTTTAATCAATGTTTTCCGATTATTTGCCCAGCAGCCAACAAGCCGATGATTTAGCCATTTACTCTGTATCGATCAAGCACTAACAATTATTTTCTTTTCTAAGCCCTTTTCTATCGATACCTACTATTGGATTGTGGTTTTGCATCGGTGTTAAGAACTATTTTTTTCTTTACTTATAACTTGCAGTAGCATTCATAATGTGCGGTTTATCGGCACGTGCACATCATGCGTTATTGTCACTGAGGGTAATGCATTTACAGCGCGATCTACAGTTTTGGAACATTTTGTCAACAATTCCAGCACCATATATTACTCGGATGACGAGAAGATTGGGATTCAGTAATAGGCTATCATGGACTTTTATAATGACGTTTTTCAATTTTATTAGCTACACTGGCATGGCTTAAGAGGAACTTTCAGACGATATGTCTTGATGTAAATATATATATATATATATTTGTATGTATATATATTCATATTTATACAATTATATATATATATATATATCTGTATATATGTAGATAGAAAAAAAATTATATATACATATATATATATATAAATATATAAATATATATATATATATATATATCTACATATAAATATATATATATATATATTTAAATATATATATGTATATGTATATACATATATCTATATATATATATCTATGTATATATCTATCTATCTATATATATATATATATATATATATATGTATAAATATATATATATATATATTTATATATATATGTAACAACGTTTCATTTCATGCAATGCGAGCCATTTATATTGTTAATAACAAGTGTTAGGACGGAATAACAACCGGATACGGCTCGCCTGATACAAAGAAAAACAGATAAGCCACCTCATTTCCGTACTTTAGCAACGTCAACTATAATCAATATTGATATGGCATATCGAATGAAAGATTCGCAATATTGCTAATTATCGTACATGAGTAGTGCCGATATTGTAAACATAGTTGGAAATACCGACAAGGCATATGTTAGACATAATATCGGATGACACGAGATCACCGCCGCCCGTGAAATTTCCGTATGTGTAATGCATGAGGACGTCGTTGTGAAAATAGAAGTCTAACTACAACCCGCAAAGTGTGTATTTAATTATGATATCAATGTATTCATGAGGTGCTATATGAATACACCGATAACATATCCTCCTTTAGTAAGTCTGGTTGGACTGAACTCGTAATTATGGCACAATGGTCGACTTGCATATTAACGAAGAATGTAGAATGTAGGGTAGCATTATTCCTTAATGCGACACACGTTTTACGACTTGAATCATCGATATTTATTTGCGTCACCTCAGTTTACTGCTTTGCTTATAAATGAGAGATTGATTTAAAACAGATTGTATACTGATAACACATAGTCATGTAGCAAATTATATTTGGACCGAACTCGTATATACGAAAGAGGAGGTGAAGTTGTATCTCATCGATGGACGGAGCCAACTTCTTTCACTTCGATTCATCTACTGCATCAATCAACGTAGAATGCGTTATTTCAATTTCATGCTTGCTTAAGAATGAATACTCGTTGGCTGATATCAGGTCAAATTGAGATCAATCTTCTAGATGATTTAATGAATTGTAGCTGCAGCTCCTTATCAATATCCCATCTATTCAGCGACCCTATCTGATTCACATTATTGCGACCTTGCCGCCAAACGTTTGCAGGACAAGCATTCAACCTGCATTCAACAAATTGCTGCTTTATAATCAACGCACTGAGCTGCAATTTCAGCGTTTATGTTGATGGATTGAATCAGTAAATCAGTGGTGATATGTGATCGTTGCGCTGCTACGGCCCCTGAATAATGCAATCGAATGTCATCAGATGTTCTGCCGTATGCTTGGGTTGTCAGTGGTGCTGGCCACTTGTTAATTGCCAACAAATAAAGTGAGGAGGCTCAAGAACTTAAATCGTCGAAATTGTAAATCCATTAAGTATTGTCAATCAATGAACTGTTTGCCATTATGGTAATGATTGGATATACGATAGAGCGATTTGTATTAAAAGATAATACTTACCTTCAGACCACTTTATTGCAGCCGTTCGTGAATTGATGGCATGATGCACTTTTGCAATTATGTCAGCTTCTGAGCCATTTAGTGTGTATTGTCATCAAACTTGACGTATAACCGACCCGAATAAAACAAATTAACATATTTAGAATGCGGAGCCTCATCCTTGAAGGTCACCATATGTATTGATGTAGAGCATTGTTTATTGCAGAGAATCATATTAACTTTTCGATCGCGTTAGTTCCACGTCTGTGGGCTCTGTTAACGGTGCGCTCGTTCAAGCAAGGATATATCACCGGGCGATTGCTATGGCGTCTGACTCAACACCATAGTGGACGCTGTTTTATATCGTTTATTTCCGCTGACGATGCAGTTCACAGCGGTAGTTTATTATTTTACAGCAGGTGTAAGAGGTTCGCATTTTATGTCAAACGTTACGTTCAATATGATAAGTAAAGAACAAGTGACAGCATTAACGAATCAATTCCGTCTGTAAATGTAATAAATATACCTATGGTAACAGATAAGACCTTATATATGAGGATCTTGCATCCTCTAGCTGTTCTTTTACAACATTATAGAGATATTTATACCTCGCCCACAGAGAGATGATGCATTTTATGAACTGAGGCATATGATGCGTGAGTTGTTGTGCATGTGGTATAATAAACGACCAGAAAACAGATACTGTATGCCTAATGATCACGCTGCTTCCAGTTTGGTAGTCGAGCAGCATCGCAGGGATACCTTCTTACACGTACAAACTAGTTGCATGTGTAACATAGCATGCGACAAGCCCTTATAGCGCTGAATGCAAAAAAAAAAAACGTTCAGCTCACATCTTAATATATTTGAAATACTTATGTGACAGATTGATTTTAGTCGCTTTCCTTTTCTTTTTGCTGATTGATATTTGTTGCAAACTCAAGCTGCGGCCATTTGTCAATATTCACAGCCTTGTCAATCAAAACAAAATTTACATTTCAAATTATGCGAGCTAAACAAGTAAAATATTTCAGCGTACTTGTGTTATTGTTACATAATATTGGGTTCAAATACGTTAGCTAGTCGACAAAATGGAAAGACCTGCAAAAGCAATACATTTGAGCGGTGGTATGTACGATTAATTATTCAGAGACTAATAATTTCGAAACATTGTTTCCCCCAAATTGTTTATCGCGATATCATCTGAAAGTGTTCTCTCAAAAAGTTACAATATGCAGAAAATTACCAAAAACTTTACTTCTTAGCCTCTGATAGTTTTTTTTTCATATATATGTATATATGTACAATGTTTATATATATATATATATATATATATATTATGGTAACAGATAGATAGATATATATATATATAGAGATCTGGCATCCTCTAGCTGTTCTTTATAGGAAGTATATGTATACATTATATTTATATATATATATATATATCTATCCACTTTATAGAGAGATATAAGTATATGTTCTATATACTAGGCATATGATATCTCTATTATTTATCTAGTCTTAGATAGATATCTATATTCTATATATATATATATATATATATCTATATATCTATATATCTAATATATATATCTATATATAATATATATCTATATATATATAGATCTCTATATATATATATATATCTCTATCTCTCTATATATATATATATCTCTATATATATCTCTCTCTATATATATATATATATATATATCTCTATATATATATGTGAGAATTCTTCGCCGAAGTGGAAACAAAATGGAAACAGTTCTTTCGTGAAGTAAGCGTATTGAAGTGATAACTTCCGGTCGAGCTTGGTACCGCATTGATCTGTGCTGCCACCTATCTGGCTAAATGGCAAGGCGGTTTTTTTATTAGAGTCTTACTGGAAATGTTGTGCCGACTCAGAGTCACCAATGTTCGTCCACTAATTACTGGCGCGGCGTGATAAAGGAGTTCGTTAGGCGCCACTTTACTTGGGACAGGGTGGATGTGGGTTAGTTTTCCGGGTTGTTTGTTAGAGCATAAAAGCATTATATGGCCCGATTACCCTCAATTGTAACAGCGTAGGTTCTCCCCCATTGTTCGTTTTGAAATGGTGGCATTATGGATATGAGGTAGAGATAAGAGTTTGATGTGTTCCACTGGCACGCAAACAATTCCGTAAAAACCGTCAGCTTTAGAATATGCGTACATACATACATACATACATACATACATACATACATACATACATACATACAGACATACATACATACATACATACATACATACATACATACATACATACATACATACATACATACATACATACATACATACATACAGACATACATACATACACAACAGACAGACATACATACATACATACATACATACATACATACATACATACATACATACATACATACATACATACATACATACATACATACATACATACATACACACATACATACATACATACATACATACATACATACATACATACATACATACATACATACATACATACATACATACATACATACATACATACATACATACATACATACATACATACATACATACATACATACATACATACATGCATGCATGCATACATACATACATACATACATACATACGTACATACATACATACATACATACATGCATACATACATACATACATACATACATACATACATACATACATACATACATACATACATACATACATACATACATACATACATACATACATACATACATACATACATACATACATACATGCATACATACATACATACATACATATATACATACAAAAACACATTTATACACGCATCATGTGTGCCGTCAAACCCTGTCAGACCCGATAAATCATCTCTTATTTTGTGACATATAGACTTGTGCATTGTCTCTATTATGTGTATTATGGCTTTAATTGAAGCAAAATGGGTTGACTAGAAAAGCAGCCCGTGGTGATGCCCATGTATACGGCGCAGTATATGTTACTATATATATTGATTGATGCCGTCGCTTGACTACTTTACATACCGAGCTCAGAGGATACCGAGCAATGATCTTGGAAACGTAGTTACGTGGACAATAGGTTTCCATAGAAGCGATGCAGCATGGCGCCTAAATGTTCTTTTGTCTGTACTTTGAACTGGTTGTTGTTCCGCTACAGAATCACTTGACAACAATATAAGCGCTCCCATTTACTGCAGATTGGGCATTTTTATGGGCGTCTTCCCGAAAGGTCGTATTATGAAATGTTATATGCCCATTCGTCAATTCAACAATAACAATGCTAACAAGGGCCGACAGCATATCGATACCATAATCATAGCTGTTTTATAACCAAGATAATTTCTTTGCTGATAACTGACTAAAAAAAAGTCGACACCATTGCCTACATAAATCCCCTGATCGCGATTGTGCTCGATTTAGCATATAATCATCATGACAAATCACCTGGATATACTGACATTCTGAGATCATTAAGTGAGGCACTTGTTTATACCTTGCTAAAATTGAACCAAAAGATGATGACCTGGCAGAACGACAACAATCGGTACATCATTGACGAAGCTCTCAATACGCATGTGTAATGAATTGGCTAGAAGCTTAATTATCAGTGCTAATAAGATTTCGCTCTATAGTTGGCCGCGAACGTGTCATTGAAAAAATCTTGCGTCATTTTATCAATGATAATAATGGTCGGTAGCCGTTTCTCTCTAGTAATGTCGCGCAAGGCGAATATATATATATATATATATATATATATATATATATATATATATATATATATATATATATATATATATATATATATATATATATATATATATATATATATATATATATATATATATTTATATATATATATAATTGGCTCTTTAAGGCTGCCACCAATGACCACATATTCTCAATAACCGATGCCATGCGTCCGAGCGCAGGGTATAGTGAATATCAAATTAGCGATTCGCAGGCACGTATATGTAAATATATATATATATATATATATATATATATATATATATATATATATATATAGATATATATATATATATATAGATATATCTATCTATATATATATAGTATATATATATATATCTATATATATATATATATATATATATATCTCTATATATCTATATCTATCTCTATATATATATATATATATATATACATCTATATATATATATATATATAACTATGGACATTTTTTCAAAGGATTTTAATTATAACGAAACATATCACATGCTACACAGTATGAAATGTCACCAGTAACCGCGGTTTTACAAATCTTGCAACATCGCTTCAAATATGGGGCCGTTTATTTCGCCGCATGCAATAGGAAGAGGTGTGTTACAACTGCCTCCGAAATGTATAAGGCCGTATAAGTTGTGACTGCAGATGCCATTGACATCATCACTCACAAAATAATGGCTATATAAATGCCATAATTACTGTATTGATTATTAGCAGTACAATCGTCAAAATAATGATTTGAACTATTGGAATGATCTATTCTGCATCGTTCCCTGCATCGGCGTTACCAAAACGCAATTATTTTGTTCCCTCTCGTTGTCTTGCGATCGTGTCAATTATGGCCAATGCTTCATCCATTTGATTGGCACGAATATAACCTATCACAACTGCCAGGCTACCTGACGCCAAGGGAAGACTTACAAATGGTAGGTTGGGTCGTTGAATCTAACAATATATCTTATATTTTCACGAAATGTGAGAGTGTTGTATTTGACACCCACTTGACGAGTGACACATGGAACATGTCGTTGTCATCATTTACGATACATGAGACAAACAAGCTCTGCTTATTTTTTGTATGTGACATCAGGCAACTTTGAATCCTTCGTGAAGAATACGTTACATTACCACAATTACTCCTCTTGACAGTTGCATATTCTCGCCTGCCACCAGAAAGCAACAATTAAAGACCTCCGTGAAACCTGACCAGGCGACGCGTGGGAGATGATTGAAATTTTCGCAGCAAAACATGAGGAAAAATCCCACTCGCACTAATTGGAAAGTGACAAACCAATGCATTATTCTCGCTAAATCAGGGTTTGCAATGCTGCTCTTGTTTATGCCGTCGTGGTACAATTTGTCAGGTGTTCCTCTCATTGTTGTGGCCGAAAAAGCGCAGATAGGCTAGATGATGGGACGTGATGATAACTGTTAATATTGTTCACGATCGCGATCATGGGAATTGCTTAAGCCATAATGATGACAGTTTGTAGTTAATTATCTGCGTAATACCATAACAATGATAATGGAATGATATATGTTGACGGCATCGATACTGATAGATGTAACGGGCTAGTATCGCGCTAAAGGTATCACGGCATTTCAAGCAAGATAACGTGGTTAGTCTATCAATGCGATGTTACCAGTCTCATACTAACCATGTAAGATCTCCTCGAACAGGCATAACCTATTGATATTACACGATTATTTCAATGAATGTCAAATTCGTTTTTAAAACATGTTTAAATGTGTTTATTTGAAGAGCTTGCCCCGACGAATCTATGAAGGAAGTTTAACCGGAAAAGATGATGCGTAGTGTTACGGCTATTCTAAATTGTTTGATTACCATTCGTGTAATAATAAAAGCTCATTGAACATTTTAAACAGGATTTTGTAAGGTAACAGGATTTGAATTATTTTGTGTAAGTATACTCCTCTAGGTATGTAAGCGATTGCAATCGAGGAAACATTAGAGCAAATCAAATTGATTTTTGACAAAAATATAGTTTGATCGCAGTAATTTTTTATCGAATTGGGTTAGATTGTGAACACAATCAGATTGTACTCTGGGAGTCTCATGCATGAATACTAAGCCGCCATCTTGCTTAAAAATGTTCTGAACTTATTGCTTCTTTAGTGCGAGCGAAAATAGATTCGTGAAATTATGGTATCAAGGGACCTTAATTGTGCTGTTAATGTCAATATATTGGGTTGCATCGCCCAGTCTCGGGCATTATTCATACCATCTAGTATGACATTCATATACATAGGCATTCTAAAAGACATGGTTTTACGCAGTAAAGAAAGATTATCTGGTTTGAATTATACTGCTGTTAATACCGTAACAATGATAATGGAATTATAATGCTTAAGGCATCGATACTGATATATGTAACGGGCTAGTATCACGCTATAGCTATCACGCCATTTCAAGCATGATAACAGGCATAACATATAGAGATTACACAATTATGTCAATGAATTTCAAATTCGTTTTTAAAACATGCTTGAATGTGTTCATTTGAAGAGCTTGCCACGACGAATATATGGAGGAAATTTACCTGACATTAATATACATAGGCATTCAAAAAGACACGGTTTTACGCAGTAAAGAACGATTTTCTGGTTTGAACTATGCTGCAATCAACAGCTTTGGTGTCATCTTATACTGACTGAATATGGCAAGCGTTCGAGTACGTGAAATCAATCAGCACCATTAAGGCACACTCAATTATGTGGACTATAAGATTTATTTGTATAAATATACCTTACTCGAATTTGTAGTATTGCCGTAACGATGTACTTCGAAGCATCAGCAAGTGGATCAACATTACGCCTTGTGTTACCAGTTTGACGCCGACTTCGGTAATGCATTTGATAAAAACTGAAATTGGGAATTGTTCAAACAATGAGGTGCGGAGCGGTAGTAATGAATTAAACGCCATGGCATAGTTTCCTTTATTAAAGTTGGCTTTCACAACCGCGCAATGGTTCCTGATACAATCTTTTATCGTCCCTCTAATTGAAGAAAAACGATTCGTGGATATGGTGCGACTTTACTATTCAAATTTTCATTTAATATTAGTGCTGATTAACAAATGTATTACAAATAGATAAAATCGTCTAAAGTGCGCTAATGAAATTTACAATAACATTTGGTGATGAGTGACGGTGGATCAATAGCTTCATACCTTTGCACAATACTTTTGGACACGGAGGTCGATAGCAATATTGCAGAAGCCTCTCATCTCATACGATATTACTGCGCCACAATTCAAGAATTAGCATGTACATTCTCCGGCGACAACGTCCAATATCCTCGGAAGAAATGTTGCACAAATATATTTACTCACAACCGCTGTAAATCCCATGCATAGTATTTAGTTTGTTCGATATTTTCTTGGCGATGATTCTGATTGCGTTAGTTGAAATTCTTGTACTTTAAATAACCTTCATTGGATCATCAAATTTCATTAAAGAGCAGTAAGAATCAAACTCTTCATTTGCAAATGATATTGAATTCATATATATATATATATATATATATATATATATATATATATATATATATATATATATATATATATATATATATATATATATATATATATATATATATATATATATATATATATATATATATATATATATATATATATATATATATATATTTCTTGTTTTTAGTATTGCCGCATTTTTTTTCGTGGTCGTTTTATATCCACTAGTATTGTAAATTGGCATCATGTTACTGGTGATGTTCCTTTGTTTTAGTATTGCCGTTATTTGTGCGTGGTGGTTAAAGCGGAGGTGATGAGGGTGCAGGAATTCCCGTCAATCTATGAGGTTATGACCGCACTTACAGCCCGCCGGCTTTAGTGTGGTACTTAAGTTTCGATAGGAGACAAGCACATCAGCGCCTGTGTGACATTCTATGAATTGCTCAACGAGATAAATCTTGCTCATGAACTTAGCTATTTATGATTGTCAACTAGTGCTTGAGCTTCTGTGTAGAACACAAAATATGCAACCCATCCACGTACTTTATAAACATACAAGTTTGTATCATATTCTATTAAAAAAATGTACTGGTGTCAAGGTATTTTGTAAATGCATACGTTGAAACAAATATGCTGCCTATGTAGCCTCCTAGTACAAACATTGCCGTGTTATGTAGCAAGCATGGCAGGTAAAGTACATTCTGTGTACATAAATGGTCACTTATATTGTGCTTGCCGAGAAAACGTGTTTATTGCACACATTCGATAATCGCTTAAATGGTAGAGATATTAAAGTGTATATGAAACACGATTTACTCCAAAGGATAGAGTAGGCGCATCCACTGTCAAAAGAGTGCAATAAAGCAGAAGTTTGACTTTGGCATCGGTGATGAATATGGAGATAGAAAAACATAATTCTGCTGAATTCACATGTATTTACTCGTGCGATTATTTAGATGCTGTGTAAAGATATCGCTATTAATATTATCTGTTCCCATTTTGACAGCGTCTGCGTCTTTTATGTTTAGTGCGATCGATGTATCTGATCGGATGCATGTTGGGCTTGATCGTGATCGTATCCCTTTCTGTTGCGATTAAACGCACATATACAGCCCAAATTATAACAGTCACTCTCTATCCAGAAGCAAAACAAAACCATGTTTGCACAGCCATGACTGAGCGCGACAGATTCTGGTAGTTTGAGGTATCGGTTGTCTTTATGATAAGCAGCTTGCTGTACACAGGTAGTCCGTTCCCAAAAAATTGTCAGGATCGAGCCCTGTTAGCACAGCTTAAAGTTCGTTTTTGTTCAGGTCACGTGGTTGGATCCCGTTTCCGGTGCTGGGACACAACTATTACCCCTCCCATAAATCGGGGGAGACGATGATTACATTCGTGGCTTTATTTTCTGCATTAACGTTATCCCATTAATCAGGGGTTTGGGTTGGGGGTAGCATGCGCCAGCTATCCCTTTCATCTTACTACTGGTGAATGCAAATCATCCTAAACAATCATGTCAATTATACAATTTTTTTTCATTGGATGCGACTTCTTATTAGATAATTGGCCTGTAATTTCATTATTTCAGGACAAGCATGCTTTCCATTGGGTTTTTTAAGCATGAAAACAAAGCACTATGAGCATTTCTCTAATCTTATCACAATGGGATATTCGTGAACTTGTTCTACTTTAGGTTCATTTTGTATTGAAAACGCCTAAACAGTATTGTAAGGAATACCATATCATTCCATACGATTTGAACGATCTCAAACGCTTAACAAACTTTCAATGACACACAAATATTGGAACTAGTTCGTTTTGCTATACTACACGAGAGAAGGTTTAAGTGTGAAGAATATTGGCTAATAACTGTTTCAAATAGCTTTATTTTCTGCATTAACGTTATCCCATTAATCAGGGGTTGGGGTTTGGGGGTAGCATGCGCCAGCTCACCCTGTTTTCTTACTACTGGTGAATGCAAATCATCTTAAACAATCATGTCAATTATACATTTTTTTAAATTGGATGCGACTTCCATTGATTGCTACAAAGGTCATTTGCAGTTTAATCCACTGTAAGTGGAATTATTTTGTCAGCCGCATGGGATGTTGCTCGAGAGCGTTGCTATGACTAATTAATCCGGTTTAGTTGATTTCCCTGGTATTACGTACTTTTTTTGTAACGATGTCGAATTATCTGTAATGATGAAAAAGTACCCTTGCGTGATATATTGTGTCTATAGTAAATCTTTAAAGTTATTGCGTTTTTCTGAGCCGAGGAATCTGGAGCAAAATATTCATACCTCTTATTTTATCATTATAACAGATCAATATACTCCTTACACAACATAGAAACCAAAACGTCAAACGGCGTCTCTGAATCAAGATATGCATCAGCTGAGAGTATAGGCTATGACCGCCTAAAAATGATGATGAACCAATTTTCTGGCTATAATTGTCTTATAAGTGTGGGTTAATGGTGTAATGTCGTGTTTTGCTCTTCCTGTACCCCCAGTAGATTACAGGCGTGTCTTACACTCGCTATTATGTTTGATGCAGCAGGTCCACTTAAACTCTTTACTTCTCTCTACTGCTTCATCTACCCGTGAATTGCCAGGTTCGCTGGATGTTGCAACAACTATCTGAATTATCAAAAGACTTTATACTTGGTATCATCAATATTGAAGTATCACGATAGGTCTATTATCTATGCTTTTACCTCCTTCGTAATGTAGAATTATAAATGTTTCTTTGCACACTCGTGTGTACACTACCTGCTGAAAACGACTAATATACGCAAACGCACGCGTGTCTTGTCACGCGCAGGCCTTAAACTATGCATTTGCCTCTGTCGACACAAGCATCAACACTTACACGCCCATACGTGTCTCTACATCAGTATCAGAGTGATACTGGCATAGATGATGCGTTATTTGTAATTACTTTATAAAACATGAGCCTGATATAACGATGTATCTCACTCAACTTTGCATTGGCTCAACTGCAGGCACATGATAAATTTGCGCTGTGTGACTTTATTGCATTCACTTTCATTCAGTAGACGCATATATGTCCATGTATAGATCTACACCCTCTTCACCGCGAAATGTAAGACAGCAAACAAACATGTACATGCATCATGCAATGGATTTTACAAATACATTTCTATGACTTGAATTAGCGCATCCAATCAACTCCGAGCAAATAACATTGGAGATGTACATTTTTCAAGTGATGCAGATGTTGAAATGGTTCCGTTAAACTGTGATTTAATGACAACTAATTAACTAATTGTACTATGCGTACAACTAGGACGCTAATGATAATTATTCACAGCGGAAGGCAGGGGAGATAAGAGATTTTTTCCATGGATACTTTTCTAATATATATATATATATATATATATATATATATATATATATATATATATATATATATATATATATATATATATATATATATATATATATATATATATATATATATATATATATATATATATATATATGCCAGTGCGTATGCTCCTTGTTCTCGAGTCTTGTCAAAGGAGCGCCCGTACGAGCAAGGATGTGGCAATGTTTCATTTCAAATAATGCGTGCAATTTGCATTGTAAATAACAAGTTTTATTTTGCAGGAATGCATAACAATAGTTTGTATTCGTTTTTTTGCTAAGAAAAACCGATAAGCCGCCTCATTTCCGCTCTTTAGCGACGTCAACTTGAATTAATATTACCATGGCTTATCGAAAGAAAGGTTCGCTATAATGTTATTTACCGTACATTAGTAATGCCCATATTGTAAACATAGTTGGAGATACAGACAAGGCATGGGTTATATCTGACGACACGAGACAAATGCCGCCCGTGAAATTGCCGTATGTGTAATGCATGAGGACGTCGTTGTTAAAATAGAAGCCTAACCCAAGCCGTACAGTGTGTATTTGATTCTTAAGTCAATGTATTCATGAGGTGCTATATCAATACACCGATAACATATTCCTATTAAGCAATTCTCGTTGGACTAAACTCGTAATTGTGGCATCTTAATGAAGAATGTAGGGTAGCATTATCCCCTTATGCGACTTACCGACTGGTCCATCGATATGCATATGTGTCACCCTTGTTTACTGCTTTGCTTATAAATGAGGGATTGATTTAAAACAGATTGAATACTGATAACACATTCTCATGCAGCAAATTCTATCAGGCCCGAACTCTGAAATACGATGGATGAGGTGAGGATGAATCTTAGCATTGTACGGAGTCAACTCCTTTCAGTGATATTTTACTACTGGATCCATCAACTTGAAATGCGTCATTTCAATTTCATGCCTACCTTAAGAATGCAATTTGCTGCCAGCTTGATATAGCAAACATGTTTATGATATGTTGAATGGTGATAGTATCCAGTATTAGTTGACACGCAGTGGTTCATATTTTGCAAAAACGATATTTGTCCCGCACTCGGGGTTGTACAAACCTATTAGACAGCAATCTATAGTAATACAACCCTTCATATAGGGCAAATTTGAACACGTTGATTCTCCGTAAACGATCGTTAATAATTACTGAACATGCCTGATTTGGTGGATTGCTTTGGAATCATTAAATTCCTTGGCTGCATTAAGGAATTGCGTTGAGATGATGATTTAAGTGTTCGTAAGCATTTACATCATTTGGCAATCGCCCTTTTGGTTATAAAACCCATCCCTAACGAGGATGCTTGCTGATAGTAGCGGTGTGTTTCAGCTCTAAGCAACTTGTAGATTTGTTCGGGAGTGCATGCTTATAAACATAAACCATAAAATAATGCATGCTACGCGGTATGGTATGACACCAGTAACAGGGAAGGCGTGTAGTAATTGCATCGGATAGTTATAAGATTATCGCCGCGGTCGACATCATCACCCACATAATCATGGCCACATAAACGCCGTACTAATTATATTAATTATCGACAGTATCATTGTTATAATGATAATTCGCGCAATTGGAAAAATTTCTCCTGCAAACAACCGTTTCGTTTATCGGCATTACCTAAACGCAATTATTTTGTTCTCTCTTTTTTTCACATGAACGTGCCAATCATGGACGATGCTCTACCCGTTCATGTAACACGAAGGCCTACAATCACGAGCCACATGGACTAGTGTGCGATCGACAGCGCTATTATGACATAACCTAAACATAAGGTCTGCGCTTCGATGGAAGACAGAAATCCATCGTAGGTGCAAGCTTCATTCTCAAGGGTCAGATGAATATTGGTCATTGTTCTATGAAATGCCTACTAAGTTTGTAGCCAATCTAGCTGGTCCTCCACAACCACCGTCGTGTTATCATCTCAATTTTGAATGTGACGCAAACGCTCAGGATAATATAAAATAACATAGTATTACCTATATGTGTTGATTCATGGGATGTTTATGCATGGTAAAGGCTCATTTTAACCACATCGATTTGAGTCAGTGAATTCTTGTTGCAGCTCCTTATCAATATCCCACCTATTCCGCGACCCTATCTGACTACACACTATTGCGACCTTGCAGTTATGTCTCCATCCGAACCATTTATTGTGTATTGTCATCAAACTTGACGCATAACCGACCCGAATACAACAAATTACCATATTTAGAATGCGGAGCCTCATCCCTGAAGGTCACCATATGTATTGATGGAGAGCATTGTTTATTGCAGAGAATCATATGAACTTTACTATCGCGTTACTTCCACGTCTGTGGGCTCTGTTAACGGTGCGCTTATTCGAGCAAGGATATTTCCCCGGTCGATTGCTATGGCGTCTGACTCAACACCATAGTGGGCGCTGTTTTATATCGTTTATTTCCGCTCACGATGCAGTTCACAGCGGTAGTTTATTATTTTACAGCAGGTGTAAGAAGGGGTCGCATTTTATGTCAAACGTTACGTTCAATATGATAAGTAAAGAACAAGTGACAGTATTAATGAATCAATTCCAAATCACTTGTGGTTTTTCTGATGCAAACTGCTTTCTTGTATTGCAAGAACAATCAGATAAGACACTTAATTTGCTACAGTAATGGAATGCCATTTGAGCACCATTTGATGTAGGGATTGATGTTAATTCCATACATTACAACGGCTAGCTCGCAACGATTATGATTAATTTGAGGCTGCCATTATGATGGATACTGTTCGTCAAACTATTAAGTATGAAATTAGTTGTATGCATATTCGGTTGTTTGCAAAGATTGCGAGCATATCCATCTAGAATTGTGTTATATATAACAGCACGATGCTTGGTGATATACTATTACAGCAATGAACATGTTGTTTTACTTCTGGGAAAAAGTGCTGATTGATAGTTCTACAAAATAGCCTGGATTAATGCTTGTCAAGCCCTATTTTGGGCGCACCAGTTGGACTGTTTATGGCCTGTATTATTTCGTTTGTCTAAGCTGTTAGGACGCACAATCGCAATGTTAACCATTTGATTTCAAGCATAGGAAATGTGGATCAATGCGCAGTTGTTTTCATGTATGCAGTTTATACATATTGCTGCAGCATGTGTTTTCCCGGTTGCGATGGAACGGTTTATTCTGCATCAATGTGGCTAATTTTAAGAGATTGCAAACGTATGATGCTCATATAAACTACGTCTGTAAATGTAATAAATGTACCTTTGGTAAGAGATAAGACGTTATATATGAGGATCTGGCTAGCTGTTCTTTTACAACATTATGGAGATATTTATACCTCGTCCACAGAGAGATATTAATTTTCTGAACTGAGGCATATGATGCGTGAATTGTTGTGCATGTGGTATAATAAACGACCAGAAAACATTTTCTGTATGTTTAATGATCATGCGGCTTCCAGTTTGATAGTCGAGCAGCATCGCAGGGATACCTTCTTACACGTACGAACTAGTTGCATGTTTAACATAGCATGCAATAAGCCTTCAAAGAGCTGAATGCAAAAAAAACCCCGTTCAGCTCACATCTAAATGTATTTGAAATATTTATGTGAGAGATTGATTTTGGTGGCTTTCCTTGAAGGAACTATTATACCTTGAATGTTTGAATTTTTTGCTGATAGATACTTGTTGCACCTGCAGGTCAACCCCGTCATCATCGTACCACTATTGACCCAATGAGTATCAAGTACTTTCTTAACCCATACGCAGTGATACAGTTTATATATTTCATTATCCAGAAAAATTGTCTAGCCCAGCAGACCAACAGTCGATCGAGTAATGGAGCGCAAGCTCCACTTGTTCAAAAGAGCTAGGATTGTCACGTAGATATACATTGGAGAGTTTTTCACTGTGTCCAACGTAGCCCAACAGACCAACATCAAGTTTTAGTTACCTTGTTGCAAGAGGGAAGCATGGCAGCTCCCGTACTAGCTTCAAAAGGGCTAGTCCAATGATACTTTATCCTGTTTTACGATATTCTCCTCAGTATCTTTCTTCTTTTTTAAAATTAATTCATCATTCAGGTTTCTAAGACTTGTTCTGGAAGTGGTGGAGTTGGTGATTTTATTCCCTGGGTTGGGGGCACTCCATTGATTTACTTTGTTATGAGGCTCCCACAATACATATTACAAGCCTAACCGAAATGATGATCTAAATAGTGGAAATATACATTGTAAACCCTGACCTGAAATAACTGTCAGATGTTAATCATTCAAATGTCTCTCCAAACCATAAGAGGATCCTGAACAAGTGTATGCAATCTGAAAACACTGAATGTTTTGGGAACACAGTTATATAGTTTGCCTATGTTATGGACCCTAAACACAGACACAAATATCAAATGTGGTGATTCATTCTTATTCCAATTTATATTGACATGGTATCACCCTTGTCTTGAAGCAAACAAAAACATGTAACTGCCATGATTGAATGTGCTTATATATGTTTTTCAGGCCATAGTATCATGAATCTTCAGGCTACAACTTTTTTACAAGCAGCTTCTATACTGAGGTGCATGGCTCTTTGATCCAATCATGGTGTTGTGTCCAATCGTCATGCATGGAGGTAGCAGGAATATTGGTGGTGGACTCTTTGGACCAGAAAACTAGGTGATTACATTCATAATTCATTATACTCAACACCAACAGAACCCTAATTCTTTGAAGGATAGCATCATTTGCATATGTACATTTGTGTACACTGCTTGTGATTTAGGCTTATATGTGTTCATATTAGTATTTTTGTTATGTCCTTGTAGAGACCAACCATCTACAAATGCGGGTTAATAGGACTCTCTGCTCTACATCTGGCAGTATATCACTGTAGTTGAATAAGAGTCCCTGCTGGTTTACTGCTTACAATCCTAGCCAGCAGGGTACAAATAAGAAGAGCCCCATTCACACAGATGAATAGTTGTATGTATGCTTGCTTATTCCATAGAAAGTTGTTTTTACTGTTAGTGGGAATTCTATTATTCCATTTGCACATTTTCAATGTCCATTAAAGTTAATTCAAGCAAACTGTATGTCTTGCCTCATTAATCACATTGTAGTCTAATGCATTGGAATTTATGAACTCTCTGATGGACCCTATACATAAAAATGGAATCAATTTTGTTTTGGACATAATTGAATTACATTTGTTGTGCATGAAGGTGGTAGTCTTGTTAGTTATTCGAGGCAAGCTACAGTATGATAAGTAGATTTGCATTCGATGGTTTATATCCTCATCCTGTCGCGAGCGCGCCCATCACCTTCGATGTTTCTTTCGTTCGATTATCCAGAATGCCTGTTCATGCCGTTATATCGAAATATAACCTCACTCTATGTAGTTCAAACTGATGAAATATAATTGGTGATGAGACCTAAAAATAGCAATGCATCCAACATATCTGTATGCTGCTCCAAGTACGATCTTTTGATGAATTACGCAGATGAGATATTTCACTTCAACATGTCAGAGATATATCCACATGCTTAAGTCTTTTTACAAATGTCTGGCACTTATCAAAGTACAATTTAACACGCACACTAAATTATAAACGCAGGTCCTATAACAGCGACAGGTCATGACATGATTTGCTTCTAATAGCAACATATATCGTGAAACATATATATTTTCATTATGTCGCATATATGCCAATAGTTTGGAATATAAGAAACTGTAACCACGAAAATTGTACCAAATGGTCTGAATTAGATAACAGTACATATATACAATAATAATTCTGATAATAACCAAATCGCAGTTTCAAAGTGACCGCTGGCCATGGTTATATGAATGAGCCCCGAACAATTCGCTATAGTTACATCCATTAGAAACAGCGGTGTCATAGAATAAGTAGTCAAAATATCCAGCAACATAAGCAATCAGTTGTTATATATTTGCATAATCGTGGCTATTTAACAAATAATGTTCAAATGCATATCCACATTCTCATAAAACCAGCCGTTCCAAAAACTTACCTATTTAATATGAAGTAAACGATAACCTATAGTAGATTGCAGTGGTTCACTCCGACCGTTTGATGAAATGGCTCGTTTTAATAAATGGATGCGTTGTGCGAGAATAGTGCATGAACAGCTCAGCGCATTCATTTGTTCATTCGGTCTTTTTTTTTTTAACGTTTCTACATTCCATTTAACCGCATTCGGTTATGCTTATTTTGCTCAGTGGGTTTTGTTCAATCGAAATAGAAAGTCGTCTTACTGATGTAGAATGACCTTTCATGCTTATCAGTCAATCGGTCAAAAATTGTGCTTAACGTAACAATGACCTACTAAACTAAACAAACCGATTTAATTGGATGGCAAACGCAACCAACTAACGCTAATAGGCACAAACATCTACCATGCCTTACCCTAAACGGAATATTACTTCAAATTAAGTACAGCACCTGACTATAAGTCCGCCAGATTTGTTAAACTGTGGTGTTTATGGCCAGGAGCTCTTGTACGCTGATGTACTTATCAGCACCATTTGTGACTCAATGTCTGTCAATAGGACAATCATTCAACCTAAATTCAACAAATTGCTGCTTTATAGGCATTGCAATGAGCTGCAATGTCAGCTCTTATGCTGATAGATTGGGCCGGTAAATCGCAGTGAAGGGAGCGAGCTTTGTGCTTCGCAAGGATGCCACACTGCATTCTTGTGCCGTAACGATGGTTCTAAATTCGAATTTATGTGCCAGGTGATGATATGTGATCGTTGAGCGGCTATGGCCCCTGAATACTGCAATATTATTCAAAATTGTACGAGCCATGACTGCTTTGATGTCGTCCGATGCGTTGCCATATGCGTGTTTTGTCTGCTGTGCTGACCATTTGTCAGTTGCGTAAATCGAACAAATAAAGCAAAGATGCTCAATAACGATGTTTTCCATTTTATTAACGACCGTATAAACGATGGAGTGATATTAGGGAAAAAATATATATCGTCAGACTACATGAAGTTATGGAATGGTCTAGTTATGGCGTTATGTATAAATCAGAGCCATTAAATATAAACTAATTTTTAAACATGACGTACAAGCGTCATGTATATAACCAAACAGAAGCCTCATCCTTAACGGTCACCATATATATTGCTGGATAGCGTTGCTCATTGCCAAGAAGAGAAATCGTTTCCATTTGTCAAATATACTTTGCTATCGCGATAGTGTCATGTCTATGGGTTCTGTTAACGGTGCGATAGTTCGAGGTGCTCCTGGTAATGAAAGCGGTATTACTGACTCAAAATCATAGTGGGCGCTGTTTTATATCGTTACTTTTGGCGGACAATATATAATTCACTGCGGTGGTTGATTATTATTTGTGAACCTAGCGTGTTTTTGCAGATATATTCTATTCCCATATACGCACATTCGTCTTCGCAGAAGGCACAGAGACTGAGCATTATAATCGCTCAGGAACCCCATTCTAGAGTAAATTGATAGGGAATCATAACAGATAACGCAGACATAGGACAAAGCAAACAAATTAAGTCTGATATATGCCTGGGACAACTGACATCTTGCGTTGGCATTCATTATGCTTGTTTATTTGATGCGTATTTAATGATTATATTGTAAGGACTTATTATTCTTGTCACTTAACCTGAGATATGTGCTTCTATGAATATTTCGTTTAGTCATGTGCAAGTGTCTTTGCTTTCTATCTTTTTGTTATTCAAATCAAACAAGCTGCTTGAGTTACGCCATTGTGCTACTTTCTAAGTTCAACTGTAAAGAAGAATCCACTATTTGAATTTGTGTTTGCTGTGTGGGATTGTACTATAGACATTGATCTTTCTCTGGCAAGCCAATGGCACCCCTGCTTTACCTATTTCAATGAATCACCGTCGGTGTTTTTCAACACGCCAGCCGCTTGGTTCACGCGGTTGCCAGATGTAATTAATAACAAAGAGACCCGTCGTATCTTTTAGCGGTGTTTATGTATCAGCAGGATGTGTCTTTAACTACCAAAACACTACGTTATGTAACACCAAATAAAAGTTCTTAGCCCAGTGATCCTGTAATAGTTGTATCTGCTTTACAACTAGCAGCTATATAGGTCGAGGTTAATGCATGATGAACATATCTCTTTTTAGACATAGGTACTGCAAACCTCCCAAAGAAAATACGCGTCTACCACAGGTCTGAGTAAATTTTACCATACGATTGATGTACTAATAAGTCTATATATGAAAGGCTTTCCATAGCAAGAAATCGAGCTATTTTTCGAAATACCCCATAGATTCTTGAGTTGTATCGATTGTGAAAGGTAAGCGCGCAATGAGGTATTGTGGGCATAATTTCTTAGGCCAAGTGTTTCACCTAGCCAAACAAATATATGTTTCGACTACACGATTTTTATCAAACAAAGCTTTGGTGTATTGGAACTGGTCCTGGTTCTAATCACGCTAATACGATAGTATTGTATTTTTTGAGAGTTACAAAAAGCGACTAGAACAAGTTGATATTGCAGCAAAATTAGTTTAGGGACAAGCGTACTACTATGCATGTTTGACTTGGCACAGTGATTTGCCAATTATTTGAAAACCTGTGTATGTATACTTACAGTAAAGTAATATACTTCGAGTGTCTTAAATGACGACATTCGGTCATTTAACTATAGTAACCCCACCTTATTGAATAATGCCATGTCTGAACTCGCAGCCATGTCGGCGCTATATCAGCTGCTTGGTCGCAGCGGTTACGTTTGAGCGGCGTTTTCGTGAGTGAGCACGGAATAACTGTACCCATATTTGGCACAAGCAGACACTCGTCGGGGAAATCTTGACTGAATACGTCAGTGTGCTGCCACCGACTTGCATCTTATTCATACTTAAAATCATAGATGAATGGCTTGCTGAATGTAGAACAAGATGTTTGATAATTTCTGGATCAACAGATTAAAATCAAACGTATATAATACTAGTAATTAAACGATACTGATAGATTTATTGAGAAGCTGATCACTTAACCACCTATCGCTGCTGTTCCATCCCCGACTCCCTTCTCCAGAAACGTTCCGAGTAATGTTGGCTCGCAAAACAACAATTTGTCATTTAACATAGATGTCGTTGGATTGATAACACCCCTTCATTGATCAACATAGCTTCTATAATTGACATATTTAGGCAGCATTCGCTCATATAGCTCTCTGATTCATCAGTATAAACGTATATACGAGTTTTAATTTGACACTGATGGAGAATGATGCTATGCATAGTACGACCTTCCCTTGCTGACCGTTGTGTGACGGTGCTGCGTTAACAATGTAGCCCGCCTTAGTCGGATATATTAAATCTGCAGAAGGTGATATCGTTAGCAGCACGATCAACCAGTTAACGTGCCTGATATGTAAACTTTGATATGATAGAGAATATCACTCATGATTTCTGTCAGAATCGTTTTGTAGCTACATATACAGGGTCCAACATTCACGTTTGATCTGTTATCATTCAGTGATAACGTACCTCAGATGTTTACTTTGATATGATACATATATCTATGAGGTTAGACTCATCCATTGTTCTAATATCTCTCGCGTATTTTAGGGAAAAGCCATCGCTTAGAATGCTTCAACTCTTTATCGTTCAATGTTTCCGTATTGTGCCTCGTAACAATAATGGTGTCAATGTTTGTATTTGTATTTTACGTTTGCATTAGGCACGCAATGACTCGGATGGTTATGTAATTTTAAATCTTATATGAATGGCTGCTACACTCAATATAGTGGTATATACCATATACATAGGAATACTAGTGGTTCGATGATGGATCGTTTGTTATGGCGACTCAACCACAGTGCATTTACATTTTTTCAGTTATTTTATTATAGAGATTACACAAGTGGTCTTTGCTAAGTAAAATACCATGTAATGTAATTTCGTCGGCGAAGATGACCGCATACAACATCTATCCAGCGTTTGCTTATTCATCGATTGATATAGAATGAATATGCGTGGCATACGTTATATAAATTGAATTAGAGAGTGAGTATGTTTTTGAGTACCCATTAAGGATTTATAAGTCATTGCTGATACTACATGTCTGATGAATGCGTTAGAACCCTGCTCTGTTTGATGCGCAACCAAATGCAATACGATTACTCTCGATCATGCTAGTGAGATTGCTTCTCTTCATTCATACCGTACCTTCTGTGACGTTATTCATATACTAGCTGCACGTTATTTAAGTGTGGCTTTTGATTTCTATAAAGAGTCTTGTTGCTTCCATTGTGCATAATTAAGGTTCTCTTTCATGATATTTGCTTTTCATGTAGCTTTAATTTTTATCCAATGGTAATTGTTCTTGATTGTTGTTAAATGAAAAATAAATTGGTGAAGAGTGGCAAATTTGTCCTTTAAGTTTTTCTTTGTAATCATCTTAAATTTGAAAATCCCAACGTGGCTGATCAGATAAATATATTCGCATGAACTTCCTTGAGTTAAGCTATCTACACTATTTCCATATGCATATAGATCAGCAATGACTGGGTCTTACGTCCAATATCGGCCATTCAATGTTTCAGCTAGCTTAAATTTATACTCCAAAAGCAACTATGCTGTTTTCCATCCTTTTGGAAAAAAATACGACCAGATCGTATGCCTCAGTTTGTGACGATGAAGGTTGGAACATAAATTATCTGTCATGCGGCTTTAGCATTATGTCGTTCATACTAATCCTTCATTGTTGTGTTGCAACAGGTACAGTGAATTAAACAAAAGCGCATGAGTGATAAATCCAACAATTATTAACTTTTATCTAGTTGTAGGGAGGGAAGGGGTAGCAAACGCCTTCTTTTCCATTAATCTTTCCAATAGTGTGTTTAAATCACACTAATTAATCCGATTGAGACAAATGTGTTCATATCTTAATTGGATACAACTTCCGTTGATTGCTACAAATGTCATATTCAGTTTAAATGGCAACAAGCGGAATTATTTTGTCACAATTTTTTGCTGCGTGGGATGTTATTTCAGGGTGTTGTTATGACTAATCGATCCGATTTGATTGCATTAGCTGGTGTTTTGCATACAAAGGTAGCGCTGTGGAATTCTGCTATTATGCATCTGTATCCTTGCACCCGCTTCTGTGATATATAGTGTCTACAGTAAAAATTGCATAAACGCTTAAAAATATGGGCATACGTTAATTGAGCTGCTTCAAATGTATTACATTAGGCTCAAGTAGCTTTTAGGCGAGCCGACATTTAAAATATAACTATGCACAATGTCGAATTGAGGCAAGTGCGGTGCATTAACAAGCTCCAAATCTCACACGCACAATGCGCTTTATTATAGGCGGTATTACTTTCGCCGCAAGATATATTCGAATTCAGAAACTTTATCATATAGAAACAGTATACTCATTAATCGAGTTGACCTCAAATATTACCATGCCCCCTGCATTTAGGTGTCATCTTCAAGATGATAAGTCATTCGGCCCTGATGTAGGATGTACATTTGAATGCAAGGCCTGGGCAGGTTATGGAAATATAACCCTACAGTACCTATTCTGCGTTACGATTCTCGCAAATAAGCTGCTGGTAGTTTCGCTATTTAATTCCTTTCTAGAGAGCGACGAAGAGACATGAGATAGCACAGATCATTTGAAGGCCATCGTTGCTTCTGTAGGGTACATTTTGTCTGATAGATTCGAAACAGAAATGAAGGATTCAGGGGTCTCTGATGAAGCGAATAAAGACGCTGTCATCCTGCCTAGGACATAGTGCGGCTGCAGAATAAAGCATGGGACACTATATCAGGTTGTGTTGATGCACCAATTCACCGTATATATTTTGGTATATAAACGCGAGTAGTATATATATATATATATATAATATATATATATATATAAATATTTATATATATACATATATATATACATATATATATTATATATATATATATGTATATATATATATATATATATATATATATATATATATATGTATATATATGCATATATATATATATATATATATATATAGATATATATATATATATATATATATATATATATATCTATATATATATATATATATATATATATATATATATATATATATATCTCTAGATAGATATCTCTATATCTATATCTCTATATATATCTCTCTATATATATATCTATATATATCTATCCTCCTCGCGTTATATACCAAAACATATACGGTGAACTGGTGCATCAATACAACCATATATATATATATATATATATATATATCTATCTATAGATATATATCTATCTCTCTATATATATCTCTATCTATATATCTCTATATATATCTCTCTAGAGTATATCCCTATATATATATATATATATATATATATATATATATCTCTATATATATCTATATATATATCTATCTCTCTCTCTATATATCTCTCTATCTATATTTCTTTTGCTTTAGTATTGCCGTATTCTGTACGCGGTGGTTAAGGCGGGAGTTGGTAAGCCGCTTTCTATCAACTAATATTGTTAATTGGCATCATATTACTGGTGATGTTTCTGTGTTTAAGTTTTGCCATTATTTGTGCGTGGTGGTTAAAGCGGAGGTGATGAGGGTGCAGGGATACCCGTCAATCTATGAGGTAATTACCTCAATTACAGCCCGCCGGCTTAAGTATGGTACTAAAGTTTCGATGGGAGGCACGTACATCAGCGACTGTGTGACATTCTATGAGTCGCTCAACACGAATAATCTTGCTCGTGAATTTAGCTATTTATGTTTTTCAACTAGTGCTTGAGCTTCTGTGAACAGCTCAATCTACTTTTTAGGTAATTGGCCTGTAATTTCACTATTTCAGGACAAACATGCTTTCCATTGGGATATTTTAGCATGAAAACAAAGCACTAAGCGCATTTCTCTAATCTTATCATAATGGGATATTCGGGAACTTGTTCTACTTTAGGTTTATTTTGTATCTTTATCGCTATCGGTACAATTTTTCTGACTGCTTGCTGAAAGAAGAATATTTGCGGCGGCGGCACCCGTTAAAACGACGCATACCATTAGCGTGGAAAAATGGATAACTATGAGAGCTTTTGAATAATATTGCCGGAACATATATGACTGCCGAAGGAGTTTCCTGAGCTCATCATCGTCAACGCTTTACACAGTGCGTGCTAAAAGGTGTTAGCCAAAAGGCGCTCTGAGCATAAGGTATTAGATGCCAATGTCTAGCCAATGTCAAATGTGTGCATCTCGGTTCTGATATTTTGTATTTGCTCCTAGAAATGTTGTGTAATTAGCTAATGTTGACTGTTGAGCACCATATAGTTTGCTATCAAAGGAGCGGTATTGTTTCACGAACAGCGCGTGCCGGATGGTACGTGGCAGGCTTGTCGTATGCTGTGCTTATAGCCATCGAAAACTATGGTTCGATCAATTCCAAACGATCAAGCCACTCATTTGCCCTTTGAAGAAAATATATATATGCAAGGCATTTTATATTGTTAATGCAACATTATGATTGCCTGGAAGAAGCTAGGGTTTGAAACCTGCGGTAAGAGTGTTCTATATTTGCACGCGTGTACAACTGACATTGTTCACACTCCTCGAGCATACATTCGGGGGCTCATCATTCTACATTTATTTCGGTTGTTAACTGTTATCTCTTATATAGATGCGGAAGTATCAAATGCAGACATTGTCAATGCGATTATGCTGGCCAATAAGAGGCAGTGGCGTAAATTTTATATCCACCAACATAAACCACAGAGTCTATATAAACAGTTCCGACCAACATTGACCGCCATGTTTGCGTATTGTGGATATTTTGTGTGTGCAGAGAAATCCGTGGCAGTGAATATATTATCAATAAGCACACACAAAATACGCAACCCATCCACGTACTTTATAAAACATATAAGTTTGTATCATATTTTATTAAAAACAATGTACTGGTGTAAAGGTATTTTGTAAAAGCATACATTGAAACAAATATGCTGCTTATGTAGCCTTCCAGTACAAACATTGCAGTGTTATGTAGCAAGCATGGCAGGTAAAGTACATTCTGTGTACATAAATGGTCGATTATATTGCGCTTGCCAAGAAAGCGTGTTTATTGCACAAATTCCATAATCGCTTAAATGGTAGAGATATTAAAGTGTATATGAAACACGATTTACTCCAATGTGCCATATTGTTAAGTATAACTTCGCTGGATAGAGTAGGCGCATCCACTGTCAAAAGAGTGCAATAAAGTAGTAGTATGACCTTGGCATCGCCGCTGAATATGGAGATCGAAAAATATAATTGTGCTGAATTGACATGTATTTACTCGTGCGATTATTCAGATGTTGTGTAACGAAATCGGTTTTAATATTACCTGTTCCCATTTTGACAGCGTCTGCGTCTCTCATGTTTAGTGCGATCGATTTATCTGATCGCATGCATGTTAGGCTTGATCGTGATCGTATCCCTTTCTGCTGCGATCAAACGCACATATACAGGCCAAATTATAACAGTCACCCTCCATCCAGAAGCAAATTAAAACCATGTTTGCGTAGCCATGGCAGAGCGCGGCAGATTCTGGCAGTTTGAGGTATCGGTTGTCTTTATAATAAGCAGCTTGCAGTACACAGATAGTGCGTTCCCAAAAATCAATCGGGATCGAGCCCTGTTAGCACAGCTTAAAGTTCCTTTTTGTTCAGGCCACGTGGTTGGATCCCGTTTCCGGTGCTGCGACACAACTCTTACCCCGCCCATAAATCGGTGGATAAAAATCGAAGAAACGCATTTATATACCTCAATTATACATAAATGAACTGGTCTCTTTAAAAATGATAACAACCTAAAATGAACGCTCGGCATGGGGCGTTATGATACTTAATGACGCGGCAGTGATACGGTGATACTCAAATATCGAATATGCCGATTAGCACTCGAGCCAAGCGATCATAGCGTCCACCCTCTGGTTGAATATTTTATCGAATCACAGAGGAACAGCAATGCTTTTACGAATCAGCTTTGTTAATGATCGTCTCTTTAAATTGTCACCCCTCATTAATTTACAAGTGCGATGTTTTGTTCAGGGTTATGTGCCGAGAGAGTACTCGTTTGGTTTATTAAAAATTGTTAGTGCAATAAGTCTTGTTCCACGTAGCAGTCCGAGGTTCATCTTCCCTGGCGGTGTAATATGTCGTAAGAATTGTTGGCACAACAATAACGGAATAATAGCTGGTGTTGTGAAGCACATACATTTACCGGATTTGATATAGTAGCTCATATAAATGCACGCTCCGCCGTATCAATCTGTAAATTATGAGCATAGAACCTAGTTGGAAATCATCCATGCAGAATGTATAATAATGTAGTCATATATGGGCTTTTAAGGCTTAAATACAAATGACACAGTAAAAGCGTTGAACATCCAACATACCTCAACCGACTTATTAAGAACAGTGAAGAGTATGTTTCCACTCTGTGAGATGCAACATAGCTCCTTTGTTTAACACGAATGCTATGTTCGTTGATTCTGAGGCGGAAACCAATGCATCGGCCCGAGTACGTTGCACTTCACTTCATCGCACATTTGACATAGTGCACTTGATCATGTCGGTGTGAGCAATATTGCTAAATGCCTCGAACTAGAATGACTTTATCACTGGCCGTTTAGCGTCAAAGTGTAGAATATAACTGGTAGAACTTATCCGTTTCGGGATGAAATGAGCAGATATTGGAATGTTATAATATTGTAGATACGATATAGTTTCTTCCTATGTGGAATAATATGACACCTGCATAGTGTCAACTTTGTTGCACTTGGGGCGCGACTCTCACTACCGCACAACAATTGATTTGCTAGAGCCAGCACATAGAATTATCGATATATCGTACGACAAACATTTCTTTCTGTTTTGTCGCATGATGACTGACTATTAATCATACCATCTCTCAGTACCTTTCTTGATTCCTCTTATCGGCATTTTGGAACCGGCATCTTACTTTTATGTTCGCAAATAGACCGCTGCTGATGAAACAGGATTAGCAGACAGTGCAATTGACTGAACCCATTATTGGTGAGATAATTGAGTATGATTGAATCGAATATGTTTGGGCATGCGGGCTTGTAAACTTTGAAATGCCAATAACAGCATTCAACAACTTATCATGCAAGCCTTAATTAAGCCATTTAGAGGTATCTGTTTAAAAATAGCACTGCAAAAGAACTACATACGCGCCCTATCGCGCCTTTTATCATTTTAGCACTTATGATATATAATTGAACGAAATGTATTCTAAATAAAATATGGTTAACGTCACTATGGCTTAGCTGCACCACTCTTCGTCATTATTTACATGAGCTTGAGTACAGCGTGATGTTCTGAAATAGTATTCAATATGAACCTTACGTTTTTCACATTAGTGACTGACAATCGTTCATTGAGCTGTTCGTTAATGTACATATTATTAATCTATAACCGCTATTTGTTAATACATGCAACAACTTTTTCAGCCGGCCTTCATTGGATGATCATATATTTGCGCTGTTTTTGAAAAAGATTTTGTGATATGAATTGCTTCCGACACTGGAATAAAGAGAAACCTTAAAGGATAGTGTGAAAGCACATTCAATCTGACATTGGCGTACGTAGGCCATCAAACATCGAACTCCTGCTCAGGTGTTATGTAATCAAAACACATTCGAGGTACCTCGGATAGTAGCTAGAGATAGCCAAATTACTGAAAACGCTAAAACAGTATTGTAAGGAATACCATATCATTCCATACCATTTGAACGATCCCAAACATTTAACAAACGTTCAATGACACACAAATATTGGAACTAGATCGGTTTGCTATACTACACGATAGAAGGTTTAAGTGTGAAGAATATTGGCTAATAACTGATTCAAATGGCTTTAATTCCTACATTAACGTTATCCCATTAATCACGGGTTGGGGTTGGGGGTAGCATGCGCCAGCTCTCCCTTTTATCTTACTACTGGTGAATGCAAATCATCCTAAACAATCATATCAATTATACATTTTTTTAAATTGGATGCGACTTTCATTGATTGCTACAAAGGTCATTTGCAGTTTAATCCACTGTAACTGGAATTATTTTGTCAGCCGGGTGGGATGTTTCTTCAGAGCGTTGCTATGACTAATCAATCCGGTTTCGTTGATTTCCCTGGTATTACGTATGTTTTTTGTAACAATGTCGAATTATCTGTAATAAAGAAAAAGTATCCTTGCGTGATATATTGTGTCTATAGTAATTCTTTAAAGTTATTGCGTTTTTCTGAGCTGAGGAGTCTGGAGCAAATTATTCATACCTCTTATTTATCGTTATAACAGATCATTATACACCTGACACAACATATAAACCAAAACGTCAAACGGTGTCTCTGAATCAAGATATGCATCAGCTGAGAGTATAGGCTATGACCGCCTTAAAATGATGATGGACCAATTTTCTGGCTATAATTGTCTTGTAAGTGTGGGTTAATGGTTTTATGTCGTGCTTTTCTCTTCCTGTACCCAAAGCAGATTACAGGCGCGTCTTACACTCGCTTTTATGTTTGTTGCAGCAAGTCCGCTTTAACTCTTTTCTTCCCTTTACTGCTTCATCTACCCGTTAATTGCCAGGTTCGCTGGATGTTGCAACAACTATCTGAATTATCAAAAGACTTTATAGTAGGTACCATCAATATTGAAGTAGCACGATCCGTCTATTATCTATGCTTTTACCTCCTTCGTAATGTAGAATTATGTATGTGTCTTTGCACACTCGTGTGTACACTACCTACCGACTAATATACGCAAACGCACGGGTGTCTTGTCACGCGCAAGCCGTAAACTATGCATTTACTTCTGTCGACATAAGCTTGAATTTTAGTTAATTGGAAAGATAATGTCATTTAATTTTAAACGCTGCAATCAATTTACTATGGTTGGATAGTCTAGGCATATTGTATGATTGAAGTGTTGGCATACTTTTCGGGTTCTCGACCTCATAATATACACATTATACATTACTCTCCTCAAGGACTTAGTTATTTCGCATTCTACCGACATGAAATGATATCCTTTGTCTATAATCCAGTTCATAGCAAATATCGTAGTCCCATCGTTGACAATCACGTTGCATTCGTCATTATGATGGATATGTATATATATATATATATATATATATAGAGATATATATATATATATATAGATATATATAGATATATATATATATATATATATATATATATATTTATATCTATATATCTATAGATATATATATATATATATATATATATATATATATATATATATATATATATATATATATATATATATATATATATATATATATATATGCCAGTGCGTATGCTCCTTGTTCTCGAGTCTTTTCAAAGGAGCGCCCGTTCGAGCAAAGATGTGGCAATGTTTCATTTCATATAATGCGTGCAATTTACATTGTTAATAACAAGATTTATTTTGCACGACTGCATAACAATCGTTTGTATTCGTTTTTTGCTAAGAAAAACAGATAAGCCGCCTCATTTCCGCTCTTTACAGACGTCAACTTGAATTAATATTACCATGGCTTATCGAAAGAAAGGTTCGCTATAATGTTATTTACCGTACATTAGTAATGCCCATATTGTAAACATAGTTGGAAATACCGACAAGGCAAGGGTTATATCTGACAAAACGAGACAAATGCCGCCCGTGAAATTGCCGTATGTGTAATGCATGAGGACGTCGTTGTTAAAATAGAAGCCTAACCCAAGCCGTACAGTGTGTATTTGATTCTGAAGTCAATGTATTCACGATGTGCTATATCAATACACCGATAACATATTCCTATTAAGCAATTCTCGTTGGACTGAACTCGTAATTGTGGCATCTTAATGAAGAATGTAGGGTAGCATTATCCCCTTATGCGACTTACCGACTGGTCCATCGATATGCATATGTGACACCCTTGTTTACTGCTTTGCTTATAAATGAGGGATTGATTTAAAACAGATTGAATACTGATAACACATTCTCATGCATCAAATTCTATCTGGCCCGAACTCTGAAATACGATGGATGAGGTGAGGTTGAATCTTAGCGTCGGACGGAGTCAACTCCTTTCAGTGAGATTTTACTACTGGATCCATCAACTTGAAATGCGTCATTTCAATTTCATGCCTACCTTAAGAATGCAATTTTCTACCAGCTTGTTATAGCAAACATGTTTATGATATGTTGAATGGTGATAGTATCCTGTATTAGTTGACACGAAGTGGTTCATATTTTGCAAAACGATATTTGTCCCGCACTCGGGGTTGTACAAACCTATTAGACAGCAATCTATAGTAATACAACCCTTCATATAGGGCAAATTTGAACACGTAGATTCTCCGTAAACGATTGTTAATAATAACTGGACATGCCTGATTTAGTGGATTGCTTTGGAATCATTAAATTCCTTGGCTGCATTAAGGAATTGCGTTGAGATGATGATTTAAGTGTTGGTAAGCATTTACATCATTTGGCAATTGCCGTTTTGGTTATAAAACACATCCCTAACGAGAATGCTTGCTGATAGTAGCGGTGTGTTTTAGCTCTAAGCAAGTTGTAGATTTGTTCGGGAGTGCATGCTTATAAACATTAACCATAAAATAATGCATGCTCCGCGGTATGGTATGACACCAGTAACAGGGAAGGCGTGTAGCAATTGCATCGGATAGTTATAAGATTATGGAAGCCGTCGACATCATTACCCACATAATCATGGCCACATAAACGCCGTGCTAATTATGTTGATTATCGACAGTATCATTGTTATAATGATAATTCGCGCAATTGGAAAAATTTCTCTTGCAAACAACCGTTTCGTTTATCGGCATTACCTAAACGCAATTATTTTGTTCTCCTTTTTTTTCACATGAACGTGCCAATCATGGGCGATGCTCTACCCGTTCATGTAACACGAACGCCTACAATCACGAGCCACATGGACTAGTGTGTGATCGACAGCGCTATCATGACATAACCTAAACATAGGGTCTGCGCTTCGATGGAAGACAGAAATCCATCGTAGGTGCAAGCTTCACTCTCAAGGGTCAGATGAATATTGGTCATTGTTCTATGAAATGCCTACTAAGTTTGTAGCCAATCTAGCTGGTCCTCCACAACCACCGTCGTGTTATCATCTCAATTTTGAATGTGACGCAAACGCTCAGGATAATATAAAATAAAACAGTATTACCTATTTGTGTTAAAAGATAATATTTATCTCCAGACTACTTTAATGCAGCCGTTCGTGAATTTATAGCATGATCTACTTCTGCAGTTATATCTCCATCCGAGCCATTTATTGTGTATTGTCATCAAACTTGACGCATGACCGACCCGAATACAACAAATTACCATATTTAGAATGCGGAGCCTCATCCCTGAAGGTCACCATATGTATTGATGGAGAGCATTGTTTATTGCAGAGAATCATATGAACTTTACTATCGCAACAAATTTCTGTGGGCTCTGTTAACGGTGCGCTCATTCGAGCAAGGATATTTCCCCGGTCGATTGCTATGGCGTGTGACTCAGCACCATTGTGGGTGCTGTTTTATATCGTTTATTTCCGCTGACGATGCAGATCACAGCGGTAGTTTATTATTTTACAGCAGGTTTAAGAAGGGGTCGCATTTTATGTCAAACGTTACGTTCAATATGATAAGTAAAGAACAAGTGACAGTATTAACGAATCAATTCCAAATCGCTTGTGGTTTTTCTAATGCAAACTGCTATCTTGTATTGCAAGAACAATCAGATAAGTCACTTAATTTGCTACACTAATGGAATGTCATTTGAGCACCATTTGTTGTAGGGATTGACGTTAATTCAATACATGACAAGGGCTAGCTCGCGTGGGGTGGCAATCTCAACGATTATGATTAATTTGAGGCTGCCATTATGATGGATACTGTTCGTCAAACTATTAAGTATGAAATTAGTTGTACGCATATTCGGTTTGTAGAGCAAAGATTGCGAGCAATCCATCTAGAATTGTGATATATATAACAGCACGATGCTTGGTGATATACTATTACAGCAATGAACATTTTGTTTTACTTCTGGGAAAAAGTGCTGATTGATAGTTCTACAAAATTGCCTGGATTTATGCTTGTCAAACCCTATTTTGGGCGCACCAGTTGGATTGTTTATGGCCTGTATTATTTCGTTTGTCTAAGCGGTAAGGACGCCCAATCGCAATGTTAACCATTTGATTTCAAGCATACGAAATGTGGATCAATGCGCAGTTGTTTTCATGTATGCAGTTTATACATATTGCTGCAGCATGTGTTTTCCCGGTTGCGATGTACCGGTTTAATCTGCATCAATGTGGCTAATTTTAAGAGATTGCAAACGTATAATGCTCATATAAACTACGTCTGTAAAAGTAATAAATATACCTATGGTAATAGATAAGACGTTATATATGAGCGATCTGGCATCCTCTAGCTGTTTTTTACATTATTATGGAGATATTTATACCTCGTCGACAGAGAGATAATGCATTTTATGAACTGAGGCATATGATGCGTAAATTGTTGTGCATGTGGTTAATAAACGACCAGAAAACAGATAATGTGTGCTTAATGATCACAAAAAACAGTTTGGTAGTCGAGCAGCATCGCAGGGATACCTTCTTACACGTACGAACTAGTTGCATGTGTAACATAGCATGCAACAAGCCTTCAAAGAGCTGAATGCAAAAAAAACCGTTCAGCTCACATCTAAATATATTTGAAATACTTATGTGAGAGATTGATTTTAGTCGCTTTCCTTGAAGGAACTATTATATCTCGAATGTTTGAATTTTTTGCTGATAGATACTTGCTGCAAACTCAAGCTGTGGCCATTTGTCAATATTCACATCCTTGTCAATCAAAACAAATTTTACATTTCACATTATGCGAGCTAAACAAGTGAAGTATTTCAGCGTACTTGGGATATTGTTACATAATATTGGGTTTAAATGCGTTATAGTCGACAAAATGGAAAGACCTGCAAAAGCAATACACATACATTTGAGCGGTGGTATGTACGATTAATTATTCAGAGACTAATAATTTCGAAACATTTTTTCTACAATTGCTATATCATCGGAAAAAGTGTTCTCTCAAAAATGTCACATATGCAGAAAATTACAATTGCTTCTTAGCCTATGACATTTTTTTTTATATATATATAAATAACATGATATATATATATCTATAAATATATATATATAGCAATATATATATAGATATATATATATATATTATTCGGGCTATAGATTTTTCGTAACAACCCATAGATGCTTACAATATGTAATGGTACAGATGTATAGATAATAAAATCTTAGCACGCAGTGCTGTATTATTGGCATTAGTATTTGCCAAATGATTTTTGCAAAGACATATATAATATATTTTCGGCTATCGGATTTCATATCTTAATATCTGATGGTATGAGAAAATGTTTCACTCGATTAGCTGATAGGGACGATGCACTACCAAAGATTACAAAAAGTACAACAGCCAAAGATTATTGAAGCTATCTGGGCCTCACATGCTTCATTGGTTCCACCAACTTGTTTTGTTTTTTGTCCGCTGCGCGCAACAGTGACAGCTCTTGCAAAACAATTCGTCATTACCAGTATCACATGACCGCATGACGAAGTGCCGACTGTGAGAATTCTTCGTCGAAATGGGAACAAAATGGAAACAGTTCTGTCGTGAAGTAAGCGTATTTAGGTGATGACTTCCAGTCGAGCTTGGTACCGCATTGATCTGTGCTGCCACCTATCTGGCTAGACGGCAAGGCGGTTTTTTATTAGAGTCTTACTGGAAATGTTGTGCGGACTCAGAGTCACCAATGTACGTCCACTAATTACTGGCGCGGCGTGATAAAGGAGTTTGTTAGGCGTTACTTTACTTTGGACAGGGTGGATGTGGGTTAGTTTTCCGGGTTGCTTGTTAGAGCATAGAGCATTATATGGTCCGATTCTCCTCAATTATAACAGCGTAGGTTCTCCCCAATTGTTCTTTTATAAATGGTGGCCTTATGGATATGAGGTGAAGGTAAGAGTTTTTAGTGTGTTCCACTGGCACGAAACCAATTCCGTATAAAACCGACAGCTTTAGAATATGCAAACTTTTGACCCGTCAGGTTGGGGGCTGTTGAAAAATAAGATACATATTCATACATACACACATACATACATACATACATACATACATACATACATACATACATACAGACATACAGACATACAGACAGACATACAGACAGACATACAGACATACAGACATACATACATACAGACATACATACATACATACAGACATACATACAGACATACATACAGACATACATACAGACATACATACAGACAGACATACAGACATACATACATACAGACATACATACATACATACATACATACATACATACACACATACATACATACACATACATACATACATACATACATACATACATACATACATACATACATACATACATACATACATACATACATACATACATACATACATACATACATACATACATACATACATACATACATACATACATACATACATACATACATACATACATACATACATACATACATACATACATACATACATACATACATACATACATACATACATACATACACATACATACATACATACATACATACATACATACATACATACATACATACATACATACATACATACACACACATACATACATCATGTGTGCCATACATACCCTGTCAGACCCAGTAAATCATCTCTTTTTGTGACATATAGACTTGTGCATTGTCTCTATGAGGTGTATTGTGGCTTTACTTGAAGCAAAATGGATAGACTAGAAGAGCAGCTCGTGGTGATGCCCATGTATACGGTGGAGTATATGTCACAATATATATTGAATAATGCCGTCGCTTGACTACTTTAGATATAGGGGATACCGGCGCAATTATCGTGGAAACGTAGTTACGTGGACAATAAACGTACGCGAAGCCTATCGATCGGTTAAAATTGCTTCAAAGTGATCATCATACATTATACAGCGCACCAAGAGGCTTTGTATCGGAATTGTACTACAATGATCAATTGTTTTCAGCAAATTGTGAGCAGCAGATCACAAAACAATCAATTGTTTTACAGCAATAATGGTCAGCACAACCATCATCAAACAACAGTTTGTCTTTTTCAATCAGTGAAATATATCACGCACAACCATCACAGCTCCAGTTGCCAGAAAGGTTGTCTTCTGCGTCATACAAAATGGCATCCCTCTCTTTTTGTGGAAGTGATGGTCATTTATCTAGTTTTCGCCATCCTGGCTTTAAGAGGTGCCCTTGAAGCTATAAGTTTGTCATGCAATAAAGTTTATTTACATCAGCAAGCCTTGACTAGTTTCCTGCTACAGACCTTGGATTCTACGGCACCATTTTCCTATATCTCTTCCAGCTAGCATTTTTTTAAAGTGACTTATCTTAGATTGCAAACCGTTAATATGCTGCACTACCGACTGCAATGGAGTGGTCAGTCGAATAGTACCTAAATTCAGAATTAACTTCAGGGTTTGTAGCACTCTCGGCAGTGTAATTCGCAAGTGGTTTCGGCGTGTATCTTCTGCATAAATACTTGCTGCTTACCTTCAAAGTCTTGGTAAGAATTATTTAAAGCATTTGTTGTGCATGAAGTTGGTAATCTTGTTTGTTATTCGAGGCAAGCTATAGTATGATAAGTAGGTTTGCATTCGATGGTTTATATCCTCATCCTGTCGCGAGCGCGCCCATCACCTTCGATGTTTCTTTCGTTCGATTATCCAGAATGCCTGTTCATGCCGTTATATCGAAATATAACCTCACTCTATGTAGTTCAAACTGATGAAATATAATTGGTGATGAGACCTAAAAATAGCAATGCATCCAACATATCTGTATGCTGCTCCAAGTACGATCTTTTGATGAATTACGCAGATGAGATATTTCACTTCAACATGTCAGAGATATATCCACATGCTGAAGTCTTTTTACAAATGTCTGGCAATTATCAAAGTACAATTTAACGCGCACACTAAATAAATTAAAGCAGGTCCTGTAACAGCGACAGGTCATGACATGATTTGCTTCTAATAGCAACATATACCGTGAAACATATATATTTTCATTATGTCGCATATATGCCAATAGTTTGGAATATAAGAAACTGTAACCACGAAAATTGTACCAAATGGACTGAATTAGATAACAGAACATATATACAATAATAATTCTGATAATAACCAATTCGCAGTTTCAAAGTGATCGCTGGCAATGGTTATATGAATGAGCCTAGAACAAATAGCTATAGTTAAATCCACTAGAAAGAGCGGTGTCAGGGAATAAGTAGTCAAAATATCCAGCAACATAAGCATACAGTTGTTATATATTTGCATAATCGTGGCTATTTAACAAATAATGTTCAAATGCATATCCACACTCTCATAAAACCAGCCGTTCCAAAAACTTACCTATTTAATATTAAGTAAACGATAACCTATAGTAGATTGCAGTGGTTCACTTCGACCGTTTGATGAAATGGCTCGTTTTAATAAATGGATGCGTTGTGCGAGAATAGTGCATGAACAGCTCAGCGCATTCATTTGTTCATTCGGTCTTTTTTAACGTTTCTACATTCTATTTAACCGCATTCGGTTATGCTTATTTTGCTCAGTGGGTTTTGTTCAATCGAAATAGAAAGTCGTCTTACTGATGTAGAATGACCTTTCATGCTTATCAGTCAATCGGTCAAAAATTGTGCTTAACGTAACAATGACCTACTAAACTAAACAAACCGATTTAATTGGATGGCAAACGCAACCAACTAACGCTAATAGGCACAAACATCTACCATGCCTTAACCTAAACGGAATATTACTTCAAATGCGCATAATTTGTCTATGATCGGAACACAGAAACGCAAAACGTTATCTTAATTCAAAATGTATTACTAACCAATAATCTTGGCCTCTGAAGCACATATCAGAGCCGCATAAGTACAGCACCTGACTATAAGTCCGCCAGATTTGTTAAACTGTGGTGTTTATGGCCAGGAGCTCTTGTACGCTGATGTACTTATCAGCACCATTTGCGACTCAATGTCTGTCAATAGGACAATCATTCAACCTTAATTCAACAAATTGCTGCTTTATAGGCATTGCACTGAGCTGCAATGTCAGCTCTTATGCTGATAGATTGGGCCGGTAAATCGTAGTGAAGGAGCGAGCTTTGTGCTTCGCAAGGATGCCACACCGCATTATTGTGCCGTAACGATGGTTTTAAATTCGAATTTATGTGCCAGGTGATGATATGTGATCGTTGAGCGGCTATGGCCCCTGAATTCTGCAATATTATTCAAAATTGTACGAGCCATGACTGCTTTGATGTCGTCCGATGCGTTACCGTATGCGTGTTTTGTCTGCTGTGCTGATCGTTTGTTAGTTGCGTAAATCAAACAAATAAAGCGAAGATGCTCAATAACAATGTTTGCCATTTTAGTAACGATCGTATAAACGATTAAGTGATATGAGGGAAAAATATTTATCGTCAAACTACATGAAGTTATGGAATGGTCTACTTATGGAGTTATGTATAAATCAGAGCCATTAAATATAAACTAATTTTCAAACATGACGTACAAGCGTCATGTGTATAACCAAATAGATGTCTCATCCCTAAAGGTCACCATATATATTGATGGATTGCTCATTGCCAAGAAGAGAAATCGTTCCGTCTGTCACATATACTTTGCCATCGCGTTAGTGTCATGTCTTTGGGTTCTGTTAACGGTGCGCTAGTTCGAGGTGCTCCTCGTAATGAAAGTTGTATTTCTGTCTCAACATCATAGTGGGCGCTGTTTTATATCGTTAGTTGTCGCTGACAATATTGTTCACTGCGGCGGTTGATTATTTTTTGTGTACGAAGTGTGTTTTTGCACATATATTCTATTCCCATAAACGCACATTCGTCTTCGCAGAAGGCACAGAAACTGAGCATTATAATCGCTCAGGAACCCTATTCTAAGAGTAAATTGACAGGGAATCATAGCAGATAACGCAGACATAGGACAAAGCAAACAAATTACGTCTGATATATGCCTGGGCCAACTGACATCCTGTGTTGGCATTCATTATGCTTGTTTATTTGATGCGTATTTAATGATTATATTGTAAGGACTTATTATTCTTGTCACTTAGCCTGAGATATGTGCTTCTATGCATATTTCGTTTAGTCATTTGCAAGTGTCTTTGCTTTCAATCTTTATATTATTCAAATCAAACAAGCTGCTTGAGTTACGCCATTGTGCTACGTTCTAAGTTCAACTGTAAAGAAGAATCAATCTATTATGCGCATACTATTTGAATTTGTGTTTGCTGTGTGGCATTGTACTATATCCATTGATCTATCTCTGGCAAGCCAATGGCACATCTGCTTTACCTATTTCAATGAATCACCGTCGGTGTTTTTCAACACGCCAGCCGCTCGGTTCACGCGGTTGCCAGATCTAATTAATAACAAAGAGACCCGTCGTATCTTTTAGCGGTGTTTATGTATCAGCAGGATGTGTCTTTAGCTACCAGAACACTACGTTATGTAACACCAAATAAAAGTTCTTAGCCCGGTGAATCTGTAATAGTTTTATCTGCTGTACAACTAGCACCTAAATAGGTCGAGGTTAATGCATGATGAACGTATGTCTTTTTAGACATAGGTACTGCAAACCTCCCAAGGAAATACCCGTCTACCACAGGTCTGAGTAAATTTCACCGTGCGACTCATGTACTACGTAGGTTTATATAACGACCATATGGGATTATTTCCAGAGGTTAGTTTTCATCGAGGGTCGTTCAAGAATCAAATAGCTATATTTTTGGCTTTGCAATTACGTTGAGAATATCTTTTATGATTTCTGTCAGAATCGAATTGTAGCTATGTATACAGGGTCTAACATTTATTAGGCATTACACAGTAGATGAAACATTAAGCAGTGAATGCATATTTACTTGAAGCAACTACTGGTCGAAAGAAATCGGTCACATCTTTTATCATTCAGTGATAACGTGCCTGAGATGTTAACTTTGATATGATAGAGAATATCACTCATGATTTCTGTCAGAATCGTATTGTAGCTACATATACAGGGTCCAACATTCATGTTTGATCTTTTATCATTTAGTGATAACGTACCTCAGATGTTTACTTTGATATGATTCATATATCTATGAGGTTAGACTCATCCATTGTTCTAATATCTCTCGAGTATTTTAGGGAAAAGCCATTGCTTAGAATGCTTCAACTCTTTATCGTTCAATGTTTCCGTATTGTGCCTCGTAACAATAATGGTGTGAATGTTTGCTTTGTATTTTACGTTTGCAATAGGCACGCAATGACTCGGATGGCTATGTAATTTTAAATCTTATATGAATGGCTGTTACACTCAATATAGTGGTATATACCTTATACATAGGAATACTAATGGTTTGATGATGGATCGATTGTTATGGCGACTCAACCACAGTGCATTTAGATTTTTTCTGTCATTATTTTAGCGAGATTACACCAGTGGTTGATGGAGTAGGCGGTCTTTGCTAAGTAATATGCCATGCAATGTAATTTCGTTGGCGAAGATGACCGCATACAACATCTATGCAGCGTTTGCTTATTCATCGATTGATATAGAATGAATATGCGTGGCATACGTTATATAAATTTAATTACAGAGTGAGTATGTTATTGAGTACCCATTGAGTATTTATTATAAGTCAATGCTACAACTACATGGCATGTGTCTGATGAATGCGTTAGAACCCTGCACTGTTAGATGCGCAACCAAATGCAATACGATTACTCTAGGTCATGCTAGTGAGGTTGCTTTTCTTCATACATACCGTACCTTCTGTCTATGGGTTGGAAAAGTGACGTTATACATATAATAGCTGCACGTTATTTAACTGTGGCTTTTGATTACCATAAAGAGCCATGTTGTTTTCATTGTGCATAATTAAGGTTCTCTTTCATGATATTTGCTTATCAATGTAGTTTTAATTTTTATCCAATGGTAATTGTTCTTGACGGTTGTTAACTGAAAAATAAATCGGTGAGGAGTCGCTAATTTGATCGTTAAGTTTTCCTCTGTAATCATCTTAAATTTGAAAATCCCGACGTGGCTGATCAGATAAATATATTCGCGTGAACTTCCTTGAGTTAAGCTATCTGCAATAGTTATATATGCATATCAATCAGCATTGACTGGGTCTTACGTCCAATATTGGTCATTCAATGTTTCAGCTAGCCTAAATTTATACACCAAAAGCAACTACGATGAAGGTTGGAACATAAATTATCTGTCATGCAGCTTGAGCATTATGTCGTTCATACTAATCCTTCATAGTTGTGTTGCAACAGGTACAGTGAATTAAACAAAAGCGCATGAGTGATAAATCCAACAATTATTAAATTTGATCTAGTTGTAGGGAGGGAGAGGTTAGCAAACGCCTGCTTTTCCAGTTATCTTTCTACTAGTGTGTTCAAATCACACTAATTAATCCGATTTAGACAAATGTGTGCATATCTTAATTGGATACGACTTCCGTTGGTTTCTACAAATGTCATATTTAGTTTAAATGGCAATAAGCGGAATTATTTTGTCATCGTTCGTTTGCTGCGTGGGATGATACTTCAGGGTGTTGTTATGACTAGTCGATCCAATTTGATTGACTTACCTGGTGTTTTGCATACCAAGGTAACGATGTCGAAGTCTGCTATTAAGCATAAGTATCCTTGCACCCGCTTCTGTGATATATGGTGTCTAACGTAAATATTGCGCAAACGCTAACAAATAGGGGCATACGTTAATTGAGCTTCTTCAAACGTATTACATTAAGCTCAAGTAGCTTTTAGGCGAGCCGAAATTTAAAATATAAATATGCACAATGTCGAATTGAGGCAAGTGAGGTGTATTAACAAGCTCCAAATCTCACACGCACAATGCGCTTTATTATAGGCGGTATTACTTTCGCCGCAAGATATATTCGAATTCAGAAACTTTATCATATAGAAACAGTATACTCATTAATCTAGTTGATCTCAAATAATACCATGCCCCCTGCATTTAGGTGTCATCTTCAAGATGATAAGTCATTCGGCCCTGATGTAGGATGTACATATGGATGCAAAGCCTGGGCAGGTTATGGAACACATAATGTGCGAAAAGAACGTAACAATTCCAGTTTTTTTCCATACGATATATCAGCCATAATGTCACCGCAATAGCCGTTTTATATGAGTTTATATTGTCGATTGACATCATATTACAGAACTGGTAATTAACACGAACACTTCTACTTGTATTTCCCGCTAACAGGTTGGCTGTAGAAAATATCAATACATATATATATATATATATATATATATATATATATATATATATATATATATATATATATATATATATATAGATATATATATATATATATATATATATATATATATATATATATATATATATATATATATATATATATATATATATATATATATATATATATATGATTATTTAAGTATTGCGGTGCGATCAATTTATGAGGTCATGACCACAATTACAGCCCCGCCGGCTTTAATGTGTGACTATAGTTGGTGTATAAATATATATATACATAAATATATCTCAGCCACTGTAACATTCTATGCACTGCTCAACAAGATAAATCTTGCTGGTGGATTTCGCGACTTATTTTTGACAATGAGTGGATTAGCTCTTGTGCAGAGCTATGTGTGATAAGGACCTAGGCAAGATAAATCAGCTCGATGAAAAATAGTTCAATCTACTTTATAGATATATGGCGTGTTGTGTCCAGGACAAGTGTCCTCTTCATTGGTGTTTACGATAGCATAAAAAAAAGCATGATCATTTTTCTATACTTATCATAATGGGATACCCGGGAACTAGTACTAGTTGAGGTTCAAGTTATATCTTTATCGTTTCATCGGCTATCAGTACGAATGTTCTGAATGCTTACTGCATGAAGAATATTGATGCGTGTAATACACCTAATATAAAGACGGATAACAAAGAGAACTTTTCAAGTATATTCAAGTACATGGCGAAACATGCATCGCTTTATGTAGTGCACGCTTAATAATGTTAGCGTTGGAAGTGTAAAGAATGTGATTTCTAGCCTAGTCGGGTCATTAACAACATTAAGCAAAAATTGTAATAATATAATCCATAACAATTGCAGCGGCCCCTTCAAGAGAATTTGTGGCAACCAGCTTAGCAGTATAGCTCCATGAATGACAATTTATTGCGGCAATGATTTTGATCAACCAACTCCTTTGAAAATATTGGACAGCACAATTGTCTTGTTTTTATCGGACCTCAACAATCAAGCTACGATTTTAGAGAACTGATTGTCTTCCATCAAACATAATAGTTTCTAATGGTTTCTTCCGGCATCAGGGCCCGCATATGTGAAATCATCAACCTCTCGCCATACGTCTCCCTTCATCAGTCGTATTTCTAGTAAACTAACCCGCTCTGTGTGTATCCAACCAGGTGTCACCACCTATAATGTTTATATGGTATGCTCGTTTCCGATTACGAAATCAATTACCCCTCTTGACAGTTGCATATCGTCGCCTGCCACCAGAAAGCAACAATTAACGACCTCCGTGAAACCTGACCAGGCGACGCGTGGGAGATGATTGAAATTTTCGCAGCAAAACATGAGGAAAAATCGCACTCGCACTAATTGGAACGTGACAAACCAATGCATTATTCTCGCTATTTCAGGGTTTCGGCAATGCTGCTCTTGTTTTTGCCGTCGTGGTACAATTTGTCAGGTGTTCCTCTCATTGCTGTGACCGAATGAGCGCAGATAGGCAAGATGATGGGACGTGAGGATAACTGTTAATATTGTTCACGATCGCGATCATGGGAATTGCTTAACCCATAATGATGACGATTTGTAGTTTATTATCTGCGTAATACCAAAACAATGATAATGGAATGATAATGTTGAAGGCATCGATACTGATAGATGTAACGGTCTAGTATCACGCCTAAGGTATCACGGCATTTCACACAAGATAACGTGGTTAGTCTATCAATGCGATGTTACCAGTCTCACACTATCGATGTAAGTTTGCCTCGAAAAGGTATAACCTATAGATATTACACGATTATTTCAATGAATTTCAAATTCGTTTTTAAAACATGCTTAAATGTGTTCATTTGAAGAGCTTGCCCCGACGAATCTATGGAGGAAGTGTAACCGGAAAAGATGATGCGCAGTGTTTTTCGCTATTCTAAATTGTTTGATTACCATTCAGGTAATAATAAAAGCTCATTGAACATTTTTAACATCCCTGTGTAACGCAACAGGATTTGAATTATTTTGTGTATTTTGTGTACTCCTCTAGGTATGTAAGCGATTGTAATCGAGGTAACATTAGAGCGAATCTAATTGATTTTCGACAAAAATATATTTTGATCGCAGTATTTTTGTATCAAATTGGGTTAGATTGTGAACACAATCAGATTGTACTCTGGGAGTCTCATGCATGAATGCTAAGCCATCCTGCGGTTCATAGATTCTTTAGTGAAATTAATTATGGTCTCAAGGGAAGTTAATTGTGCTGTTAATGTCAATATATGGGGTTGCATCGCCCACTCCCGGGCATTATTCACACCATCTAGTATGACATTCCTATACATACGCATTCAAAAGGACACGGTTTTACGCAGTAAAGAAAGATTTTCTGGCCTGAATTTTACTGCTGTTAATACCGTAACAATGATAATGGAATTATAATGGTTAAGGCATCGATACTGATAGATGTAACGGGCCAGTATCAAGCTAAAGCTATCACGGTATTTCACGCATGATAGTAGGCATATTTGGTGTCATCTTATACTGACTGAATATGGCAAGCGTTCGGGTACGTGAAATCAATTAGCACCATTAAGGCACACTCAACTATGTGGAATATAAGAGTTATTTTTATAAATATAGTGTTGCCGTAACGATGTACTCCAAAGCATCAGCAAGTGGATCAACATGACGCATTGATAGATCGTGTGACCAGTTTGACGCCGACTTCGGCAATGCATTTGATAAAAACTGAAATCTGGAATTGTTCCAACAATGAGGTGCGGAACTGTAGTTATAGATTAAACTCCATGGCATAGTTTCCTTTATTAAAAATGGCTTTCACAACCGCGTAATGGTTCCTGGTGCAATCTTTTATCATACCTCTAATTTAAGAAAAACGATTCGTGGATATGGTGCGATTTTACTATTCAAATTTTAATTTAATATTAGTGCTGATTAACGAAGGTATTATAAATAGAATAAAGCTTCAAAGTGCGCTAATGAAATTTACAATAACATTTGGTGATGAGTGACGGTGGATCAATAACTTCATACCTTTGCACAATACATTTAGACACGGAGGTCGACAGCAATATTGCAGAAGCCTATAGTCTCATACGATATTACTGCTCCACATTTCAAGAATTCACATGTACATTCTCTAGCGACAACGTCCAATATCCTCGGAAGAAATGTTGTACTAATATATTTGCTCTCAATTGCAGCCCGAAAGTCCAATGCATAGCATTTAGCTTGTTTGATATTTTTTCTTTGCTATGATTCTGAATGCGTTAGTTGAAATTCTTGTAGTTTAAATAGCCTTCTTTGGATCATCAAATTTCATTAAAGAGCAATAAGCATCAAACTCTTCATTTGCGAATGATATTGCAATAATACTCAAAAGATGCCAATTAACGCATTATACCATCACAATCAATCACATGTCTTAATTTGTTTAATTAAACATGTTAGCGTCAACGTTACGAAACGATGAGTAATAAATTTAGAGCAAACTCGTATGTTCATCTGCTTGAGTGGGTTGCTAATATCTAACAACGAGCAATATTTGCTGTTCTTTGAACGTTTGATGCTTAGGCATATAACGCGAGAAGTATATGTATATATATATATATATATATATATATATATATATATATATATATATATATATATATATATATATATATATATATATATATATATATAGATATATATATATATATATATATATATATATATATGTATATATATAGATAGGAAATATATCTATATGTATGTATATATACACATATATATATTTATCTATTTAGAAATATATATCTATATACATATATCTATATGTCTGTATATATATACCTATCTATCTCTATTTCTATATATCTCTGTATATATCTATCTAGATATATCTCCTCTCTATCTATATCTCTATATATATATATATATATATATATATCTATATATATATGTGTTCTTTGTTTTAGTATTGCCGTATTTTGTGCGTGTTGGTTAAGTCGGAGTTGGTAAGCCATTTTGTATCCACTAGTATTGTAAATTGGCATCATATTACTGGTGATGTTCCTGTGTTTGAGTATTGCCGTTATTAGTGCGTGGTGGTTAAAGCGGAGGTGATGAGGGTGCAGGAATTCCCGTCAATCTATGAGGTCATGACCGCACTTACATCCCGCCGGCTTTAGTGTGGTACTAAAGTTTCGATAGGAGACAAGCACATCAGCGCCTGTGTGACATTCTATGAATCGCTCAACGAGATAAATCTTGCTCATGAATTTTGCTATTTATGTTTGTCAACTAGTGCTTAAGCTTCTGTGTAGAACACAAAATATGCAAACCATCCACGTACTTTATAAACATATAAGTTTGTATCATATTCTATTAAAAACAAGGTTCTGGTGTCAAGGTATTTTGTAAATGCATACGTTGAAACAAATATACTGCCTATGTAGCCTCCCAGTACAAACATTGCGGTGTTATGTAGCAAGCATGGCAGATAAAGTACATCCTTTGTACATAAATGGTCACTTATATTGCGCTTGCCGAGAAAACGTGTTTATTGCACACATTCGATAATCGCTTAAATGGTAGAGATATTAAAGTGTATATGAAACACGATTTACTCCAAAGGATAGAGTAAGCGCATCCACTGTCAAAAGAGTGCAATAAAGCAGGAGTTTGACTTTGGCATCGGTGATGAATATGGAGATAGAAAAACATAATTCTGCTGAATTCACATGTATTTACTCGTGCGATTATTTAGATGATGTGTAAAGAAATCGCTATTAATATTATCTGTTCCCATTTTGACAGCGTCTGCGTCTTTTATGTTTAGTGCGATCGAAGTATCTGATCGCATGCATGTTGGGCTTGATCGTGATCGTATCCCTTTCTGTTGCGATCAAACGCACATATACAGCCCAAATTATAACAGTCACTCTCCATCCAGAAGCAAAACAAAACCATGTTTGCAAAGCCATGACTGAGCGCGACAGATTCTGGTAGTTTGAGGTATCGGTTGTCTTTATGATAAGCAGCTTGCTGTACACAGGCAGTCCGTTCCCAAAAATTTGTCAGGATCGAGCCCTGTTATCACAGCTTAAAGTTCCTTTTTGTTCAGGTCACGTGGTTGGATCCCGTTTCCGGTGCTGGGACACAACTCTTACCCCTCCCATAAATCGGGGGAGACGATGATTACATTCGTGGCTTTAATTTCTACATTAACCTTATCCCATTAATCAGGGGATTTGGTTGGGGGTAGCATGCGCCAGCTATCCCTTTCATCTTACTACTGGTGAATGCAAATCATCCTAAACAGTCATATCAATAATATATTTTTTTAAATTGGATGCGACTTCCGTTGATTGCTACAAAGGTCTTTTGCAGTTTAATCCACTATAAGTGGAATTATTTTGTCAGCCGCATGGGATGTTGCTCGAGAGCGTTGCTATGACATCCGGTTTAGTTGATTTCCCTGGTATTACGTATATTTTTTGTAGCGATGTCGAATTATCTGTAATAATGAAAAAGTACCCTTGCGTGATATATTGTGTCGATAGTAATTCTTTAAAGTTATTGCGTTTTTCTGAGCTGAGGAATCTGGAGCAAAATATTCATACCTCTTATTTTATCATTATAACAGATCATTATACTCCTGACACAACATAGAAACCAAAACGTCAAACGGCGTCTCTGAATCAAGATATGCATCAGCTGAGAGTATAGGCTATGACCGCCTAAAACTGATGATAAACCAATTTTCTGGCTATAATTGTCTTGTAAGTGTGGGTTAATGGTGTAATGTCGTGTTTTTCCCTTCCTGTACCCCCAGTAGATTACAGGCGAGTTTTACACTCGCTATTATGTTTGATGCAGCAGGTCCACTTAAACTCTTTACTTCTCTCTACTGCTTCATCTACCCGTGAATTGCCAGGTTCGCTGGATGTTGAACAACTATCAGAATTATCAAAAGACTTTATACTAGGTATCATCAATATTGAAGTATCACGATAAGTCTATTATCTTTGCTTTTACCTCCTTCGTAATGTAGAATTATAAATGTGTCTTTGCACACTCGTGTGTACACTACCTGCTGAAAACGACTAATATACGCAAACGCACGCGTGTTTTGTCACGAGCAAGCCTTAAACTATGCATTTGCCTCTGTCGACACAAGCATCAACACTTACACGCCCATACGTGTCTCTACATCAGTATCAGAGTGACGTAGTAGCCAAGGAAAGACAAAATACTGACTACAGCTTGATTATTAAGGTCAGATGAATATTGACTATTGTGGTCGAAAATTAAGGTCGGGTATTAATGCAGCTATATGTTATTTGCTACACGTTTGCTTGTTAGGGCCGTGGCGATGACTTGTTATGTTTAAGCTGTTAATGCTAGGATAGGGTGCTCTTATCAATAGTCGCATAGTATGTGTATGGCAAGACTTCACATCATGCAATGCACGATTTAACATATCGCTAACTGGCATAGATGATGCGTTATTTGTAATTACTTGATACAACATGAGCCTGATATAACGATGTATCTCACTCAACTTTGCATTGGCTCAACTGCAGGCACATGATACATTTGCGCTGTGTGACGTTATTGCATTCACTTTCATTCAGTAGACGCATATATGTCCATGTATAAATCTCCACCTTCTTCACCGCGAAATGTAAGACAGCAAACAAACATGTACATGCATCATGCAATGGGTTTTACAAATACATTTCTATGACTTGAATTAGCGCATCCAATAAATTCCGAGCAAATAACATTAGAGATGTACATTTTTCAAGTGATGCAGTATGTTGAAATGGTTCCGTTAACTGTGATTTAATGACAACTAATTAACTAATTGTACTATGCGTACAACTAGGACGCTAATGATAATTATTCACAGCGGAAGGCAGGTGAGATAAGATTTATTCCATGGATATTTTTCTAACAATATTACCTGACCTATGTAACATGAGTAACTTATCGTGGCAGGTGCGTAATATGGCAAGATTTTATATGGCAAGCAGACACCAGAATACGAGACTAACGTCGCTCTACCAAGGATCATGCAACGTTTGTTTTCAAGCATATGCACACAGAAAAGTATAACTCAGTCATTCACACCAAATGATACTAGCACTGTTGTGTTGAAGTTACCCGTTATGTTCCGATCGAGTCAATGGAAACGTGCTTCTTGATGCATTACCGCTATGTAGCTTAAGAAAATGCAATGAAACAAGATACTGAATTATTAATGTAATCTGAAACGTAAAAGATTATGCACGTTACTGTGCCACGCGAGGCAAAAACACCTTGATGAAAGTAAGTTATATTCCCATTTTTTTTACTAATACAGAGAGAGTGTTCCGCTCGAAAATAGCAACATCACAAACTCCAGTCCCTGGTGGTGGTGATAAGAATGATAGATCTCATATGGCAAATCCCTAGTAGGTTATTATCTCAATAATGAAGCATAGATATCCTGCAGCATGTTGTACTTCATTCAGCCAGTCGGAATTGCAGCTATTTGTTCGCCCATTAGAAAGCTAGTCAAAACTGGGCTGCACTGAATTAAGCAAGAACGGGAAAAATATATAACTTGCAATTGCATTCAATAGAGTTTATCACAAGAGACAAGCTGAATATTTACCTCCCTGCAGACTTACATTCGACAGCCATTGTGTCTTCTACATTATGTAAAACCCGGAAGCAATGTCACTATGCTGTGTGTTATATATCTAACAGTCATTTATTAATGACCAATAATGTGTACTTTGTTAGGAGCCAGACGCACGACTTGCTGTTTTGCATTTGCAACTTGTCCTTATTCATGCAAAAGCCTCGCAAAATATGTCCTGCTGACATTTGTATTCAGCCCATGAAATTGAATATATGTTGCCCTTAGAATATTGAAAACTCTTGGTTGCGTCTTGCATCCATTGATGAAAACTCATGTTCGTAAGCGGTTGCCATATCGCTATCATTCTATCATAGTTACATAAATATTTTCGAAAATATCTTTAGCCTTATTTTGTATATCTGCATACGAACCGGATGCTAAGTTGAAATTATTTGGAATAATATAAAACATCTGTAAAACCCTTTGGCAATATATTCAACCATTATATGGCATCACGAACAAAACTAAGTGATAACGTCAGCAAGGCATCCTATGTTCCCTCTTGTTTTCACGTGAACGTGCCAAATATTGCCGATGCTTATAACATGAATGCCTACACAGCTGCCAGGTTACCTGACACTAGGAATGCCCATACAAATGGTAGGTGGGGTAATTATGTTTGATATCCAAAACTAGCAGCATATCTTATCATTTCACGAATTGACACACACTTAAGGAACGACGATGTCGACTGGATATATTGCTCTGTCTGGGATACACCTTTCCAAAGTAGCCTCTCACAACGTCCGTGCAGTTTTCCATTCTCGATCTTTCATGTCCGTGCTTTAGATTTTGATATAAAATTGTCAATAGCCGTCTAAAGCGAGAATACTGGCTATTTTACCCTGCACATATGTCTTTTACCCGAAATTAAACAGCTCGTGGGCATAGTTGATTATACATGCTGCCAGCAGGCAATTGATTTAATAACGTTCAGTTGATATTTCAGCAGATTCAAATGAACCCCGATACTTTTCCTATGTGAATGTGTGTATCAAAGTGTCATTTTACGTCATTAGTATGTCAGTCTTCATTAATTTACAATGGATACTAGCATGGTGCCTTTCAAGAACAATCCACGAATGAATAGTAGAGATTTAATTTGCATGACGTTTGGCCTCAAGGGGTATTCAGAATGATCGATTATAGAAAGCACAGCACAGCTGATGAATAGATGAGATGTGCTAGGCTTGTACATGAACAACTTGGCGCATTCATTTGTTCATTCAATCAGTTTTCAACGTTTCTAAATTCCATTTAACCACATTCGGTAATGCTTATTGTACTCTGTGGGTTTTGTTCAATCAAAATGGATAGTCTTCCTGCCCATATAGCATGCCCTTTCATACTCATCAGTAAATCGATCAATTATTTGGATGGTATGCAATTGTGGTATGGTTTTCAACGTTATTATAAATGATTTAAAGAAAGTAGCTCATCTAAACAAATGAAATCTAATGGATGCCAAACGCAAACAACTAAAGCTAATAGACGCAAACGTCTACAATGCCTAAACCTAAACGGAATATTTCTTCAAATGAGCATTATTTGTCTATGATTTGAACACAGAATCGCAAAACATAATCTTAAATCGAAATGTTGTACTAACCAATAATCTCGGCCACTTAGGCACATTCCACAACAACATTTGTACATCACCTGACTATAAGTCCGCCATACTTGCTAAACTGTGGTGTATAGCCAGTAGCTTTTGCGCGTTAATGTTCTTATCAGCACCATTTGTGATTTACAGTCGGTCAACAGGACAAGCATTCAACCTGCATTCAACAAATTGCTGCTTTATAAGCTACGCACTGAGCTGCAATGTCAGCATTTATGTTGATGGATCGCATCGGTAAATTGCAGTGAAGCGAGCGTGCTCTATCCTTCGTTAGATTGCCACACCGCCACTTGTGTAATAACGATTGAGTTAGAATTTAGGTGACTAGGTGATGATATGTAATTGTGGTGCTGCCAAGGCCCCTGAATACTGCAATAGACTTCAAAAGTCATATCGGCTCTGATGTTATCAGATGTGTTGCCGTATGCTTGATTTGTCTGCTGTGCTGACCATTTGTTAATTGCGTAAATCAAACAAAGAAAGTGACGAGGCTCAAGAACGTAAATCGTCGAAATTGTAAAACCATAAAGTATTTTCAATCAATCGGCTGTTCGCCATTTTTGTAATGATCGTATATACGATGGGCGATATGGATGAAAAGATAATATTCATCGTCAGACAACTTTAATGCAGCCGTTCGCGAATTACTAGCATGATCTACTTCTGCAGTTATGTCTCCATCCGAGCCATTTATTGTGTATTGTCATCAAACTTGACGTATAACCGACCTGAATAAAACAAATTAACATATTTAGAATGTGGAGCCTCATCCTTGAAGGTCACCACATATATTGATGGATAACATTGTTTATTGCAGTGAATAGAGATCGTTCCCTCTATCATATACACTTTACTATCGCGTTAGTGTCACGACTATGGGTTATGTTAACGGTGCGCCCCTTCGAGCAAGGATATTACCGTTCCATTGTTATGGCGCCTGGTACTAAAAGTTGATTTTCTGACTCAACACCATAGTGGGCGCTGTTTAGGTTTTATATGATAGGTAAAGAACATGTGACAGCATTATGGAATAAATACTTAATCATTTGTGGTTCGTCTGATGCAAACTGCATTCCAGTATAGCAAAGCCAATCAGATAAGCCACTAAATTTGCTACAGTAATGGAATGCCATGTATGCATCATTTGCTGCCGTTATTGATGTTCATTCCATACATTACAAGGGCTAGCACACGTGGGGTGGCAATCTCTACGGTTAGGATTCATTTGATACCGCCATAAAGATGGATACTGCTCTTCAAACTATAAAGCACGGAATTGGTTTTCTGCATATTCAGTTTGTTTGCAAAGATTGATAGCATACTAATCTATAATGGCGCAATGTTAACACTTTTAAATTCAAGCATACGAAATGTGGATCAAGGCGAAGTTGCTCTCATGTATGAAGTTTAGACTTATTGCTGCAGCCTGCGTTGTCTCTGGTGAGATGGATCGGTTTAATCCGCATCGATGTGGCTAATTTCTAGAGATTGCAAACGCAAAATGCTTATATAAAGTGCATCTTGAAAGGTAATAATACCTCTGGTAACAGCTAAGACGCATGAGGATCTGGCATCCTCTAGGTGTTCGTTTACAACATTATTGAGATATTTATACCCCGTTTACAGAGAAATAGTGCATAGCATATATGGAGGCATATGATGTGTGTATTGCTGTGCATGAGGTATAATAAACGACCAGAAAACAGGTATTGCATGTTATATGATCAAGATGCTTCCCTTTTGGCAGTTGAGCTCCATTGCAGGAATGCCTTCTTACTTGTATGAATTAGTGGATGTGTAATGTAGCATGCGCCGAGCCTTCATAGCACTAAATGCACAAAATTTTCAGATCACATATCAATATATTTGAAAGCACTTCTGTGAGAGATTGATGTTAGACGAATTCCTTATATAAACCATTATATCTTGAATTTGTGTTGATTAGTACTTCTTGACTCTACCAAACATGATCATAACTGTTTACAAATATGTAGCATTCACTTATCGTACAGAGCACTATCGTGGTTTCTCTAAGTTGTTTGCAAACTTTAGCTATAGCTATTTGTCAGTACTAACATCCTTGTCAATCAAAATAAATTTTACATATCACATTTTGCGAGCAAAACAAGTAACGTATTTCGGCATGCCTGTGTTATTCTTACATACGGTTCAGTTTTTATGCGTTAGCTAGTCGACCTAATCGAAGGACTTATATAGGCAATATACTTTATAAGTGAAATCTACGATTAAATGTTCAAAGGCTAAAAATCGCGAAACAATGTTTCCACAATTGCTTACCGCGACATCAACTGAAACTTGATGTTTTCTCTCAAGAGTTACTTCACTACCATATGCGTAAAACTACAAACAACATTGCTTGTTACATATGCTTATTATATATATATATATATATATATATATATATATATATATATATATATATATATATATATATATATATATATGATATATATATGTTCATATATATTATATATATATATATATATAGATATATCTTTATCTCTATATATATATAATATATAAATCTATATATATAAAATATATATATATGAATTTATAAATCTACATATATATAATATATCTATCTATATATATATATATATAAATATATATGTTCATATATATATATATATGTATATATAGGTATATATATATATCTTTATATATATATATATATATATAAATATATATATATATATACATAAAATATATATATATATGAATTTATATATCTGCTTATATATAATATATCTATCTATCTATATATATATATATATATATATATATGTATATATATATATATATCTGTATATGAATTTATGTATCTACATAAATATTTATATATCTATATATATATATATATATATCGAAATATATATATTCATATATAAATATATATATATATATAAATATATATATATATATATATATGAATTTATATATCTACATATATATTTATATACATATATGTATATGTACATATATACATATATATATATATATATCCGCATATATATGTTTATATTTATATTAGTATAAATATATACATATGTATATAAATATATACATATATATACATATATAAATGTTTATATATACATATATATTTATATATATATATTCATATATAAACATTTATATATATATATACATATCTATATATATATATATTATATATATATATATATATATATATATATATATAGATCTATATATATATCTATATATATATATATATATATATATATATATATATATATATATATATATATATATATATATATATTCTATCTCTCGTAATTTCCCATAGATTTTTACATTACACAATGGTAGAATTGTATAGGTATTAAAATAATATATATATATATATATATATATATATATATATATATATACATTATCTATATATAAATATATATATGTATATATATATATATATATATTAATATATTATAAATTATCTCTATATAATATATATATCTATATATATATATGTATATATATATATATATATATATATATATATATATCTATCTCTATATATATATATATATATATCTATATATATATATATATATATATATCTCTATATATATCTCTATATATATTTGCTATCTCTCGTAATTTTCCATAGATTTTTACATTACACAATGGTAGAGTTGTATAGATAGTAAAATAAAAACGCCCATTACTGTATCAGGGGCATTAGTTTTTGGCAAATTGTTTTGCCTAGTCAAATAAATATATTTTTGCTACAGGATTTGTATTTCAAAACTGATGGCTGAATGTTGATTACTGATCCGGCTATTATACAATTTGTAAATTTAAGAAGAGAAGAGATGAGCCTGCAAATGAGCTGACATCGTGCGCTATCTATACTTTAGCTTACTCTTACCAGTATTGTTAGGCGAATCCCTATGGCTAAACTCAATGATCTGTTATTTGATGGTTCGGACATTATACCATGTCCCACTTAGTGCGGACTTGATTTCGCATTATTGCCACGAGCTAGTTAATGAAAGCAGATGGGCTCTTGTTCCAGTATATATAAAGGCCGTCAAATGTTGCGCTCTAGGATGGCATGATTGCAGTTGTTGGAGCGACTTTTTTGCGAGTTCGGGGCCACATACTGATGGATTGTTGTCCTGTCAAATATGATTCCGTGTTATCAAAACGAGCCGAGGAGCGTTTATAGAACCTAGAGAGCCGAACCTTTATATATATCGTTTCCACAAATGTTGAGATAATGGGATATGTTGTCCTTGAATGTTCTTACTCGGGCGCTGGTAATCATGGTGGCGCCTCACGGTCATAAAACCGAGATTCCGCATGGACACCAAACGTCACTCATAGCAGGTAGCTACAACAAATGCAACTGCCAAGCGGATGCGTTTAATCATAATGCTTTCTTCATTGCTCTTCAAACGTAAAACATCATTTAAGAGTATGATACCCTATTGATTTGTGATTGTTTACACGAATATTTGACTGAACCAGTCTTTGATATTGACGGCAGTATGCAAGACAGGGGATGGTTGCTGTGGTTAGGCAAAGTGAAGAGGGATGCCTCTACCGCATTGGAAAATATCAACGCCGTAAGACATTCATTTATCGCAGCATTTGTAGTTATAACGAAATTACACGATCAAATAGTTGTCAGATAGCACACGCCCATGCAAATAACCTACAGACACAATACAAACACTTACAAATGTGACGGAAGTGCTTTGTTTATGAATGGCCCCTGTCAAATGCCTGCATTTAGCAGCTAGCGTGTTTATAAATCCATGGGCGATTTATTGACGATAATATAGCAGGTGTGCGTTTTGACCAAAAACTACATAGTAGAATATACGTTAATATGTGTGGTTTGATTTTGATTTGGTAATCTCCTACCCTATCTCCCTCCCTTAGGATCACATTATTCTTCCCTCCCTCGCTTAGGGTCACATCCCTCTCTCACTCCCTTAGAGCTACATTATTCACAGTGTTTATTGGTATTCTGAACTTACACGAAAACATTGTAAATTCATGGCGTGTCGTAGGCTGCTTATACTATCAAATGAGCATGTGAAGTACAGTCTGACAAATTCTATGTGATATTTTCTGGTGGTAAAAGCTGTGATATGAATGTCAATTACAGGCGCTTGCCCGTTGTTTAACCCCATCAATACACAATCGATCAACGCATTTGCGGCCTTATTGCGCTAGTTGCACTTGCGATGGATGTATCGGATGTGCCTAGACAAAATTATAATTTATTTTATGTTGGAGCCAGGGACGATAACATGTCACAAATCAATATATAACCTGGACGTCAAGTTTTTAGACCACTCGTTCGTAACGTCTTGGCACAAAAAGCATATCTAGTGATTTTAAACGGCTTAAATATTATCATAACATATGTGGAGATTTTATAATAAAGTATCCATGGGTAAAGATTTTTTTCTCGTTTCAGAGTCTAATATTCCATTACCACCAATTTGCCTTATTTACTGGTATTTACTGGATAAGTGCACCAGACAACGCCGTAAAAAGATTATACCAGGAAGCCTTTACACTGTGTATACGTAATCATTCAATTGCACTCGTCTGGTTTGGCGCCAGCAGCTCTTTACTACTTTTAACTAAGATTGTATATACGATTTTGTTCCCCGGATGCTTTCTAATGATCAGGGTGTAACTTAGTTTAGGGTTTTTATCAGCTCCTGTGATTGCGTCGCGTTGGCGCAATGCAATAGCTCTCTCGCTTAAACAGTCGAGCAGTCGTCAGGGGATATGCTAGGGGCAACAACCAGAATAGCAGGCCGCTCAAAATTAAACGTCGTTAAAATCAATCGCGTCTAGCTCGTGATTCATTAACAAATGTGGCAGCAAAATATATGCTAGACATCAGCTTGGTATAATGATGATTTGATTTCCTTAACCAGAGAGTAGCCTTTGGAGCGAACATCTGCCTGATGATTATCGCATTTCTGCCTGTCAAATGAGCTTGCTTTACCGCAAATAACCATATTATTGATAAAACCACTTCAATAGTTGCATCGTTTCGCTTAGTGCGACGTTTGTTGATAGTCTTGTTTTTGACGATAAAATACCCCAGATTAACTGATAGAGGAAGTGGGAAGGTGTATATTGAAATGTGACAAGAACGTGCACTAGCTCTGCCAATCTAACCTAATTATTTGACGAAATGTAGCATTAACACGTAATTAACATGTGGGCGGTACAGATGGTCCATTAACTGCGTTGAACTCAACCTCATTGGGTGCAATCGTCGACATTCAAAGATAGGTAGCCTCAATATTGCATCAAATGATACATGCTTCTATCACATACGTGATAGGCATAAGCTACTTAGTCACTGCATTTAAATGAATTGGTGGCCAATCGAGGACTACCTTACCAAGAGAGTGAGATAAATGAGCGATCGTATATTTTGATTCATAAGATCTGGTAAATTGGGCATGTATGGTACGATATGCTTATAACCTTAGTAATCTCTTGTACGGAACAGCTTTATCACAGTGAATACTGGATGAAAAGCATCGAGCATGCACAATCACCATGTATTCATTGACAGCAGTTTATATTCATTTGCGGGAGCTCAATTAACAGGCAATATTTTGGCGTTTCCAATGTATTACTTCAACTCAATAGCATTTGAATTGCAATGCCTGGTGGTGTCGATTTTGTGTTGTGGACTTCATAATGAAATGCAGGAAAATACAGATGGTAATTAGAAATAAACCAAATCTTTCTTCTAAAGATGCCACTCTGTCAGTATTCATTGGTCATTTATTGGCCATGAATTTATTTATACAGAATAATATAAAAATTAATAACGGAATTATGGCAATCATTGTATTTGAGATGCAGGTTTTATATGTGCAATATATTCGTCGATGAATACGATATGCAATATGTTATGGGATGGCGGTTTTTATGCATATATACCTTACTAAGAGTGATATTAAAAATAAGTTGGACACTCTACCTTATCGCTGAATTAGTACAACGCGATTGAGAAACCGTAGCGCTGATATATTTGCATATCGGCGAACTCGTAAGACAATGGATTGTTTTAATGATTCATACACTCTTTGCACACCACTGCATATCGGCATTTAATATCATACAAATAATGATTCTGCCAGCCCATGAAGGACTAACTTTAATCAGCAATCACAACCTGGATTTAGAAAATATTAAATACAGAAGCATCAGCTGTATTGTCTGCTATATACCAAGACCCATGTTTATTGCAACGAATCGACAATGCCTATTCTATGTATAGTCTTGCTTATTCGCTAAGCTTATGAGATTTATACATTACAATTCTCACGCTACACTGGCATATGGTCTATATCATCATATCCACTTTATATTTAGTTATATTGTCTGTTGATAACAACGTTCCATCGCTAAACGTTAGCACAGCCAAAGTAATAATATTGTGCGCCTTCGCTGTCAGCATAACGACAAGGATATTTTCAAAGAGATCAACTTTCTATTCGATGCCTTAAAATGAGTACATAGAACAGCATAATTCTGTATGAAATCAAACGGAGTGAATTTAATCATCTCTCATGCGTGTTTTTGGTGCGCATAAGACTACGTTTGACAACGTAACCCACTATTTAGGTGTTAACTTCTCTAAAAGTGTCAATGGTTCGTCGTTCGCATAGTTGCTGTTCATGAAAAGCGATAACTTAGTTCTATGGAATACGTTTAAACAAAACTCACGCCCGGGGGCTATTCATTTGCATTAGGGCACGTAATAATGGCGAAAGACTACTTTACGTAACGTCGTAAACTTCACAGCTTTCTAAAACCCTCCCGTCTAAATAAGGTTGATTGTCGCTTTCATACCAATGTCCAGTTCAATGAACACATAGCCATAAACAATTTTCCTCACAGCAAGAAACAAACTGTAATCGCAGTTGTACCTCATTGGAGCGATAGCTATTGCTGTGTGTTCGCTGATTGTCAGTCTCAATAAGGTGAACGTTGTTAAGATCGCCAATTTATTGTCAGCTGAGGTATGACACTCGAATGCAGTTGGTTTGGGCTTCGTAACATTGTCCAATATAGAAGCCTCAACGGGCAGTCCTTCTGGCAGCATCATTGTCAGCCATTAACTTTTGAATGATTATCAGCTGGAGTAATTAACATATTAAAAATAGATAGAGCGAAGGCCATCATCGTGACAAACGATTTCCACTGACTGCGTGTTTGGTTTTATTTGGGGGGGGGGGTGTTAATAAGCTTGCATATCAGTTAGTTTGGAGGGTAAGGCCATTTGATTTTAAGCGCTGAAATCAATTTACTACGGTTAGATTGTCAAAGGATATTGCATGATTCAGGTGTTGGCATTATCTTCGAATTCTCGAGCTTAGAATATACACATTAATCACTACTCTACTCAAGGATTACATTATTTTGCATTCTAACAAGATTATGAAATGATATCTACCGTCTATAATCCAGTTTATAGCAAATATCATAGTTAGAGTACGAAGTCTCCTACTTGACGATCACCGTATATGTTGATAGACGCTAGTGTGCATTGCAGTGTATAAAAAGCGGTAAGTCTTTCATCTTTATATGCCATTGGTTAAGTACCTCTTTCTCGAGTCTTGAAGGAGTGCTCATTCGATCAAGGGTTATCGTTCCATGGTTATGATGTCTGGTAATAACAGTTGACTGTCAGACACACCAAATAGTGTGCACCTTTTGGCACACATTTTCCGCGAACGCGGTATTAAAAAACTCTCGAGTTGCTTTATCAATGATCAATGGCCGTTAACCTTACTTTCTGGTAACGTCGCGCAAGGCGAATATATATACATAAATATATATATATATATATTTTATATATATATATATATATATATATATATATATATATATATATATATATACATATTTATAGATATATAGATATATATATATATATTTATATATATACATATATATACATATGTATATATATAATTGTATATACATCTCTCTCTTGCTCTCTCTCTCTCTATATATATACATATATACATAAATATGCATATATAAATATATATATGCAAAATATATGTATATATATACATTTATAATATATATAAAAATATATATATTATATGTATATATATATATATATATATGTACATATTAGATATATATATATATAAATATATAGATCTATATATATATATCTCTCTATATATCTCTATATATATCTCTATCTATATATATATATCTATATATCTATATATATCTCTTATATATATATATATATATATATATATACGTCTATAGATATATATATATATATATGATATTAAGCTACCAGTGCGGATGTACATATGTCACCACATTAGTTCACAGAGCCGCCATAAATTGGATAACAAGAATGAATGGTAATCAATAGATTGTCAAGCATGAATAACAGTATGCATCGCTTAACGAATTGCAGGTGGTTTCTGCCATCGTATGTGCTTACTATTCACGCCTCATTAAACGGATGTTGATTCTTAGACCGATGTTTTCCCTTTTCGCCATGGATTGGTGGCATATGCCAAACAATACGAGGAATAAACCTGTCTGTATAATGTTGTTCTTATGGGAACCAAGTTTTGCTCATGACGCTATTGTGCAATAAATATTTTATTTTTACATAGCTCACCAGTTGCGACATCTCGAAAGCGTTAACCTCTCTTTTTAAATGTTTTCTAATTTTCACTATCACGACGAGTCGACGATGATTTCTAGCTTGTGATAGGCAATAGACGGCTTGAAATTTAAAGGTTTGCTTATTGAAATCGATCGGTTCGTCTCTCGTTCGTAGCATGATTAGTGGATATGCGATTATGTAGAGTAGAACATCTCTTATATTAAGGATATCTCTGGCATCACAACAAGACCTGAGTGGGGCCCTATCGGTGCATCGTTGAGTATATTAATAATTACTATCAATCATAAATTTACCAATGGAACATACCATCTACATGATACCAAGGGGCTACAAACCTGATATAATCGTCCTTAAAACGACAACAAGTAAGTGATTGATTCACTCCGCAGCACATTCACAACGATCCTGAATATAAATTCATTTAAATACTCACACTTATAATGCGAAACCATCTATTTATCATGCGACGAACCGAGTTGCCTGTTCGCGTCTGCTGATGGCAATGCAGGCGCCGGTCACAGTCAACTGTTCACACATGTAGATGTCTTCACAGCTTGTGTGAGACTTAACATGCACCCTGTTGGCCAGGCACACTTGATTGTGCAATTTAACAGTAGCAGTCTCGTCAACGTATTAGTTAGCGTCGTTACTCCACTTTAACAACTAGAGAAGGTGCTTAAACTAAGTGCTTACATTGAAATGTTGTTACTCACACAAACTGAATGTATATTGCACGCAGTCATGTCAAATAAGTATAATATTCTCCAAGTTGATATGCTGTGTTCTTAATGAGCCCTGATACATATTGTCATTGTAATATTAATAAATTCTTCATGTCAGTCAATTACTGCATCCAATATTTGTTTATACAAAAGAACCAGGAGCATGTCGTAATTGTGCGATAGCTGTAGCTAAAACGGTTCACCAAAAACTAGTTACATCCGATGAAAGGATGATACATATTATGCAAATGGGTGGATCGTAACAATAAGGGATATTATTCATAGTGGTAACGTACCAGTCAGACAATCTTCATTAATAAGGACCCTCAAGAAAACGCTTGTTATGTGAAATTATTAGTTACTCTGATCCCAGATAACCATTCCGTCGCTCCTTCTACGATGTCTTAATTTGTACATAATAGTAAACTGCTGTTCATCGCTGTTGATGCTTCTAACGCAGTTCAGTGTGTGCTGGGATGGGATGATGCTTGATTCACATATGAACCTATTTTGCGGAACATCGCAACCTAAACCCTAATCTCAATACTGAGTATTCGGCCAAATAATATGGCAAAATAAATTTTTTTTGAATGATGACTTCCGACGTTAAAGTTGGCACAAAAAACCTGCGCAAGTGTGTGGAATTTGGAAAGAAAGGGTGTCAGGGTGAAACGTAAGAACCGGTTATAACTGATCATAGGCAAATATAACATAGATAATAAGTAACATGACTCATCAATTGCCGTTTGTAATCTGCTTTAACGAATTAATGACCTCATTACCATGGGTAGAGTATCACACCACACAGATACTGTTACTCAGTGGCAGCAAACCGTTAGCATTATGCAGATAATCATCAACTCCAATCATCTTGCTCTACTGCCTATTTGCGCAAAAAATGCGAGCAACACTTGTTTACAGCTGCGGACAAATTGTACCAAGTGTCATTTCATGCCACAATTACAAAACCACTACAGCTTTGACGAGACCCTTATTTAGGGCGGATAATGCTAGTGTTTGACACATTGCCGTTAGTGCGAGTGTGATTTGGCCTCATGTTTTGTTGCGAACAGGTCAATCCTCCCTCAAGCATCGTCAAATTAATTGTCATGGTGGTCGTTTTCTGTTGTTTTCTGGCGGCAAGTGAGGAAATGCAACTGTCATGAGGGGTTATTATTTTGGAGTCGAAAATAGGCAGACCATCTTATATTTTGTATTTTGTGACACCTGGTAAGAAGCATACAGCGGGAGACGATTATTTGAAATACACCTGATCAGGGGCTAGGTATTAGTTGGCGCTGCCATTAATGCGTGCACTGATGTTGAAAAGAAACATTAGGCACGCAATCAGTCCTCTGAAATCATACCTTGCTTGATGCGGTCAGATACATAGGGACAATTGAGCTGTACAATATATACAAAATAGTTGGTCAAAAATCGTTGCCTCTATATTTGGTCGGGATTTATGAAGCTATACGTTTAATTTATTTACTAGATGTTTGCTTGAAAAGGCCGTTGCGATGACTAATTATGTTTCAAGTGTTATTGCTAGGATATGTTGCTCTTCATGTTATATCGCATATTATATGTATGGCAAGGTTTCAGCATGAAATACACGATGTAACATATCGCTAACTGGCAAAGATAATGTAGCTTACATAGTGTGGTGATTTGTAATCACCTGATGCAACATAAGCCTGATATAACGATGCATCACACTCAACATTGCGCTGTCCTAGCTGCAGGACTGGATAAATTTGCACTGTGAGACTTCAAAGCATTCACTTTTATTCGGGAGACGTGTATATGTCAATGTAGAAATCTACATCCTCCTAATGGAGAGTTGTAAAATAGCATACAAGCATCTACATGCATCATGCAATGGATTTTACAAATAGATATGCATGACTTATATTGGCGCATCAATTCAACTCCGAACACTGGAAATAAACATTTTTCAAATGATGCAGCATGTTAAAACGACTCACTTAACTGTTGTAGAACGACAACAAATAAATTCCGTAGGATTCTAATAATATCTATTCACAGCGCACTGCGAATGAGATTGGTATTTTTCATTGAAAATTCCTAGAATTAAAACACTTATCCAACAATATTAGTTAACCTATGATATATGTGTAACTTACCGTGGCACGTGCATTATATGACATATATCTTATACGGCAAGCAGATACCGTAATAAATAAGACCAGCATCGTTCTACCAAAGTTCATACAGAGTTGTTATTAAAGCATGTGCACGAAGGAATGATGTCTTTGTGCACATTGAATCTGGTGCGGATGCATTCTAACTCGGTTATAAAAAGCAATTGATACTAGCACTGGTGTGTTTGAGTTCAACGTCATGTTCCGATCAGGTCCATGGAAATGTGTTTCTGGATACGATACCGCTATGTAGCTTCAGCAAAAGCAATTAAACACAATGACATCATTTATCTGACACCCTAAAGATGATGATGCATGTTTCTATGTCATGCGATTAAACACATCATGAGGACCGAAGGTTATATTCCCTATAATACTCATACAAAGGCAGTGTTCCGTTCGAATATGAGAGTAATATGGCAATCTGAACTTCAGGCCGTAGTGATTGCGATCATTATGAAAGATTCCTCATGATAAATCAGCAGTAGGTCATGACCCCAATAATGAAGGATATTTCATTCCATTCCGCCTAAGCTCGCCAATCGGACTTGCAGGTATGTTAGAAAATTTGACGGTTAGCAAATGGCCGGTTGCGACAAACGCACACGCTTACATATGCTGCACTGAGTTAAGTGCGAACCCGAAAAATATAAAACATGCAATTGCTTTCGATAGAAGTTATCACACGAGAATATGTACCTCACTGCAGCCGTACATCGGATAGCCATCGTGTCTTCTACATCATTCTGCAAGTAAAACCCAAGAGCAATGTCGCTATGCTATGTTATGTTTCAAACAGCCACATATTTTGACCAATTATCCTTTACTTTGGTGTGTGTCAGATGCGCGATTTGTTGCCTTGCATTTTCAACATTTCATAATTCCTGCTGAAGCGTCACAACAAATGTGCTAGCGTACATTTGTATTCAGCACATAGAATGATATCAATACTGTCCATAGAATATTGCACACTCTAGTTTGCGTATTAGCAGTTTCCCCTCGATGAAAACTCAGGTTCGTAAGCAATAGCCATGTCGCTTCCATCATTTTAGATTTGCATTTATATTTGTGACATATCTATTAATGATTGTTATGTTCGTCTGCATTTGAAACAGTGACTAAGTTGGGATTATTTGGACTCGAAATCAAACGATACTAAACAAGTCGTTCACAATCAAATGTAAAAACATTTGGCAATATGTGCAACAAATATATGGCTTCATCAACACAATTACGTGAATCCGTCAGTAAGGCATCCCAAACCTGTCCCCTTCCATTCTATTTCAAAATAGCTCTGTTTTTCCCCCTGTACATTCTAGTGATGTAATTTGCTGCCTGTATCATGTAATAACCATAGCAAACATGTTTATGTTGACTAGCGATATATAATGGACACAAATTATGTGGGCAACTTTAAGGATTGATAGTTGTGCCTAGTATCCTATATTAGCTGACACGCAATCGTTCATATTTCGCAATATGGTACTCTTAACTGTTTATATTCATCCTGTATACAAGGATGTACTAACCGATTGGACGTGAATCTGTAATAGGTCTATAATTGATGGACATACCTGACATGGTGGATTGCATTGGAATCATTTACTCTATTGGATGCATCGAGAAATGTTGTTATAATTAGGATGTAGCGATTTTTAACTGAACGAACAAGTTAAACGCATAGTTAACGTTAGCAATGACATCATATAGCAATTTCCATTAGCGGTGTTTTAGCTTTAAGGAACTGGTAGATTTTATTCAGGAGTGCATGCTTATAAGCTATAACTATGTCAATTTCGACAAAGAAGTTTAATTATATCGGAACATACCACATGCTACACAGTATATCTTGATAGGTGGCTTCACATATTGGGCCATTTATTTCAGCACCAGCAACCAGGATAGGTGTGTAATAACTGCCTCGGAAAATAATTTGTGACTGTCGACGCCATCGACATCATTACCCACATAATCATGGCTATGTAAATGCTATACTAATTGTTTTGATTATCAGCGCTACAATCGTCAAAATGATAATTGGTATGATCTATTCTGCAAACAACCATCGTTAAGTGCATCGGCACTACCTAAACGCAATTATCTTGTTCCCTCATGTTGTCTCGCGAACGTGTCAATTATGCTTAATGCTTAGCCCATCCAATTAGCACGAATACAACCTATCATAACTGCCAGGCTATATCTGACACCAAGGAAAGCCATGCAAATGGCAGGTGGGGTAGTTAAATCTAGTAGCATATCTGATAATTACACGAAATGCAAGATTGTTGTTTTTCACACCCACTTGACGAGTGACACATGGAGCATGTTGTTTTCATCATTTTTCCAACATGAGGCTAACGAACTCTCCTTAATTTTCGTGTGTGGCATCACGCAAATTGGAACCCTTCGTGGAGAATACGTCTCATTCCATTAATGATACCATTCAAATAAACATACGCAAAGCCTATCGATCTGGGATAATTGCTGCAAAATGATCATCACACATTAGACAGCGTACCCAGAGACTAGTCGACCATTTGAACAGCAGACGCTTTCATTTGTTCTACCGATATGCGGTAGGATTTGTACTCCAAACATCAATTGTTTTCAGCAAATTGTGAGCGGCAAATCACAAAACAAACCTCATACTATCTCAGTAATCAATCAACACAACAATATTCAGCAACTTAGTTATTTGTGTTTTCAATTAGTGAAATATATCATGCAAATCCGACATCACAGCCCCAGGTGCCAGAAAGGTTGTCTGCTGCGTCATACAAATTGCCATCCCTCTCTTGTTGTGGAAGAGCTGGCCATTTATCTGGTTTTCGCCATCGTGGCTTTCAGAGGTGCTCTTGTATGAGGTGAAGCTGTCAGTTGGTGAGGTAATGCTGCAGTAAGCAAAATAGTTTTTATTTACATCTGCAAGCCTAGACTAGTTCCCTGATACAGGCCTTGTAATCAACGGCACAGGTTTCCTATTTCCTTTCCCTTCTTGGTGTGCAAAACTGTATATATGCAGCACTACCGACTGCACTGGAGTGGTCAGGCGAGTAGTAGTAGAATATAGCAACCTCTGCTAGTGTAATTCCCAAGGGGTTTCCGAGTGTTTATTCTGCATAAATACCCGCTCCATAGGTTCTTTGTTAGAATATATTTATGCATTTATTGCACATAAACTTCGTAATATTCTAAGTTACTCGAGGCAAGCTATAGTATAATAAGTTTGTTTGCGTCTTATGCTTGTAAGGCGACGAATGAGGTAATTTATATCCTCATCCTGTCGCGTGCGTGCCCGTCAACTTCGATGTTCCTTCCGTTCAATTATCCAAAGGCCTATCCATACGCTTATATCATAATGTAACCTCAGCCTATGTGATTCTTTCTGGATGAAGTACAATTGGTTATGCGACCTGAAACTAACAAGGTATCCACAATATATTTATGCTGCTCTAATTGCATCAGAGCCTCTCAGGAGTGTTCTATGTAAGAGTTCTATTACGACCTCTAGCAGGATCATGCACCTAACAAGTTCAACATCCAGATCTTACCATAATTGTTTAACTATCCCCATTCAAATCAGGCGATTAATTTGGAAAGACTTGATGCAAATTATAGCGTGTTTTGTAATGTGCGGCTCGTTTATCAGTATGAGGCTGGCAATTACATGCAATCCATTACGGATATTCAAGTAGATAAACAGCAGCATTAGTAGCACCCTTTGACTGACGTAGCATAGCATGTGGTCTTTGTACCTTAAAGACGCATATCTCTGTCAATTTCGAAAGCAGTGGTATGTTTTGTACGATCAATTTTGTCATACAACTCAAATGTATCCAGTTAACGTCGCTATGTCGTCGAAAACGATGCTTAGATATCCAATAATACACGTGTTAATAAACATGAGCAGAGGATCATGGAAAATTGCGCATACGCATTAAAGAGGCAATTGAAGTCAAAAGCAGCATAATTCTGACAGAATCTAATTTGCCCAAAAGGGAGCATAAACAAATATGTATGTATTAAATGATTAAAAACGGTTGATTATTAAGTACCGTTTCACCGTGCACATATGAATATTACCCAAAATTAATCAGCTCGTAAATTCAGTTGATTATACTTGCGGTCAGCTGGCTGTTGATTTTCTAACAGTCAGTTGATATATCCGTATATTCGACTGAACACCTACAATGTTCTCAAACGAATGTGTGCATCAAAGTGTTATTGAACGTCTTTGTGTATCAGTCATTATCAAGTTACAATGGATACTCATAATGTGCCTTTCTAGAACAATCCACTCATATATAGTAGAACATGTGAAAAACACATGGTAAACCATAAGAATTTAAGTAAGCATTACTTTATGTGAGTAGCGTATTTTGTTAATCGCCGCATATAATTTGCATGACTTTGGACTCATTGGGGAGTCAGAATAATCGACAATAGAAGACAGAACACTTATATAAGATCATTCAGAAACAATCGGTATTTTTCACTTTTCATAAATGATCCAATTGGAAGATGAACGTGATTTGTCATGACTCAGGTACGATCTGTTGATGAATAACGCCATTGAGATATTTAACTTCATCCTGCCAGAGCTTCAACTTGCCGAAGTTCTTTTATAAATGCCTAGCAGTTATCACAGTACCATTCAACACGCATACTCAATTAAAACGACAACGACAGGTCATACCATGCCTGCAAATTTGCTTCCATTAGCACAATATATCGTGAGCATATATATTTTCATTATGTCCCCTATATGAGAATAGCTTGAGATATAAGAAACTTTAGCCACGAACATGCACAGTGATTAAAAAATTGTACCGAATGAACTGAATTAGATTACAGAATATATATTAAATAATAATTCTGATAATGACTAATCTGCAGTTTCAATGTGTCCGCTGGCCATTGTCATATCAGTGAGCCCCGAATAAATCTCTATAGTTAAATCTATTTGAAACAGTGGTGTCTTATTATAAGCAGTCAAAATATCCAGCAACATAAGTATACAATTGTTATATCTTTGCATACTTGTGGCTCTATGACCAATAATGTACAAATGCATATCCACACTGTTATACAACCAGCCGTTCCAAAGAGCTTACATATTTAATATGATGTATACGATAACCTATAGTAGATTGCAGTGGTTCACTTCGTCCGTTCGATGAAATGGCTTGTTTTAATGAATGGATGAGATGTGCTACAATAGTACATGAACAACTGGGCGCATTCATTTGTTCATTCGGTCAGTTTTCCGCGTTTATTCCAATTCTTTTTAACCACATTCGGTTACGCTTATTTTAGTTATATATATATATATAAATATATATATATATATATATATATATATATATATATATATATATATATATATATATATATATATATATATATATATATATATATACAGGGCTCGAAACTAACGCCCGCCCGCCCGCCAATGGCGAGTCAAAATCGGCTCGGGTGGGTAGAAATTACGAAACTGGTCGCCCGGATGGCGAGTCAACAAATTGCCTGTATTAAGTTTTTATGATGCGCCCGCTCGCAGCACGTTCTGAAGCGCCCGACCTTTAATTTAACACGCACTTAAGCCCCGAACCCCGACTGAGATCACCAGTGATTGTTTACTCCAAACGCAGCGAGTATTTATTTAGAGGGTCTCTGGTCTTCATTGTAGTATTAAATATACAGCTTTGGACACCTTATACGACTTTATCGGATGTCCCGTTGGTATTGTTAATTGGGCGCTAATATATTGTCGCTCACTTAGCTGACGACTTGTTCACATAATAACTAACGCAGCAATGTGACGGTAATACTTACATGACGCATTCTCATTAATATGATTTCTGGTTTTTATATATAATATCACTGTGTTTGTTTTATTCAAACAATACCATTCTTCCCTTACCATGTCCGAAATCGTAAAAACACCCCTCACGAGCAGCCGTGAATTTGTTGTGCTAGAATTGTATTCGAGTGCTTGTTTATCATTTCATGTGTCGCTGTTGGCCGTGATGTGCCAATTTATTGTTGTTGTTTCAGGTAATAATGTAAGTTGGTGCACGGAGGTATGACTACAAGGTTAGGGTCGGCTTTTGAGAAGCTGTCAGGCCGCATGATCGCACCAAATTTCCAAATTGCACCCAGTTGCTGTCTAGTTAGCAGACAGCACCAAGTTAATGTTTTGTTGGCAGATATCACCCAGCTGCTGTCTAGTTGGCAGATAGCACCCAGATGCTGTCTAGTTGGCAGATATCATCCAGTTACAGTCTAGTTGACAGATATCACCCAGTTACTGTCTAGTTAGCAGATAGCACCCAGTTACTGTCTAGTTGGCAGATATTACTCAATTACTGTCTAGTTGGCAGGTAGCACCCAGTTACTGTCTAGTTAGCAGATAGCACCCAGTTACTGTCTAGTTGGCAGATAGCGCCCAGTTGCTGTCTAGTTGGCTGATATCAACCAGCTGCTGTCTTGTTTTCAGATATCACCCAGTTGCTGTCTTGTTTGAAGATATCACCCAGTTACTGTCTAGCTGGCAGAAATCGCCCAGTTGCAGTCTAGTTGACAGATGCAACCTGTGCAGGTACCGAGAACAGAGACAATGTCGCTCTTGTGAGGTACAACTTTTGTCGATACCGAGAGAGCGATGGGCAGACAGAGGCGACGGGAATACGTTTACGCTGGCCGTGACATCATACTGCGGGGTAACAACTCCCCCGAGCGACAGCAACATGTATAATATATATATATATATATATATATAAGCGAAACCCAACACTGCCAAACGCGCTCTTTGAATGAACTGAGATTGGTCAGCCTAGCCTGGCCTAGGCATCAGGGCGCGACGTAAAAGCGCGACATCGTGTTTTGAATGAACGAATACAACATGAAAGCAAGATCTTCAAAAGCGATACTATAAATCTTAGTTTCCAACGAAATAGGGTTCCACGAAATCTCTTCATACGAGTGTTTGAATCCAGTTTATAGTCATGTTTCTGGCAATCGATCAAGGTTGAGATTAATGATGCTTTGATGTGAAGATTTAAGCAACGAAACTGTTACTGTGGCCGCCATGTTTTAAAATGTGTAGAAAGTGGCAATCAGAAATATGTTTCTGTCAAGTGTCAATACTGCAATTGTTCAACAAATATAAGCAGGAGTTTATGTCACTGTTAGCATTATAATCGAAATGTAACGAAATCAGCACATTAATAATGGTTTTACATTGTATTAAACCGCACACTTTCTCGGGTCATAGAGCCCTAAAAACACATCACATTGGCCTAGTAAATCACATTGAGGAGGAATGGGCAAACGCGTTCCCAAGACCATTGTTAGAGTTCCATATGCATTATTGAAAGCACATCATACTTAACGTATATTTTGACATGTGATCTTGAGATTAAGGTCAAGGTCACTGATGATCTCTCTTATTGAAGGTCTCACTTACTTCAAATGGGTTGTCTGACTGCTGAAAAAATGGGTTGTCTGACTTCTGAGAAAATGGGTTTTCTGACTGCTGAGAAAATGGGTTGTCTGCCTACTGAGAAAATTGGTGGTTTGACCATTGGACTTTCATGCAACAAGATTTTGTTCAGTTTTTCATTACAAATTGGGTGGTCAAATGTCATGGAGAGCTTATTTGTTTAGGGTTTGAGCGGATTTATTTAGCTTGCAAGGAATATTAACAAGAAAGGTGACTAAATTAGGACAGCTTGCTTGCTTCATATGAAAACAAGCCAACAAAGGTTTACAGACGGATTGGTGGGGCATGTTGGTCTAGTAAATGAGTCACGTTAGTTGTATGCTCAAATATATTTGTAGGTTCAATTTCAACATTCCACAAGCTATTTTGACAAAGCATGCCTGAATTGAAAATCACAGCAGTGTTACAGCTCCTGATCATGTGAGATCATTCACCATTTCTCAAAAATCCCCCTACTTCCCTGTTGGTTCAACTGTTGTCATTCGTGCCAATGATTACTGTAAAATCACCACTCAACGACCTCACTAGCTACCGCAACAACCGCACCAATACTAACACACCCTCCCCCTCCAACCTCACCTTGACACAGACACTGAGACAGCTCACAACACATTGAATCTTCTCACCCCACCCAGCTTGCTCTGAAGGCGCTTGACTTTGGCATGTAGTTTAGCCACGTAGTCCTCCTGCCAGCCAAAATAGTAAATGCAATCA